>JARWKJ010000025.1:29545770-29555770 GCA_029959095.1 Rhinichthys osculus
TGCACACACACACACTCACCTGAGGACTCCCCGCACACACACACACTCACCTGAGGACTACACACACACACACTAGAGCCCGACCGATATGGATTTTTAGGGGCTGATGCCGATATATCAGCCGATATTATTTATGTGTATATTATAATACAGTAGCAATATTATGTATGTGTATTATAGTACAGTACCAGTCAAAAGTTTGGACATACTTTCCTATTGGTGTGTACAAACTTTTGATGGGTACTTTATATAGAAAACACAGTATAAACAGAATAAATATATAACCGTTTTGCAATGATCACTCAACTGTGGTGATCAAACACGCGTGACACAGATGTGTGATGGAGGCGGGGGATGATAGAATGAGAATGATACAGCTGAGCTGTAACCAAAGTAGTTTGCATTGCATGTAGAGATGCACCGATTGATCGGCTGGTGATCGGAATCGGCTGATTTTCACGTGATCGGCCGGTCAGTCTGACGTATGCCGATTTATGCCGGTCAAATGCACTCGGGCGCCGCATGATTAACATCGTTTGTACAACATCAGCATCACACGTGCACACGGAACGCACATGTAGGAAACCTCGTGAATTACGGCCGTTTCACACCGCAAGCATGAGCAGCAGGGGTTTTTTTCTGGGGGTTTTTTCGGCGTGCATGTTAATCAATGAGTGCATTCAGACCGGGAGCAGCACGGGAGCAGGACCGTCGCGTGAGCAGCCGCGGCGCAGAGTCTATTCTGCTCGCGCTCAATTAAAGTGAAAGCACACTTTTGTTGGAATAAATAAATGATTTCACCCAAAAAGTGCCAGAATTTGCATGTCTTGTGTGTTTTAACAAGAACTGGAGTATGTCAGAAAAGAAAATGAATACTCAAATATTTATAGTAACGTTACCCATTTAAACTTTTTATTATTTCACAATCGTTTCCCCACTGTACCACTTGCCCGAGGTTAGCGCTTTAGCCTGGCTGGACATGTCAGATGAAAGAACTGTTTGACAGTTTGAGAAATAAAACTTGCCATTGATGTACAAGTGATTGCAATAGGCGTGTGTGTGTGTGTGTGTGTGTGTGTGTTTTGAGAAATATCTTTATACTGCAAGGCTATATTTATTTTATTTTTTATTTGTTATTTATATATTATTTTATTGCCATTACCTGTTTTCATACAGAAGTTTAGTTTGCTAAATATATGAATTTTTTGTAAAATAGAAAGAAATGGGTCTTCCATAACACTGCACTTTAGATGTGTGTGAATTTCTCACACCAAAAAAAAAAAATTCTATGTTCTATGCAAAATGTTCTATTAAAGAGAAGATAGAAAATAAATATTTGTGTGTGCTGTAAAGTGGTTAGAAAAAAAATGAAATCGGTATCGGCAGGTCAAACTCTGAAAAATCGGAATCGGCCTAGAAAATTGTAATCGGTGCATCTCTAATTGCATGTTATATTATATTCTAAATACTGTTGCATAATCTTCACTAACTTTCCCTAGTCAGCACTAGGGATGCAGCGATTACCGGATTCCACAATTAACCGCGCTTTAAATCGTCACGGCTAATTCATCGTAAAGGCTGTGCTACACCGAGTGTTACACCGAACACAAACCGAAAACAAAGTTACACAGCGGTGCACCAGCTTAAAGTGCCGTGCTCGTCACCCACTGAGGGACTAAGCAGCGACGCTGTATTTCCACCGAAAGAACGCCTTAAGATTCACAGATCGCGTCTTTTGCGCGCTCAGGTTCATTTCAAATGTAGGCGGACAGCATGCGCGCTCATAAGGGAAGCGACGCGCTCGTTTTTCCCAAGCGCGCCCGCGCCGCATCGAGATAAAAACATCTCTACTTTTCAGAATGCCGCAAGCGCACCGTGGGTCAAGTGACAAGAACTAACACAGCAACGACAGACGCCTCCGGAGCGCAACCGCCCTAGCGCTGTGGACAAAGGAGAACGCGGCGCGCAACTTTCAGCTTTCAGTGCAACGTAAACAAAACAACAAGGTTACGCAAGTCTGTGGAAAACCGAATGTGACGTGCTCAAGACTTTTTTAATCTAATCTAGATTAAATTTTTTTAATCTAGATTAAAATGGCTCATTTGAATTCTGCCGAAGGCATTTAGAATATGTGTGCTACCCAAATAATGACTAAAGTAAGTCTTTGAGAATAGTTTGCCTCGCGTAGGGATGTGCATTTCTGCCAAAAATGCCATTCGACAATCGAGGAGCAAAAGGCGAATATCGAAAAAAAAAACAAAAAAAAAAAAACGCAATGACAGAAAGGGAGGCCAATTTCATCTTTAGCGATTTGTCATCAAACAAACTGTTTATTAATTGAACAAGTAACATTTTTTCGTCCTTTTTTTTAACATAGTAGGCTAATTGGAAGAAGAAGAAAAACAATACGCACGACAGTCCGTTTTTGCATCGCCAATGCTCGTTAGATCAAAAAAATTTGTCATATGTCATAAGAATTTTATGTGAACCTGCCTTGTTACTGCAATAGCCTCATTTTTAAACAAATTAGTTTCAATCAATGTAAACTATTCGTGTGATTATGAAATGAAATCGAATGTGTCGTCCTGTGGAATCATTCATTCACAGACAGCTTACGAAGATGTTCAACTAATAAAGATCTTCATCGCTGGCAAAAATATGATGCATCTGTGAATTACACTGCGCAAACCACAAGTAATAGGCAACTACCCACCGGATGAAGAAGGGCTGGCTCTCAACCGAACATCAAATATTCATTTTAGTTTATTTTTCGTGTTCGCATTTATGAGGAACGGATGTGACTAGCTCTGAAAGCGGCACTAAACCACTTTAAAACTTTCACAGAGACCTCAAAACAGAAAGCACAAAGCCTTTCATTAAAGTGAATTTCGTTTTGTATTAATTGTATCTTAATTTTAAT
Organism: Rhinichthys osculus; assembly: GCA_029959095.1. Lineage (NCBI taxonomy): Eukaryota > Metazoa > Chordata > Actinopteri > Cypriniformes > Leuciscidae > Rhinichthys > Rhinichthys osculus. Next base: position 29,548,691 of record JARWKJ010000025.1, read on the forward strand.
CAATGTTTCATCAACCAATTGCCTGGATTTAATAAATAAGAAGTGAATATAGCAGACAATAGATAATCTCGACACGGAGGCGCCGGCGCGTGAACTGGAGCTCGTCTCATGAATTAACCAAAACTCAGCAGAAGTATATCTATACTGAAATGTCTACTTTTAAACAGAACAATTCAAAGCGAAAGGCAGACTGCTCTCTGCTGTAATCCGTGTGAAACGTGCATTTCTCTCTGGCCTGTTCGCTGAAGATCGCGAGACAGCATCGTCAACTTTGCAGCGGCACTGACTGAAACACTTGTTTATTAATTAAACATTTAAATGTCTCCTTGCTATATTTGATCTATTCACAATCATTACTTTTGCCAGTTCTTTGTGACAGCTTTTATGTGCTTTATTGGCAGCGCCACCCTTACATGAATCACCACACCGCATTTTTAAAAATATTAATTTATCGGCCATTATAAAGGCCGATACCGATAGTTAGGAAAATGCCTAATATCGGCCGATAATATCAGCGCGCCGATATATCGGTCGGGCTCTAACACACACACTCACACAGACACTCACCTGAGGACTACACACACACACACACACACTCACCTGAGGACTCCACACACACACACACACACACACACACACTCACCTGAGGACTCCACACACACACACACACACACACACTCACCTGAGGACTCCACACCGTCACGTCATTGTCATACTGGTTACGAAACTGAAAACACAAACATCATCATTGCAACAGTGAGTGTGTGCTCAACACCACACTACACACACTTGCATGACGGTTTCTTCAGAACACTTCATAATAATGTCACATTAAGCACATCTGACATCAGTGTGTTGTAATAATCATTAGTGGAGCTTCGCAGACACTGATGGTGTGCGGGCTAACTCACTAAAGCACCTCATTACCATTGCAATTAACACGCATAACATTACAAACATTAAAGTACATTATTTCAGAAATAAGTGCTCTTGATAAAAGTATGTTAAAGTTCACTTCTAGGGCATATTTCAACATTCACATAAAATGAAAAAGAATAATGTTTAAGAGAAAAACAAGCCCGGATTTTCACAAAGATATTATTGTGATGAGTTATTTTAAAGTATTAATACTGAGTACTCTATTACAGAAGAATGTGTCAGAACATTAAAAACGGTACAATAAACAATTTAATAACATGTATTATTTAAACAATACCCATAATAGTTATGATGGTGATGCGATACTATAGTTAGAGGAATACCGATGTTTAGTGAAAGCGAAAGCGCGCGGCCTCGTTCAACGACACACACACTATTAATCCGCTGAATAAACACACTAACACTGCTATACTCGTCAAACACACACGCATATCGACGAACACCAGTTTATTAACCAGTGATGATGATGTTTATGGTTTAATGTTCGGGTTTCTGCATCGCGAGCGCGAGCGCGTTCATTCCGCTTACTCATGCTCATCATTCACGCGCATACACTCACAATACACACAATCCACATCCCCTCAGGGGCTAAACTCGAACCCTGCTCCGCCAACTCCCCAGCAGAACACTAGCAACAACTTTAAGAGGTAAATATGACCATTTCTCACCATATTTGCTGCAAATCAGGGGACTATCCGCAGAGCGCGCGATGATTCAGCTCGATTTGTTTTCCTCAGTCCTGCAGGCGGAAGTAATGGAGCCCCGAGCGCGTGTTGTGCGCGCTGTCGATCTCTGCAGCGCCCCTGCTGTCGGGAGACTGTACCGCAACACGACTCACAACAGCAACAGCGGGTTATCCCCTGGTGTTTTCAGGCAATGTGAAATACTTTAACCTTAAACACGCTTTACAGGGGACTTTATTAGAATAGTTCATTTTAAGAATATTTGGTTTGCAAAAGACTTACATAACCCTATGCCTATTATTTCAATATCCATCGTTAAATCCACTTAAATGTATTCTCCTCACAACATCCTACATTGTCTATCAGTGTGCTGTCATCTTCCTCTCCAAGGAGAGTAAAAAAGGGTTCTAAAGAAAAATATTATAAATTATTTGTAGCTAAATACTTTCTCTTCACTTTATCTTTTAAATGTGTTTTAAAATGTACTAATAAATGTATATTTTACGTGTCGATGTACTTGAAGAAAGTATGGCGTACAGCGGCTAAAGATGCGTTTATTCTCTTTTTTTATTGCAATATGAACAAACAGAACAAGACAATACAGTAGTATACGTTCAGAATACATTAAGAGAGTAAATGTGAAAGAAATTTAAATCTATTCAACAATAGTCTTAAAAAGAAAAAGAGGGCACAAAAAGAAGAAACATTAAGGGACAATATTAAACATGGTACAAATTCTGGATGTTTTCATTGCTTTCTTGTGAACAGAAGTTGAAATTGTATTGAAATACATCTTCAATTCTTCGTTGAAAAAGCTAAAGTGGGGTTTACTTTTCATATATTTACATTTATGGATATGAAACTTTCCAATATATAAAAGAAGGTTTATACAAAAACGTGCATTAACTTGTCTTTGACATAAAACCCCAAAAGAATGTGTCTATATGATAAAGAAAAGTTACAAAAAACCTTTTGGACAATCAGAGCATTGGGACAGCCTTCGATATTGACATGCAGCAGGAATCGTGTTTCCTGACATTTATATGTGCCTGATTTCGACGCCGGGGAAATAAATGAAGACAATTTGCCTGTAAACGTGTTATATAAATACAATATAGATAGGTCTAAATCCGAGTGATCACTTACATTAATGTTATACTGTATATCATCATATCGTCCAGCCCTAAAACTTGTATAGTTTTTTGTCAGTGTTTATTTAAAAACATCCAATTATGCAGAATATAGTCTGTTCTGTAGCTTTTTGCAGTCTGTAAAAATATACAGTACCTCAGATTTCTGGTCAAATCTAGTTGTACAGTCAATCGCAAAGCTCTTTCCCGTTTTAGATGTGTTTTGTGTGATTTTCACGGCGTTCACGCTGAAAACAAATGCTGCCGCTCAGTCTTTTTGCCACTTGTGGGCGTGACCGCATTCACTCCGGCCGACGGTGACGTCATGCACATACCCTCTATAATACATACATTAAATTTATAACATCAACAAAACTAAAAATTAATTTTCCATAATTACCTTCTTGACTCACACTGTTTTGTTTGGTAAAGTAAATAATATTTAGTAATATTATCATAATTTCCCCATTTTCATTTGATGTGTTACGCATTCTAATTGTAACAGCTTTCCATTAAGCCGCTGTGGTATTGGCAATAGGAGTGAGCAAGTAATTAACTCGTATAAACTTCATGAACTCAGATGTAAGATGCAAACAATGTCCTTTATTTCTTGTGCTCTAATTGATAAACGTTGCTTCCAATTAGCTTCTTGTGGTGTCTCATTCTTTGTTGTTCAAAGCATACTAATGTTAAATCCACACCTTGCAGATACAGTGCACGCACATTGTCCATATTCCATATGTCCTTGAACATCACTCCTTATCAGTGAAGCATGGTTAAGCACCAGTAAACTCAATCCAACACATAACAATCTTAGGCACGGTCAGCATGTACATAACCCTAACCCTAACCCTCCACGTAGTGCATGGCTGGTCAAAAAACTGTGTGCTTCCCCACTACCAATACACCTGTTGTCTAATTACCCATGTGCTCCTAATATACCAATGTCAGAGTGCCCCCAATGGACAAATATATAATTGCATTAAAATGGCTCCTACACTAATAATTGTATATCAACATATTTTCTTAGAATAGAAATAAAGAATAAAATAAAATAAAAAAATCAAGGAACTCTCTGATGCAGCCAAAGGAAGCATCCCTCTCACAAGTTGGCTGAAAAGAGAGAATAAAATGCAGGTACTGTTAAAAAAAAAAAAGAAAGAAAAAAAAGAGTACCCTTTTTGGTCCCGCCGCCCTGAGGAGGTCTGTGCACACCACTGATTAGGAGTGAATATCCAAATCAGTGAGTTTTGTCTTTATTTGTTGATTAAAAATGATGTTGCTTTCATTGTGTAATTGCCTTAGTATGTGTGATGCAAATAACACTGCCCTTATGACCCAGCTAACTTGGCTAACGTTCTGGCGAGCTTCTCTCCAAGTTATGGACAAAAGTTCTTCCAGTGACGCAAATAGAGCGTTCGTTCAGAGTTATGTGGGCTTTAATAACGTTCTCACAATGCTAGCACACAAAAAGTTATACCAGTAATTGTTCATGGAAGTTTTTTTCCCTGAAACATTTACACGTTTGACTAACGCTTTTTTATGTTAATACTTCTTTCAGAATGTTCCCTTATAACCAAGAACATTTTCAGAAATAACGTTTTCATAACTTAATAGGAATGTTAGCAAAACATTCATATTTTTGTTAGCTAGGTACATTAGTGTGTGTCTCAGAAGTGAATCGTACATGCATCATTCTCAAGGAATGCATGGACTGACACAAATGTTTACCTTGAATCCAATTCAAGTCGCTTTTTAAAATGATCGAGATAATGTGATATTTCATGTCTTGCAGGTGAAAGGTCTTTCTGCTGGCCAAAATTAAATCAAGTACTACATACTGCCTCTCAAAACGGGTAATTCTGACTTTCTCTGCTCTTGAAAGAGTGTTCTTGACCAGTCCAGCATTATCAGCAAGCAGCGGAGAGGAAGGGTTAAAGGTCAAACAGCTTTAAAAGGTTGGGAGATTTTCAAGAGTCAGCCGATCTTACAGCTTCAACCGTTTGGAAAGGATAGACTGTGCTAAGCATTTTATATTGAACAACATTGCTGTTGTGTAAAGAGGTCTGTGTTTGTGTGTGTGTGTGTGTGTGTGTGTGTGTGTGTGTGTTCCCAGCATGCATTGAGACATGCATAAATGATACAGGTAATGTTGAGCTTGAGGATTTGTTTCTCACTAAAAAAAACAGCCGACAACAGTTTTGCAAGTTGGGTAAATAACAAATTACTGACGACATTTTGAGATAAAAAACCTATTCATGTTGCCTTGATTTTTATTATTGCAGTGCAAAATAAAACATTTCAGTATTTTGATGCGTTTCTTTGGCCAGAAGATTCCATAATAATATTGTGCATTAGTTAACACGTTCCACAAAACATAGCTTCATGTTATTTGTTGCCCTGTTTTGTACTAGATTAATACAGCATGTCTTTATTAAAGACATCACGCATCAGTGTTTGAGGTTTGCTATGCATCCATGAGTGATAGAGCTAATAGTTATAGCTGAGTTTATTTGTTATTAAATAACAAGATGCAAAATGTCTTCTAATAATTCAAAAATGTAGTCTATTTTCAACTTCACCTTTCATTGTAAAATGCCTCGACCTGTTTTCCAGATGTATAAAGGACAATCTTCAATGATTTGGCGGCATCTTGAGGTGATGAAACCGCATCGGTCAACACATTTATATAATTGCACAAGTTAATATAAAGTTGTAAGAAAATGCTGTGGGATTTGAGGAAGTGTCCTGAAATCCTAAATTTAATAAAAAATATACTGAGATCATTGCATTAAACAGATTCACCGACTGCATGGCAGAGGCATAAACCCTTTTAATTGCTTCTGTTACGACCCTGTGTTCTGCTTGCTCGCCTGCTGGTGGCGGTGTTGCTCTGAGAGAGCGTGGGAGATCGCACACACCTGCTTCCTGATTATCTTTGATTATGAAGAGGATTGAACATCTCATCTTCACTTCGTCCAGGGCATTGACAGCCTCTGGCGAAGTCATTCGAACCCTTGATTTACAGCCCATACCAACCTTCTTTTACTCCCCAACCGGATTATGATTTTTACCCTTTTGATTTGAATCCCTAGACTTTGTTATATTCAGTTTATTGTGATTTTTGAGGACGAATAAAATCTTGCAAGTCATTTTTGGTGTACTTGTTTACTTTATGTACGGCCGAAACGAGCTGGCCGTAACACTTCCAGAAACACACTTTTACATTACACGTTTCACATTTATTCCTTAAAGCTGTTTCTGCACAATATTCGCTGCTTAGCGCTTTATTTTTCGAGCGCGTCTCTCAGTGTCAGCGGGGGTCTGTAGAGTTGAAGACGCCACCGGAAGCTTCTGTTGCTGGAAACTCTCTCCAGAGACCAGAACTTCATCCATGGACTGCTGCATATCCATAACCCTTTTCATCTGGTCTTTCACTGTTTGTTTTTCCTCTTTGTTCTGGAAAAATAAAACCAACAACATATTATTATATGATGTTTTTTTCCCCAACTGCTAACATCCTTTTGTCCAATCTATTTTCAAAACCCTAAACTCTGTCTGGCCGCCTTACCTCTGCTCCATGGGTGATCATTAAAGACTTCTATCAAAAACATTTGAAGAAAAAAATCTTTATTCTTCCAAACTTTTGAAAAGTAGTATAGTGTAGACTTGTAAACTCCTACATACCTTTGTATATTTGTGTAATCTGTATTTTTGTAATCCGTGATCTATTTATATTTGAATTGCACTGCATATTTTAGGTTAATGCAATAATTATGATTTTGTAAACCAAGACATTTACTCTTACTCTAATTATATTTAAAAGGAAATTCTCTTTTTCTTCTTTTTTGTATTTTACCTTTGCTCTAGCTTGTTGACTAATTCTAGTTTACTAAACCCATGAATACGGCACTATGACAAATGGTGATGTTCCTCATTTGTAAGTTATTTTGGATAACAGCATCTGCCAAATGAATAAATAGAAACATAATAAAATCAGTACCTGCTGTTTGATTTGATGGACTTTACTCTCGTCGTCACGTCTCGCCTCATTGTCAAGATCAGCGTAGTGCTTTTCCATGTGAAACATTACCTTCTCCCAATCCACACTGTCCTGCTGGTGCTGTGAAAGAATCTGCTCCTGAAATAGAAAAGAAATAACACACAGATGACGCTACATCGGCTCAATCCTTCACAGTGCATTTTCATGGCCCCATATAGATCTTTTTGTTTAGAATATTATACCATTTTTTGTGTGAAATCCTGTTCATGACATCACTTTTGGTGGGAAAACATCATTGTTAGTAATGCTCTTGTGAATTTAGCAG
>JARWKJ010000025.1:29565770-29743270 GCA_029959095.1 Rhinichthys osculus
TCAGTATCAGTTCAAAACGGCAAAAACTCTTCACTCGTTTTTCACGAAAACGTCAAGCACTGTAAGTAAGTTGTCATGTGGTATCCGAATTGTGTTGCACAATGATGAATAACTCTGCCTATTTCTCTTGTTGAATTAAGAAGTTTTGTTGTAAATTGAAAATATTCACTACCCGCAAAAACGTGCACTAATACTATTTTCAATCTTTTTTTATTCGTAATGTCTTTTATTTTCACAGATATGTTATCAAAGCCCTTCAAATTAGAATAAACATGGTGATTGTTAATGCTGAATTTGTATTTTCATGCAATAACAGCCACGATCTGCTTGAATCAGGCAGCGTTGTAACATTTAGCCTACATGATGTTTACCATAATTCGGTAACACTTTACAATTAGATAAAAAAGTTATAGACAAACTTTAAGTTCTCTTGAAAAAGCCTAACTAGAAAGTTTTAATTAGTTTTAAAAGCTTGAAGTTTGAAGGTTTTCAATTGGAAAGTTTAGTAAGACAGACATTGTTTAGGCTTTTAAGGAAATTTAATTTAGCCAAAAGAAGAACTTTTATTCTAAGTAACCTAAATGTTATTTTTAAATCAGTCTACTTCAGTGTGATATTTAACCATATTATCATGTTTAACACTGATAATTTTAATAATTGTAATGCGATGATCAAATATAAATCAGAGAATATCATATGTTTGGGCGGTTGACGGGTGGATTATTTATTTATAACAGTGGATTCGGGGGACTCAAAGTGCACCAGATTAATGAATTTATCTTTAAAAATTACAAAATTTTCTTCCGGGGGGGCATGCCCCCGGACCCCCCTAGAAGTACCGAGATCCACATATAAAAATAATGTGGGTAACACAGTAGGCTATATGGTGATCTACGAAAAATAAACATTTTATTATCTAATTAAAATACATGGTCGGGATTTTACCACCTCCGCCTCGTTTTCGACCAAAAACCCTGCATGTGCAATATAAAGTAGGCTACTGAACATCTGCATTTCTTTCTTTCTGTTTTATTGCTTTAAAAATAAATTGCATATTAAACCAATTAAGCAAAAAACCTGTCAACAAAAGTCTGAAGAAAAAAACTTGACTTTCTGTCCCCCTCACTTTTGAAATGATGGCTACGCCCCTGCTCTATACATACGGTAGTTCCTACATGACGTCACACCATACGGGCATTAGCCGACCCGACGCCATTTCTGTGGGCAGAATAAAGAATAAGCTGAAACGAGTTAATTTCGTGATAAAAAGTGAAAATGGTCATCTCCTGCTGGGTCAATGGAAGTTCAAATCGTGCTGAGGGTTCAGTTAAATTTGGCTTTTACAGTATACCTGTCTTTAGACTTCATGAATATGAGAAGAGTCAAGACTAAGCTTTTGTCAGAACAATGACGGAGGTTATGGCTGGCGAGGATAAACAAGTTAACACTGTGCAGTTTGAATGATGTCCTGTATGAACATAATGACGAGGTTTTAACATTGTTTCTACAATTCGATCGCGCCCACGGCTCTGTCACTCACACACACACACACACACACACACACACACACACACACACACACACACACACACACACACATTCCAGCATTGCAATCCCAGATTATGTCCCTAATGAACCCGCGTATTAAGTAGTTCCGCATTACATTAATTAATTTGCACCCGAGTTTTATTTATTTTTATACCGTGTAGCCTATATTCATGCACTGAACCGTGACGCCCGTACAGTATAAATAAGTACATGCAAATAACAGAAAGCACCGATGACTGTTTTAAGGGGAACAGGAATTAAGTTGTGCAGGCTATGGCTTTTTAATAGACAGATAAGCTGTGTCCCAATGTGAAGACTGCATCCTCCGAAGGACGCACCTTGTAGCCTTCATAGGATTTCCTAATAGTGCATCAGGTGTTCCCCGCTCCTGGCGCCAAGCAACAGTGCGAGATGGAGCTGCCGTCCTGATCATTCATTTGTTATAACTGAGTGAACTACTATGGAGCCAGAATTGGCTTTTGTCATTTTTATGTTTTATATTTTACTGAGGATGTTAAATACATGAATTTTCTAAACGACATTTAGGCCACTTGTCTTTAAAGTCAATTTTTTAGGAGGAAAAAGCTCAGTATAATAGAATAAGCAAAAAAAGACTTCACATATAAAAAAGAAATATAACACAAACACAAGGTTAGGTTATATAAAAATAAAACATTCATAAATTATTTTATGATTAACATATTACTGTCTTCAGTGAACTCAACGCAAATGATAATAATATTATTATTATTAGCCTACATTTAGGCTACATATTTAGAAGGCGCTTTTATCCAAAAAAGGAACAAAGAAATTCGTCAAATGTCAGTCATAATACAGGGCTAAGATTATCACAAATAAACACTAGATTTTGACACAAATGTGTGTGTGAGTGTGAGCGCGCACTGGGACGGAGGCGCGGCCGCGAACACTTGCATTCTCCCATCAACAGTGGAAACAACTTAAAAAATACTCTATAATGTCTGGTCATACAGAAAAGAATAATACATCATTCGCAACTACTTTTATTTGTCCAAACTCACATAACAAGAAAACGTTGTGCTTTTGTAAAATAAAATAAAACAATCAGTCGCGCTTTCATGATCTCCGTGAACTGGAGCGCGTCTCATAAATGAACTGAAACAAAATATACCTATAAAGCTTGAAATGTTCACTTTTAAACGAACAATTCAAATGCCTCGTTATATATTCAGACACATTTATTATCATTAGCCTATAAATCATGGTCCCAGAGACATGGCTCTTCTCATTCAGCATTGCGGGAAAAATATAATTTCCAGGTTTTAATCTGGCCTTAGAAAACCAGTAAAATCGACATTTGTCCCATAGTAATTTGTTAATATTTTAAATGTTTAATAAAGGGGCAAAAAGTATTCTTTTTTTTGCGCAGCATTTGTGTAGCCTACAGTTCAAATTTTGGTGTTCAACTTTGGCTTTTAAAAATACAACAACCTTTCATTTTTAGTTTTTCAATTACGGGTTAAAAAAAGAAAAACAAATGGACGCAAAAGTAGGCTACCTTATATTATTAAATATTTAAAATAATGTATTTGTAGAAAGGTTTGATAGTCAATTAAAATACTAGTAAAATCAAAGACTTTAATCTAAAAAACTATCACTATACTATCTTTAGTTTAATAGTCTGTGTAAATTTGCATCCATTCGTTTTTAATTTTTTTAACCCGTATTGAAAAACGAAAAATGAACGGTTTTAAAAGGCATAGTTGAACACCAACATTTGAATTTGAACTGTAGGCTACACACCAAATACTGCACCAAAAATGCTGTCGTCACCGGCGCGCAATGAATTATGGGGTAGGATCAGGGTAGGATAGGCATAGACATAATAAATACATAGACGCCCTATTGGCCGCTTTGGAGCGTTGCTGCGATACGTCAACGGGTCCGCCATTTTGCGGAGGGCAAGACTGCACTGTAATCTAATGTAAGTAAACGGGGGAGCTGCGTTTTTTCTGGATAAAAACAAAAACTGTTTTTACATTTATCAACCGATTTCAGTGGTTTGTATGTGGTGTACAAAAAGTTCCATCTCTAGTTATTTAAAATCTCGATAGTTAGACTTGTAAAATATATATTTTTTAATAAAGAATGGTCAATTAAGCTCAGGCTTGTCATGTATCTGGCTTTTTATTCTTGGATAAGAATGGTGAAGACCCCCATACTGAGATATAATTTAAGTTTTCTTATTGTGGAAAAAGCATTTTCTGTGATTGACCAGATTTTAGCAATAACAAAGATAACTGATGGATCCTTTATAATAATACGTTATGGTACAACTACAGTGCAATGCAAATAGTAAATATAACATAAAGTGAGAAGTAATAGTAAATAGTTTAGTCAATAAAATAAACAAATAGTATACAGCAAATAAAATAGTAATGATTAGTATAATTATATAATATCATAAGTGCAATAATACAATCATAAAAATATTGATAATAGCATAGTTTATTAATAATAGTATAATAATATCAATAGAATAAGAAATATCAATTACAGAATATACACAATAAAAAATAAGTTAAATAGTGACTTTAATATTTAACTCTTTTTGTTAAATTTCAGTTTTATTGATCAGTATAACAGAAGTAGCTTCAGTCAAACATACAGCAGGCAGAGGTGGAAAGAGTAATAAAATATTCTACTCAAGTAAAAGTACTACTACTTCAAATAAATTTTACTTAAGTACAAGTAAAAGTACTGGTCTAAAAATCTACTCAAGTAAAAGTAAAAAGTAGCTCATTTAAAATTTACTCAGAGTAAAAGTTACTGAGTAACTTTAACAGCGGGGGTGGGGGACTCTCCCGTGTAGGCTTGCAATGGTATGAGATTTTCACAGTATGATAACCTCTCAGAAAATATCACGATTTGCAGTATTAATCAATTATTAAATAAATAAACTGTATTATTAAATTATGGGTATTATTATTATTATTATTATCATCAGTTAAAATGACAGTTAAATTAAAGGGTCACTTCAGGATTCAATTAAAGGGTCACTTGCGTCTCACAGGTGTCGCTCATCGGTAATCACGCCACCGGCCTCGCGCCGTTCTCCCGCGGCCCTAGCGTCGTCCTGCTCGCCATGTAAACATGACTCGCGCCGTTCTCCCGCGGCCCTAGCGTCGTCCTACTCGCCATGTAAACATGACTCGCGCCGTTCTCCCGCGGCCCTAGCGTCGTCCTGCTCGCCATGTAAACATGACTCGCGCCGTTCTCCCGCGGCCCTAGCGTCGTCCTGCTCGCCATGTAAACATGACTCGCGCCGTTCTCCCGCGGCCCTAGCGTCGTCCTACTCGCCATGTAAACATGACTCGCGCCGTTCTCCCGCGGCCCTAGCGTCGTCCTGCTCGCCATGTAAACATGACTCGCGCCGTTCTCCCGCGGCCCTCACTCGTCCTGCTCGCCATGTAAACATGACTCGCGCCGTTCTCCCGCGGCCCTAGCGTCATCCTACTCGCCACAGTAAACATGATGAATGGCGACTGTAGAACGCAAAAGCCGAATCCTGGACTATGATTATGGGCGATCTCGAAAAACCCGGGCAGACTCATCACGGAGACTCACTAGTAGCCTAGACTTGTTGTTTAACTACTGCGCTCTGTTACCGGTAGGCGTGGCCTCCTAGGGCAGCGAAGCAAGTGCATTCTGGGAGTTGTTGTCTTTCATCCACATAAGCCAAAAATACATTTTATGGCTTATCTAAGTCTAGAAAGCTCCAAATTCAAAAATAATTTCACATTTCTTCTACATAAATGACCCATTTTAAATACACATTCATCTTCCCAGAGGTGAGGTGCCCCTTTAATGAAAACTGGATTTTTTTTTTGGTTGAACAAATGCTTTTATTATAACAAACTTGAAACCATTTGTTTGTTTTGTTTATTAAAATTTCAATAAAACATGTCTAATCAATTAAATTTGATAATTGATAATGAATTAGATTAACAACTTATTTTTAACATTAATAGTCCTAATTTATTAAAAATGTTTAAAAAAAATATTGTCCTATGAAATGTATTTTATTCAGAAAATGAATGTTTCTTTTTATGATTTAATCCAAATATATTATCAAAAACGGTTGTAATCAAATATAAATTTAAAATTGTGTCCTTTTATTTTTTGGGGAAGCTCGGCAAAAACAGATTTACTAAATTAAACCATTGGACAAAAAAATATATTCCTTTAAATAATGTTTAAATAAAATGTATTATTATTGTTGTTATTATTATTATTTAGAGAAGTAGGCTATGTTCTATTGTATGCCTATAATAGTAATATATTTCTGTCCTAATTTCTCCTATAAACCAAACTTTTATTTTGACGGGTTGTAGTGAAGACCAAAAGTGTAAAAAAGTGTTTCAAATGTGTATTTGACAATGGTTTATCTCAAATAAAATTATGAAAATGCTCATTAGGCGTTCTCTCAGAGCAGCTCTGGAAATGTTCATGTATTCATATCCTCAAATTGTTTGTGAGACTCTGAATGTCACGCGTACTTGAGTATGTAGTAGACAAAGCGGCGCAGCTCAGCAGAACAAATAGGGTTATATTTACATGCAGTATTTTTGTGCTAAACTTAAATATTCACAGACCATGTCGCGACTGGATTTATTGCACAGTTCTACTTTCCATGTATTCATCCATCCATTATTTTGCGTGTTTTACGTGACATCTGCGTTATGTAAATTTCATTTTCATGACTGGATTCCGGGATTCCCTCTGCATCACGTACATCGGGACATACCTTTATCTGCAGGAGGGATGGTGTCCTATATCCTCCTTTTGCAGCCACTTTGCGTCCACATTTTTTGCAAATTGGATATCTATCCTCGAGGACAACCACGCTTTTTTTCTACAAAGTATTTTCATACTGGCCATAATTCGCTTGGCGCTTCGGTTTCAGCTTCAGCTGTGTCTGCGTCACCTTTCTTGCGCGTTTGTTCTCCCGCCCTTCAATTAATGCAGTAGTTTCCGGAGTGTGTTTTTATTTTATTTTTTATTTTATTATTTTTTTACTCAGTAACGGATACGATTTCAAATGTAGCGAAGTACAATACTTCAAAGAAAACATACTTAAGTAAAAGTAAAAGTACAGATTTTAAAAACTACTTAAAAAAGTAGAAGTACACAAGTACACAGGATACAACGTTAAAATAGCCTAAATAGTTATGAAACTTCACTTTGCCCTCAGCCAAAACGATTTACCAGGGAACCATTTATAGATTAATGAGACTAAAGATCGCCCGTTAGATATACACAAGACGAATTATATCTCATGTTTAACCACTAGACTACAGACATCCGAGTCAGCGGCAACACTTCAGAAGCACTGGCCGAGGGACGGCTGTTCCAGGCGGGGTAGACGAGCACTGAGCGTCAGAAGCACTGGCCGAGGGACGGCTGTTCCAAGCGGGGTAGACGAGCGCTGAGCGTCAGAAGCACTGGCCGAGGGACGGCTGCTCCAGGCGGGGTAGACGAGCACTGAGCGTCAGAAGCACTGGCCGAGGTACGGCTGTTCCAGGCGGGGTAGACGAGCGCTGAGCGTCAGAAGCACTGGCCGAGGGACGGCTGTTCCAGGCGGGGTAGACGAGCGCTGAGCGTCAGAAGCACTGGCCGAGGGACGGCTGTTCCAGGCGGGGTAGACGAGCGCTGAGCGTCAGAAGCACTGGCCGAGGGACGGCTGTTCCAGGCGGGGTAGACGAGCGCTGAGCGTCAGAAGCACTGGCCGAGGGACGGCTGTTCCAGGCGGGGTAGACGAGCGCTGAGCGTCAGAAGCACTGGCCGAGGTACGGCTGTTCCAAGCGGGGTAGACGAGCGCTGAGCGTCAGAAGCACTGGCCGAGGGACGGCTGTTCCAGGCGGGGTAGACGAGCGCTGAGCGTCAGAAGCACTGGCCGAGGGACGGCTGCTCCAGGCGGGGTAGACGAGCGCTGAGCGTCAGAAGCACTGGCCGAGGGACGGCTGTTCCAGGCGGGGTAGACGAGCGCTGAGCGTCAGAAGCACTGGCCGAGGGACGGCTGTTCCAAGCGGGGTAGACGAGCGCTGAGCGTCAGAAGCACTGGCCGAGGGACGGCTGCTCCAGGCGGGGTAGACGAGTGCTGAGCGTCAGAAGCACTGGCCGAGGGACGGCTGTTCCAAGCGGGGTAGACGAGCGCTGAGCGTCAGAAGCACTGGCCGAGGGACGGCTGCTCCAGGCGGGGTAGACGAGCGCTGAGCGTCAGAAGCACTGGCCGAGGTACGGCTGTTCCAGGCGGGGTAGACGAGCGCTGAGCGTCAGAAGCACTGGCCGAGGGACGGCTGCTCCAGGCGGGGTAGACGAGCGCTGAGCGTCAGAAGCACTGGCCGAGGGACGGCTGTTCCAGGCGGGGTAGACGAGCGCTGAGCGTCAGAAGCACTGGCCGAGGGACGGCTGTTCCAGGCGGGGTAGACGAGCGCTGAGCGTCAGAAGCACTGGCCGAGGGACGGCTGCTCCAGGCGGGGTAGACGAGCGCTGAGCGTCAGAAGCACTGGCCGAGGTACGGCTGTTCCAGGCGGGGTAGACGAGCGCTGAGCGTCAGAAGCACTGGCCGAGGGACGGCTGCTCCAGGCGGGGTAGACGAGCGCTGAGCGTCAGAAGCACTGGCCGAGGGACGGCTGTTCCAGGCGGGGTAGACGAGCGCTGAGCGTCAGAAGCACTGGCCGAGGGACGGCTGCTCCAGGCGGGGTAGACGAGCGCTGAGCGTCAGAAGCACTGGCCGAGGTCTGGCGGTTCCAGGCGGGGTAGACGAGCGCTGAGCGTCAGAAGCACTGGCCGAGGGACGGCTGTTCCAGGCGGGGTAGACGAGCGCTGAGCGTCAGAAGCACTGGCCGAGGGACGGCTGCTCCAGGCGGGGTAGACGAGCGCTGAGCGTCAGAAGCACTGGCCGAGGGACGGCTGTTCCAGGCGGGGTAGACGAGCGCTGAGCGTCAGAAGCACTGGCCGAGGGACGGCTGTTCCAGGCGGGGTAGACGAGCGCTGAGCGTCAGAAGCACTGGCCGAGGGACGGCTGCTCCAGGCGGGGTAGACGAGCGCTGAGCGTCAGAAGCACTGGCCGAGGTACGGCTGTTCCAGGCGGGGTAGACGAGCGCTGAGCGTCAGAAGCACTGGCCGAGGGACGGCTGCTCCAGGCGGGGTAGACGAGCGCTGAGCGTCAGAAGCACTGGCCGAGGGACGGCTGTTCCAGGCGGGGTAGACGAGCGCTGAGCGTCAGAAGCACTGGCCGAGGGACGGCTGCTCCAGGCGGGGTAGACGAGCGCTGAGCGTCAGAAGCACTGGCCGAGGGACGGCTGTTCCAGGCGGGGTAGACGAGCGCTGAGCGTCAGAAGCACTGGCCGAGGTACGGCTGTTCCAGGCGGGGTAGACGAGCACTGAGCGTCAGAAGCACTGGCCGAGGGACGGCTGTTCCAAGCGGGGTAGACGAGCGCTGAGCGTCAGAAGCACTGGCCGAGGGACGGCTGCTCCAGGCGGGGTAGACGAGCGCTGAGCGTCAGAAGCACTGGCCGAGGGACGGCTGTTCCAAGCGGGGTAGACGAGCGCTGAGCGTCAGAAGCACTGGCCGAGGGACGGCTGCTCCAGGCGGGGTAGACGAGCGCTGAGCGTCAGAAGCACTGGCCGAGGTACGGCTGTTCCAGGCGGGGTAGACGAGCGCTGAGCGTCAGAAGCACTGGCCGAGGTACGGCTGTTCCAGGCGGGGTAGACGAGCGCTGAGCGTCAGAAGCACTGGCCGAGGTACGGCTGTTCCAGGCGGGGTAGACGAGCGCTGAGCGTCAGAAGCACTGGCCGAGGGACGGCTGCTCCAGGCGGGGTAGACGAGCGCTGAGCGTCAGAAGCACTGGCCGAGGGATGGCTGTTCCAGGCGGGGTAGACGAGCACTGAGCGTCAGAAGCACTGGCCGAGGTACGGCTGTTCCAGGCGGGGTAGACGAGCGCTGAGCGTCAGAAGCACTGGCCGAGGGACGGCTGTTCCAGGCGGGGTAGACGAGCGCTGAGCGTCAGAAGCACTGGCCGAGGGACGGCTGTTCCAGGCGGGGTAGACGAGCGCTGAGCGTCAGAAGCACTGGCCGAGGGACGGCTGTTCCAGGCGGGGTAGACGAGCGCTGAGCGTCAGAAGCACTGGCCGAGGGACGGCTGTTCCAGGCGGGGTAGACGAGCGCTGAGCGTCAGAAGCACTGGCCGAGGGACGGCTGTTCCAGGCGGGGTAGACGAGCGCTGAGCGTCAGAAGCACTGGCCGAGGGACGGCTGTTCCAGGCGGGGTAGACGAGCGCTGAGCGTCAGAAGCACTGGCCGAGGGACGGCTGTTCCAGGCGGGGTAGACGAGCGCTGAGCGTCAGAAGCACTGGCCGAGGGACGGCTGTTCCAGGCGGGGTAGACGAGCACTGAGCGTCAGAAGCACTGGCCGAGGGACGGCTGTTCCAGGCGGGGTAGACGAGCGCTGAGCGTCAGAAGCACTGGCCGAGGGACGGCTGTTCCAGGCGGGGTAGACGAGCGCTGAGCGTCAGAAGCACTGGCCGAGGGACGGCTGTTCCAGGCGGGGTAGACGAGCGCTGAGCGTCAGAAGCACTGGCCGAGGGACGGCTGTTCCAGGCGGGGTAGACGAGCGCTGAGCGTCAGAAGCACTGGCCGAGGGACGGCTGTTCCAGGCGGGGTAGACGAGCGCTGAGCGTCAGAAGCACTGGCCGAGGTACGGCTGTTCCAGGCGGGGTAGACGAGCGCTGAGCGTCAGAAGCACTGGCCGAGGGACGGCTGTTCCAGGCGGGGTAGACGAGCGCTGAGCGTCAGAAGCACTGGCCGAGGTACGGCTGTTCCAGGCGGGGTAGACGAGCACTGAGCGTCAGAAGCACTGGCCGAGGGACGGCTGCTCCAGGCGGGGTAGACGAGCACTGAGCGTCAGAAGCACTGGCCGAGGGATGGCTGTTCCAGGCGGGGTAGACGAGCGCTGAGCGTCAGAAGCACTGGCCGAGGGACGGCTGTTCCAGGCGGGGTAGACGAGCGCTGAGCGTCAGAAGCACTGGCCGAGGGACGGCTGTTCCAGGCGGGGTAGACGAGCGCTGAGCGTCAGAAGCACTGGCCGAGGTACGGCTGTTCCAGGCGGGGTAGACGAGCGCTGAGCGTCAGAAGCACTGGCCGAGGGACGGCTGTTCCAGGCGGGGTAGACGAGCGCTGAGCGTCAGAAGCACTGGCCGAGGTACGGCTGTTCCAGGCGGGGTAGACGAGCACTGAGCGTCAGAAGCACTGGCCGAGGGACGGCTGCTCCAGGCGGGGTAGACGAGCACTGAGCGTCAGAAGCACTGGCCGAGGGATGGCTGTTCCAGGCGGGGTAGACGAGCGCTGAGCGTCAGAAGCACTGGCCGAGGGACGGCTGTTCCAGGCGGGGTAGACGAGCGCTGAGCGTCAGAAGCACTGGCCGAGGGACGGCTGTTCCAGGCGGGGTAGACGAGCGCTGAGCGTCAGAAGCACTGGCCGAGGTACGGCTGTTCCAGGCGGGGTAGACGAGCGCTGAGCGTCAGAAGCACTGGCCGAGGGACGGCTGCTCCAGGCGGGGTAGACGAGCGCTGAGCGTCAGAAGCACTGGCCGAGGGACGGCTGTTCCAGGCGGGGTAGACGAGCGCTGAGCGTCAGAAGCACTGGCCGAGGTACGGCTGTTCCAGGCGGGGTAGACGAGCGCTGAGCGTCAGAAGCACTGGCCGAGGGACGGCTGCTCCAGGCGGGGTAGACGAGCGCTGAGCGTCAGAAGCACTGGCCGAGGGACGGCTGTTCCAGGCGGGGTAGACGAGCGCTGAGCGTCAGAAGCACTGGCCGAGGGACGGCTGTTCCAGGCGGGGTAGACGAGCGCTGAGCGTCAGAAGCACTGGCCGAGGGACGGCTGTTCCAGGCGGGGTAGACGAGCGCTGAGCGTCAGAAGCACTGGCCGAGGGACGGCTGTTCCAGGCGGGGTAGACGAGCGCTGAGCGTCAGAAGCACTGGCCGAGGTACGGCTGTTCCAGGCGGGGTAGACGAGCGCTGAGCGTCAGAAGCACTGGCCGAGGGACGGCTGTTCCAGGCGGGGTAGACGAGCGCTGAGCGTCAGAAGCACTGGCCGAGGTACGGCTGTTCCAGGCGGGGTAGACGAGCGCTGAGCGTCAGAAGCACTGGCCGAGGGACGGCTGTTCCAGGCGGGGTAGACGAGCGCTGAGCGTCAGAAGCACTGGCCGAGGGACGGCTGTTCCAGGCGGGGTAGACGAGCACTGAGCGTCAGAAGCACTGGCCGAGGTACGGCTGTTCCAGGCGGGGTAGACGAGCGCTGAGCGTCAGAAGCACTGGCCGAGGGACGGCTGTTCCAGGCGGGGTAGACGAGCGCTGAGCGTCAGAAGCACTGGCCGAGGTACGGCTGTTCCAGGCGGGGTAGACGAGCGCTGAGCGTCAGAAGCACTGGCCGAGGGACGGCTGCTCCAGGCGGGGTAGACGAGCGCTGAGCGTCAGAAGCACTGGCCGAGGGACGGCTGTTCCAGGCGGGGTAGACGAGCGCTGAGCGTCAGAAGCACTGGCCGAGGTACGGCTGTTCCAGGCGGGGTACATTACATTTACATTTACATTTAGTCATTTAGCAGACGCTTTTATCCAAAGCGACTTACAACTGAGGACTAAACCAAGCGAGTCATCGTGAAGAGGCAAAAGCAACGCAAGAAGTGCTCAAAATACAAAGTTCAGACATAGCTCGGAGTAGCATAAGCCAGGCAAGCGAGGATTTAGAGGAAAGGATTTTTTTTTTTTTTTTTTTTTTTTTTTTTTTTAAGTTAAGTGCTCCCGGAAGAGATGAGTTTTCAGTTGTCTTTTGAATGTTGTCAGGGATTCTGCATTCCGGATGAGGGTGGGGAGATCATTCCACCAGCATGGAACCGTGAATGAGAATGTTCTGGAGAGTGATTTTGTGCCCCGCTGTGATGGTACCACGAGCCGTCGCTCATTGACCGATCGTAGGCTTCTGGTAGGGATGTAGACTTGAAGTAGTGAGTGGAAGTAGGAGGGAGCTGAACCTGTGGTCAATCTGTAAGCAAGCGTCAAAGCCTTGAACTTGATGCGAGCAGCGAGTGGTAGCCAGTGCTGAGAGATGAGCAGAGGAGTGACGTGGGCCCTTTTGGGCTCGTTGAAGACCAGGCGAGCTGCAGCATTCTGGATCATTTGTAGAGGTTTAGTTGCACATGATGGAAGTCCAGCCAGAAGAGCATTGCAGTAATCAAGCCTAGAAATGACCAGGGCCTGGACGAGAAGTTGTGTTGCATGCTCAGTTAGGAAAGGCCTGATCTTCCTGATGTTGTGCATAGCAAACCTGCATGATCGAGCTGTCTTTGTAATGTGGTCTGTGAAGGTCAGCTGATCATCAAAGATTACTCCAAGATTTCTGACCGACCTTGATGGGGTGATTGAGGATGAATCTACCTGGATAGTGAGGTCGTGCTGTAGAGACGGATTGGCAGGGAGGACGAGAAGCTCAGTCTTTGCCAGGTTGAGCTGCAGGTGATGTTCCTTCATCCATGCCGAGATGTCCGCCAGACAGCTTGAGATCCGTACAGCTACTGTGGGATCATCTGGTTGAAATGAGAGGTAGAGCTGGGTGTCATCAGCATAGCAATGGTAAGAGAAACCATGTGCCTGTATGATAGGTCCCAGTGATGTGGTGTAAATGGAGAAGAGGAGCGGTCCGAGAACTGAACCCTGAGGAACGCCTGTGGTCAGTTGATGTGCTTTGGATACCTCACCTCTCCATGTGACCTTGAAAGACCTACCTGTGAGATAGGACTCAAACCAGTTGAGGGAGGTTCCAGTGATGCCCAGTGATGAGAGGGCGGACAAGAGGATCTGATGATTCACAGTGTCGAAGGCAGCAGACAGGTCCAGTAGAATGAGAACTGATGATTTGGAAGCAGCTTTTGCGATCCGCTGGGCTTCCGTGACTGACAGCAATGCAGTCTCAGTTGAATGTCCTTTCTTGAAGCCAGATTGGTTGACATCCAGCTGGTTGTTCAGAGACAGGAAGGATGATACTTGGTTAAAAGCAACTCGTTCAAGTGTTTTTGCAATGAATGGTAGGAGAGAGACAGGTCTGTAATTCTCTAGAAGTGATGTGTTTAATGTTGATTTTTTAAGCAGAGGGGTTACCCGAGCCTGCTTAAATGCTGTAGGGAAAATGCCAGTGTGGAGGGATGAGTTGATAATGTGTGTGAGAGCTGGTAGAAGTGTGGGAGAGATGGCTTGTAGAAGGTGTGAGGGGATGGGGTCTAGAGGGCAGGTGGTAGGATGACTGGAAAGGAGAAGTTTAGATACTTCTTCCTCGTTCAGTCGAGTGAAGGAGGAGAGAAGGTTATTGGCTGTGGGAGAGGTTAGTCTGGGTTCCTGTGCTGAGAACTGACTGCTGATAGTGGTAGTTTTGTTAGTGAAGAAGTTAGCAAAATCATCAGCAGTTAAAGAGGAGGTGGGTGGTGGTGGAGGTGGACAGAGGAGAGAATTGAATGTCTTGAACAGGGTAGACGAGCGCTGAGCGTCAGAAGCACTGGCCGAGGGACGGCTGCTCCAGGCGGGGTAGACGAGCGCTGAGCGTCAGAAGCACTGGCCGAGGGACGGCTGTTCCAGGCGGGGTAGACGAGCGCTGAGCGTCAGAAGCACTGGCCGAGGGACGGCTGTTCCAGGCGGGGTAGACGAGCGCTGAGCGTCAGAAGCACTGGCCGAGGGACGGCTGTTCCAGGCGGGGTAGACGAGCGCTGAGCGTCAGAAGCACTGGCCGAGGGACGGCTGTTCCAGGCGGGGTAGACGAGCGCTGAGCGTCAGAAGCACTGGCCGAGGGACGGCTGTTCCAGGCGGGGTAGACGAGCGCTGAGCGTCAGAAGCACTGGCCGAGGGACGGCTGTTCCAGGCGGGGTAGACGAGCGCTGAGCGTCAGAAGCACTGGCCGAGGTACGGCTGTTCCAGGCGGGGTAGACGAGCGCTGAGCGTCAGAAGCACTGGCCGAGGGACGGCTGTTCCAGGCGGGGTAGACGAGCGCTGAGCGTCAGAAGCACTGGCCGAGGTACGGCTGTTCCAGGCGGGGTAGACGAGCGCTGAGCGTCAGAAGCACTGGCCGAGGTACGGCTGTTCCAGGCGGGGTAGACGAGCGCTGAGCGTCAGAAGCACTGGCCGAGGGACGGCTGTTCCAGGCGGGGTAGACGAGCGCTGAGCGTCAGAAGCACTGGCCGAGGGACGGCTGTTCCAGGCGGGGTAGACGAGCGCTGAGCGTCAGAAGCACTGGCCGAGGGACGGCTGTTCCAGGCGGGGTAGACGAGCGCTGAGCGTCAGAAGCACTGGCCGAGGGACGGCTGTTCCAGGCGGGGTAGACGAGCGCTGAGCGTCAGAAGCACTGGCCGAGGGACGGCTGTTCCAGGCGGGGTAGACGAGCGCTGAGCGTCAGAAGCACTGGCCGAGGGACGGCTGTTCCAGGCGGGGTAGACGAGCGCTGAGCGTCAGAAGCACTAGCCGAGGGACGGCTGTTCCAGGCGGGGTAGACGAGCGCTGAGCGCATCTTACAACTCCGAAAACGTCAGATCAGATTTTTAAATAGGCACTATCTTTATAAACAAACCACATATTTGAGTTTTAAACAACTACATTGTCGACTGAAAAACTATTTAAACTACATTTCGTGACACAATAACAGTAGTATTTTTAAATTTATCCTCTGAACGTTACTATTACTAATTAAATCATGTCCAAATACAACCAAAAACAAACGTTCAGTCTTGCTGGTGAAAGGTAATTCCTCGAAAGCTGTTTTCAATTGTGTGGCGATGTGTACAGCCCCAAACAACGCACAAAACATGCATTTTTCTCAATTCCCGGTATGAGAGGTATGGGAAAGTTGCCCTCCCCAACATGGCGGCGCCGTTGACTTACGCTCCAGCGGCCAATAGGGCGTCTATGTATTTATTATGTCTATGAGGATAGGCCGCTAAGTGTCCATTTATGTATCCTTCCTTTCACGGGGAAACGAAGGGTGCATTTGGCGTCGCTTTTGAATCAGGGTAGCCTTCGTCACGCCGCGATGACGCAACCGGCCTTCGAATACGGCCTTCGGAGGACGCAGCCTTCACATTGGGGCACAGCTAAAGATTTCCTCTTATGAAGAATATTACAGTTGTTCCAAATTAAAAAAACTGTGTGGCGAGAAATTATGCTTGTAAATAAGTTTCCAAGCCATAAGCATCTGCTGATGATAATTGGAAAGTTTGACAGGAAGTTTACTAATTGAATAATTGCACATTAAAAGAAAATGTATTCCTCCTAATTGAGAAAAGATATATCTTGGGATTATAGTCCAAATAGAAGATTGATTGTGAAAGAAACGTTTAAGCCAATTCATTTTTAAGGTATTGTTAAGAGAATCAAAATCAATGAAATTTAAGCCACCTTTAATATAAGAATTTAAAATAACTGATTTTCTAATATAATGAGTTTTATTTTTCCAGAGAAATTTTAGCAACATCACATCAATCAACTTGCAATTATAGATTTATCCACAAATAAAGACTGAGCAGCGTAGGATACGCGAGAAATCCCTTCTGCTTTGGTAAGCCGAGTGCTGCCTTTCAAAGATAGATCTCTTAACAACCAAAGGTTAAAGGTTTTTTTTTTCTCCACAACTGAACTAAAATTCATCTGACATCTTAGTTTAGTATCTTTTATTATTTTTATTCCTAAATAGGTGACACTTTCTTTGATGGGAATGTTTGAGATTGAGGTTGCAGCACATTTTTTAATCGGGAGTAATTCGCATTTATTAATATTAAGCAAAAGGCCAGATGCATTAGGGAAGGACTGAAGAGAGGTTAAAGCAATTGGGATCTGAGTGGCATCCCTTAGAAACAATGCTGTATCATTCATCTGCCAGTTGGCTAATAAACAATTCTGTACCAGCAATATAAATTCCCTTCACAGGGCTCTCTTTAATATGTAAATTTAAAAATTGTGTAGCTATTCGAAAAAGATATGGGGAAATGGGGCAACCTTGTCTTACACCACGCTTTAAAAAATAAACCTAGGAGAGGTGCCATTATTGAGTCGGATAGAGCTATTACCATTACAGTAAAGCATTTTAATACATCTGCAAAACAAATGACCGAAACCCAATCTGTGCAGGGCTTGTAACATAAATTCGTGTTCTAAGCAATCAAATGCTTTATAATAGTCAAGAAAGAGTATAAAACTATCAGTAGAGATAAGGTCTGAATAATCCAACAAGTCAAAAATCAAGTGTATATTATTAGAAATATGTCTCTGATGCATAAAACCTGATTGGCACTCATCTATTGTATTATTAGGAATAAGTTTTAGCCTCTTTGCTAAAACTAAGGCAATAATTTTATAATCGGTATTCAATAAAGAAATCGGGCGCCAATTTTCTAATAGGGCTGATCTTAATTGGGCTTGGGAATCAAGGTTATTAGCCCTTGACATAAAGAGGGAGGAAGCGTGGTTTTCTCAATACTCTCTAAAAACATTTGATGTAAAAAAGGTGCTAATTTTTGACTAAATGCTTTATAAAGCTCTGCAGAAAGCCCATCAGTACCTTCAAAATACAAACTCCAGCAGAATATTCATTACCATGAGACATCCACATTTCCAACCCCCATTGTGATCTCCATAAATTGACATCTTGTAAAGTTGAATGAGATTCTTGTAAAAAACACAAATCTGTGTTGAGACTTTTAAGATACAGAAAGACTGCTTTACGCTAAAGAATGTTTCGTAGCCCTCTACAATTTAAAGAAATAACAGATAAGGACATCGAAGAAGAAAGAGAAGAAGAAAATGAACAGAACAATAATAGAAGAAAGAATTAGTTCTAAGAACAAATATAAGGACTAAGTCACCGAGACAGAGAACCTAACCGGTCAGAACAAGCAAGGAATGAGGTCAACAATCCCTTCATTAATCTATCTAGAAAATAAATATGTACAACTGAGGAACAACAACTATAATTCCCCTTTTAAGGGTTAAAATAATTCACATTATTTAACGTTACTTAAATCGAAGAAAGTCTGAAATAATCCTATTTCTTTCAAGTGGATGTAAACAAAACAAAAAACAAAAAAGATATATATCAAAGTAGGTAACGGCAATTTTGGCTCAAAGTGGAAGTTCAAGAATTCACACATATCAGATCCAAGGTCAAGTCAGCGCCGTGTCAGCCAATGCGGAACTCAGATCCGTTACATTTAAGCAGGAGGAAATATTTCTGTACCATCCACAAATGCTCGTCCGCCGCCGAAAAAGGCTCTTTTGTTCTCTTTACGGGCCTTTTCAACTATGGGCCAAAGCGTAATCCTCCTCGCTCTATCGGCCGGTGACAGATCTTCCGTGATTTTCAGTCGGTTCTCAATCAGAAACTCCGCGTCCTTGGCGGCACGCCAGACAGCATCTCGGTAAAAACGCGAGGTGAATTGGAAGATGATTCCACGAGCTTTATTACTTGAATTAACACGGCCAAGTCGGTGTGCCACATCAACTACTTCAGGGAATTTATCTTTAAATTGTGGTAGAAGACGTAGGCACACGTTGATAACCTCATGACGGACGTTTTCTCTTTCTTTCTCTGGAATTCCGTGGATTCTCAGGTTCCATCTGCGTGTGTAGGCTTCTAGATGAGCCAGGCGGTTTTCTCGCTCAGTGGAGTTGATTTCTTCTTTCTTTGCGCGCGAGTCAATGGAATCAACTCTTTTTTTCAAACTTTTAACCTCGCTGCAAACAAACTCAATGGTTTCCATCATACCAGAGATTCGTTCCGTATTCCTACAGATCTCTTCCTTCATGTCTTTAATCACCCGCGAGTTTTCGCCAATCAACTTTTCCAAACCGTCTGATCTGTTTTCCACCAACTGAGAGAGCTCAGAGAGTTGTGTGGAAATAATCGCCGCATTAACGTTATCAGTTCTCCGAAGTTTAACGGCCGGGGAACTGTACGGGGTGTCGGGAAGCGGCGGAATCACCTCCTCCGCCAGCATAGTTTCAGACTCATCATTTTGTTCACAATAATCATGCAAACTGTCCTTCAATACCCCGGATGCAGGATAAACTGTATCGCCACCTGTGCTAGCAGATCTAGCAGGAGTAGCCGGCACTGCTTTCCCTCACTTCTTCGAACCTTTCCTCTTTTCAGACCCTCCCATTATTGTTGTTCCAAGAATTCAAAACATTAATTAACGAAAATTCTCAAAACAAAAACCCCTCTAAAGTTCGTTATAAATACTATAAAACAGTTTGGGATTGCCGAGCTCACAAACGTACATGTGATCAGGGCACTATCTTGCACGCCTCTCTGGACATCTTTTCAAGGTTCTGCCGATTCGACATAATCTGATCTAATGATGTTTCATGTTGCAGATGCGAGTAGCAAATAACAATCGCTAAAGGTATTGAATATAGTTTGAGACACATGTCTTGTTAATGATTTTCAGTTTAGTTCATGTAATTAAAGCAACAGTTTTTCAATAACTAAACAATATGTAAAAAATATGGTATTTGGGGTAAAAAGAAAAGGCACATGAAACATGACATGATCATAACCAGCAGGAGACATGATTTAGATGGAAATACAAGCCTAATATTTTAAGTTGTGTGTCAACCAGAGATGTAAGAGCCAAAAGTCACTTTTCTTTACATAGATGCGGAAGAAATAATTGTGTGCATTAAGCAATCAATAAATAATTAGAAGTAAATAATTTTATATGTGTAATATAATATTTTGTATTAACGATGATGTCATTTCCGGCAATGACAGTTAGTTTTTCTTGTGAAGCAATGTTGGAGCGATACAGTTTTTTGACCGTGTAACATTTTCCAGTTAATTTTGTTATTAAACTTGACCGAAAAGAAGTTGCTGGACTATGGTATGTTATTCGAGTTCAAATCACGCTCACCTAAACATGAAGAAGTAACAAAGATGAATATCAAGACGGATTGCTATCACATTGAAAGTCAAAAAAACTCGCACGATGGATAAGAAAAGTGAAACTGAAGCGGCGCGGGCGGCACGCACTTGAACCGTGACGTCGTTGGAAAGGACTTGTCTGTGAATGAACATTGCAACGTTTCATGATCGTGGATTATGAATATCGGACATTGATGCTCCTACGGTGGATTTAATTAAACAGCCCGTCACAGAGAAGAACGTTGTCACTCTACAAAGTTTCATTATTTGAGGTAACGGACTTTGAACCAGCTATTAAGTTTACAAATGCATGTTTTGAAGAAGCTGAAATGCACACGTTTGATACAGAAAGGTAATTAGATTGCTTTTAATCGTGTGCAAGCAGTTTGCATTGGTAGAATTAAGATGGCTGAAGGAGGAGAGGATAACGTTGCCGTTTTTGAACACAAGAGGGCGCCTAAACCAACCGAAAGAGCATTAGAGGAGCAACTGCACAGACGCATTGGACAGAGAAGAGCGAAATTATCAGCTCTTACCAGTAAGATCAACGCTATTGAAAAGTTGATGATTGATGAAGAAAATCTGCAGAATGTACAAGATTTGATGCAATTTGACTTTGTACAATTGATAACTGAGTTTAAGGATTTAAATTCACAAATTCAAGACATTTTGCCTCAAGATGAAAAGATTGCAGATCAACAAAATTGGTTTCAGCCTAAAATGGATTCCATGAGACTTTTCGAAAATAAAACAAACAACTGGATTGCTGCTGTTGGTGATAAAAAAGGCCAAGATGGAGAGGTTGATGTGGAGGATGATGTTTCTCCTCATGACAGTGTCTCACAAGTATCTGTGAAAAAGAGGGAATCTAAAAAGAAGTGTGATTCAGATATTGAAAGTCGATCTGTTTTCTCCTCCGTATCATCTGCATATGCACGTGAAGATTCAAAACGTGCAGCCCTGATAGCAAGGGCAGCTTCCTTAAAGAAAAAACAACAACTTGAAATCGAAAAGATGCAACTCATAGCCAAAATGGAGGAACTTGAAATAGAAACAGCGCTTGCAGAAAGCAATGCTAAATTAAAAGTTCTGAAAGAACATGAAAACTCAGAAGATGGCAAATGCAGTATACAATCTAAGTCAAGAAGGGGAATCCACCAGAAGCCAAAAGAACTTAAAACAGAGCAGATTGACGATTCATCAGGTCATTCGTCTGAGAAAGAAAGAAAAAAGAAAGTCACCTCAAATCCAGTCTTTCTTGCACCGCTACAATCGGACACATCTAGGGCCACAGACCACAGCAGTAATCGTCAAGCAGATGACAACATTATTCAAATTATGCAGAAGCAAAATGAACTAACAGAATTGCTTGTGAAACAACAGACACAAATTCAGCTTCCAAGTAAAGACATTCAAGTGTTTACTGGTGATCCACTGACGTTCAAATCCTTCATCAGGTCCTTTGAGCATACCATAGAACATAAAACAGACAATGAAAAAGACAAGCTATATTATCTAGAGCAATACACCACTGGAGAGCCACAATAAATAGTAAGAAGCTGTGAATATATGTCATCAAGCAAGGGTTTTAAAGAAGCAAAACGATTATTGCAAAGGCATTATGGAGACGAGCTAATCATAGCAAGTGCTTATATTGATAAAGCTCTAAAGTGGCCTCAGATCAAGTCTGATGATGGAAAAGCCTTAAGTGCAAATGCTCTGTTCTTGATTGGTTGTCGGAATACAATGGAAGATGGAGAGTTCATGGAGGAAATGGACAATCCTACCAATATGAGAGTTATACTTTCAAAGCTACCATACAAGATGAAAGAAAGGTGGCGATCAGAAGCTTATGACATCAAAGAGCGACAAGGAGTAAGAGCAAGATTTACTCACTTGGTTAACTTTATTGATCGTAAAGCTAAAGTGGCCATGGACCCCCTCTTTGGTGACATAATAGACCATCGCAATGTTGTGGCAGAAAAAGTGAATCGAAAAGAGAAGTATCCTATTAAAAAAGGAATAACAAGGAGCAGCTTTGCTACCAACATTTGCATGGAGGAAAGAAAACCTCAATATGCGTCAAAGAAACAGGTCAGTCCACCCAAGATGCTCAATGCCTTTGAGAAACCATGTATGTTTTGCACAAAGGATCATGCTCTCGAGTTATGTAGTGAAATAAAGGAGCAGCCACATATGGTGCGTGTGGAATTCCTGAAGTCTAAGGGCTTATGCTTTGGATGCTTAACTCAAGGCCATATTAGTAAATCTTGCAAAAAGAAAATGGAGTGTAAAGAATGTTCCCAAAAACACCCAGGCATTCTACACATTAAGGAGAATCTAAAAGAAACAAAAGATGTTGAAATACCAGACAGGAAGATCTCATGTGCTCAAGTCTCTCTTAACCACCAATCAAGTGATTGCACAGAATATAGAGGAGATAACTGTGTGCTGTCAATAGTGCCAGTAAAAGTCAAGTCAAACAAGGGTGACAGAGTTGTAGAAACTTATGCTTTCCTGGATGCAGGAAGTACAGCTACATTTTGTACGGAGGAATTGAAAAGGAAACTGAACCTGAAAGGAAAGCCAACTCAGATTCTGCTGAGCACTATGTGTCAAGATAAGCCAGGAGAGCAGAAATTAATAAACAGTTTCATCCTTACAGACTTGGAAGTGTGCGCGTTGGAAGACACAAAGTACTTTGAGTTACCTAAAGTTTTCACACACAGCAGTATCCCTGTTCAAAATGAGAACATTCCTAACCAAGAAGACATCAGAAAATGGCCATACCTAAGCAAAGTAAGCATACCTAATATCGATTCAAATGTAGGTCTTCTAATTGGAGCCAACAATTCAAAGGCAATGGAACCATGGTACATCATCAACAGCCAACAAGATGGACCGTATGCTGTAAAAACTGCACTAGGATGGGTAGTGAATGGACCCATCAAAAAAGAAAGCAACACTTCAGAAAAGTCCAAACTGCCACATCATTCAGTTAATCGGCTCTCAGTGGTGGAAATAGAGCAATTGCTGATTCAGCAGTACAATACTGATTATCCAGAGCGCCACTATGAAGAGAAAGAGGAAATGTCCCTGGAGCACAAACAGTTCATGCAAGTAGTGCAGGAAAAGACTAAGTTTGAGGATGGACATAACTGTGTGAAACTACCATTGAAAAATGAAGCAGTTAAGATGCCAAACAATCGAAGTGTTGCTGAACTGCGTGCAGCTAACCTGAAGAGAAAGCTTCAAAGAAACTCAAGTTTGCTTGAAGACTACAGTAGCTTTATGAAGAGCATAATAGAGAAAGGATATGCAGTTAAAGTTCCCACAGAACAGCTTGGTCGCAGCGACAGCAGAGTGTGGTATATACCACACCACGGGGTGTACCACCCAAAGAAAAACAAAATTCGAGTGGTTTTCGATTGTACTGCTTCGTTTCAAGGCATGTCTCTGAACGGTCAATTGTTACAAGGTCCAAACCTCACAAACACACTTATTGGTGTCCTTGCCAGATTTAGAGAAGAACCGATAGCCATGATGGCAGATGTGGAATCGATGTTCTATCAGGTGAGGGTTCCAGAGGAGGACGCAGATCTGCTTCGCTTTCTTTGGTGGCCAGAGGGCAAGCTGGATGCACCTATAGAAGAATTTAGGATGATGGTGCATTTATTCGGAGCCGCTTCGTCACCTAGCTGTGCCTCTTATGCATTGAAAAGGACAGCAGAGGACAGAAAAGATGTAGCATCTCCAAAGGCTGTCGAAACAGTTTTGCACAATTTTTATGTGGACGACTGCTTGAAATCTGTGTCTACAGAACAAGAAGCAATTGACTTAGCAAAGGGTGTTAGAAATTTGTGTGCTGAAGGAGGTTTTTGCTTAACAAAGTGGGTAAGCAATAGTAGGAAAGTATTATTGTCCATCCCAGAAGAACAAAGGGCCAGTGGAGTAAAGGACCTGGACTTGGATCAGGATTCTCTGCCCATCGAGAGAGCACTTGGCATGCAGTGGTGTACAGAAAAAGACACCTTCACATATGACATCAAGGTACAGGAGAAGCCGTTGAGTAGAAGGGGTATTCTCTCGGTTGTTAATTCAATCTATGATCCTCTTGGGTTTCTGGTGCCACTCATCCTACCAGTCAAGCTCCTTCTAAGGGATATGTGCAAACAAGGATATGGATGGGATAAACAGATTGAGGGCAAGCGTGATGATCAGTGGGTCATATGGCTAGAAGACCTAAATCACCTCTCAGACTTCCAGATCGAAAGGTGCGTAAAACCAGATAAGTTTGGTAATACATCAGAAGCGCAGCTGCATCATTTCTCTGATGCCAGTGAGAATGCTTACGGCACAGTCACTTATCTGGTACTTTCCAATGACAAAAATCAAAAACATTGTTCCTTGTTGATGGGAAAGTCAAGAGTTAGCCCACTCAAGCAAATCACAATCCCTAGACTTGAACTGACAGCGGCAACCATAGCCGTCAAAGTAGACAAAATACTAAGACAAGAGCTTCAAATCCCGCTACAGCGGTCTGTTTTCTGGACAGACAGCACTACAGTGCTTAGTTACATCGACAATGAGAGTGCGCGCTTCAAAACATTCGTAGCAAACAGGATCTCACTAATAAGAGATGCTACTTCTCCATTACAGTGGAGGTATGTCAGGACATCACAAAACCCCGCAGATCAAGCTACCAGAGGTCTTAAAGCGAAGGACTTTATACAAGAAGAAACGTGGGTTAAAGGACCCAACTTTTTGTTGAAACCAGAAGAAGAATGGCCACAAAGACCGGATCAATTGAGTCAAAATGCACAATCAGACCCTGAAATCAAAAATGAGTTCAAGGTCAATATTCTCAACATGAGAGAAAACAATGACGTTCTGAGTAAGTTAACTCATTACTACTCAAGCTGGTTTCGTCTGAAAAAGGCAGTGGCATGGATGCTAAGACTCAAGGAAACACTGTTACAATTGTGTAAAGCATGAAGACAGTTTCAAGAATCCATTGCACAATCAGAGAAAGACCCAGAAAAACAATCATTCCTCCTACAGGAGCAGATGCGAAAGTTCAGATCAACAATGGAGAAAAAGTCACTGAGACTGAAGGACTTGAATCAAGCTGAAATCCAGTTAATTCAACACAGTCAAAAACAACAATTTCTGAATGAAATTGAGGCTCTGAGAAAGAATATTCCTGTTAAGAGGAAAAGTCAGCTGTACAAGCTTGATCCTGTGCTTCAAGATGGGATACTAAGAGTGGGTGGGAGACTCAACAAAGCAGCCATGCCAGAGGAATCTAAACATCCCGCAATCCTCTCAAAGGGCTCCAGGGTTTCAATTCTCATTCTAAACGACATTCACCAAAGATGTGGTCACTGTGGTAGAAACTACATGTTATCTACTCTCCGACAAAAATTCTGGGTCCCGCAAGCCAACTCAGCAATTCGGAAGCTTATACATAAATGCTCAGTTTGTCGCAGATTCAATGGAAGAATTGGAGAGCAAAAAATGGCAAGTTTGCCAGAAGACCGCTTGCTACCTGATAAACCCCCTTTCACGAATGTGGGCGTAGATTATTTTGGACCCTTCGATGTAAAACGGGGCCGGAATACTGTGAAAAGGTATGGAGTGTTGTTCACTTGCCTAACAATCAGAGCAGTACACATTGAGATCGCTGATAGTCTGGACACTGATTCATGCATAAACGCTTTAAGGCGTTTTATAAGTAGAAGAGGACAGGTGTCAGTCATGCGCTCAGACAATGGCACAAATTTCGTTGGCGCAGAAAGAGAGTTGCGAGAAGCACTGAGAAACCTGGACCATAACAAAATCGAAAAGGCACTGTTACAAAAAGGGATCGAATGGATCTTCAACAGCCCAACTGCTTCTCATCAAGGTGGTGTTTGGGAGCGACAAATCCGTACTGTAAGAAAGATACTCAACGCTCTCTTAAAGGAACAGACTATCAATGAAGACCGTCTTCATACCATCATGTGTGAAGTGGAAAGCATCATCAACAACAGACCAATAACTAGTACATCAGAAGATCCAAATGACCTTGAGGCTCTAACGCCTAATTATTTATTGTTGTTGAAAACACAACCAAGCTTACCACCAGGTGTCTTTAACAAGGAGGACCAATATGCGAGAAAACGTTGGAGACAAGTACAGTATCTAGCAGACCTGTTCTGGATAAGATGGACTCGTGAGTACCTGCCCATTCTTCAGGAACGCAGCAAATGGTCAAGATTTAAAAGGAACTTTGTACCTGGTGATGTGGTGTTAATTGTGGACAGTTCCTCCCCTCGCAATTCATGGATAATGGGAAGAGTAATTCAAACTTTACCAGACTCCAGTGGAACTGTACGTCGTGTAAAGCTAAAGACCAAAACAACTACACTGGAGAGACCTGTAAATAAGTTGTGCTTAATTCAAGAGGCAATTTAAGCTTACAGTCTAACATAGAATTATCAAGAGTATGATAATCTAAGGAAAGGTTGAAAGTTAATTCTTATGTATACATGTTCAAGTCTAATGGCTCTTTAGTATTAGGATGTTTATAGTAATTGTTTGGTCTCTTGACCAACCTATTAGGGGCCGGATGTGTAAGAGCCATAAGTCACTTTTCTTTACATAGATGCGGAAGAAATAATTGTGTGCATTAAGCAATCAATAAATAATTAGAAGTAAATAATTTTATATGTGTAATATAATATTTTGTATTAACGATGATGTCATTTCCGGCAATGACAGTTAGTTTTTCTTGTGAAGCAATGTTGGAGCGATACAGTTTTTTGACCGTGTAACATTTTCCAGTTAATTTTGTTATTAAACTTGACCGAAAAGAAGTTGCTGGACTATGGTATGTTATTCGAGTTCAAATCACGCTCACCTAAACATGAAGAAGTAACAAAGATGAATATCAAGACGGATTGCTATCACAAGAGATAATCACCATAATACAAACATCATATTTAAAATAGGATTTGAATCATATTATGTACAAATAGGAACTCCCGCACACTATCAGTACTTGCAAATAAAACTTTAATTTAGCGGCAACGTTTCGGTCTTACGACCTTCATCAGGCATATAGGCTACACATTTACAAACTCATCCTATTTAAAATACACACATGACCAATCAACAAAGCTCATCTGTGACCACTTAAGCTCATTGATAATCTAGAATCGACAACATGTCATCAAACAGTTGCAACACGTAATTGTACATAGTTACAACCATAACTGAAACCATTATACATTTAAAAACACACATTATAACATCACATTAAATAATGCTTCATCATTCATACCCCTAGGAGATAAAGTCTGAAGAGTGAAAATCCACAAAAGTTCACTTCTCAACACTATGAAAGTATTTTTGGTTTCAAGTATATTTTGGCCAACATTAATATTCATGAGTGAGTTGCGCATCTGTTGAGGCAGTGGGCGGAGCCACATTAATATTCATGAGTGAGTTGTGCATCTGGAGAGGCAGTGGGCGGAGCCGACATTAATATTCATGAGTGAGTTGCGCATCTGCAGAGGCAGTGGGCGGAGCCGACATTAATGTTCATGAGTGAGTTGCGCATCTGTAGAGGCAGTGGGCAGAGCCGACATTAATATTCATGAGTGAGTTGCGCATCTGCAGAGGCAGTGGGCGGAGCCGACATTAATATTCATGAGTGAGTTGTGCATCTGGAGAGGCAGTGGGCGGAGCTACATTAATATTCATGAGTGAGTTGTGCATCTGTAGAGGCAGTGGGCGGAGCCACATTAATATCCATGAGTGAGTTGTGCATCTGTAGAAGCAGTGGGCGGAGCCACATTAATGTTCATGAGTGAGTTGTGCATCTGTAGAGGCAGTGGGCGGAGCCACATTAATATTCATGAGTGAGTTGTGCATCTGTAGAGGCAGTGGGCGGAGCCACATTAATATTCATGAGTGAGTTGTGCATCTGTAGAGGCAGTGGGCGGAGCCACATTAATATTAATGAGTGAGTTGTGCATCT
The DNA here is from genome assembly GCA_029959095.1 of Rhinichthys osculus. NCBI lineage: Eukaryota > Metazoa > Chordata > Actinopteri > Cypriniformes > Leuciscidae > Rhinichthys > Rhinichthys osculus. The sequence goes on from JARWKJ010000025.1 coordinate 29,593,334, forward strand.
GTAGAGGCAGTGGGCAGAGCCACATTAATATTCATGAGTTTCCCGGGCATGCGCTGGAACTGCTCATTCTAGTTCATGCTCCTGGTTTCTCAGCAGGTTTAATGGATTATTTCATAAAAGTTAAATATAGTTTCAGCGCAAACTTAAAATACAATTGTGTATAATTTCATAAAGTTCATAATGTTTTTATTAGTTTGCAGACTAAATGATTGATTCACTTCGAGTAGGCCTATATAAAGCACAGCACACTTCAACTCGTTCATTTTGTTGTGCTTTTCCTCTGTACATTGCAATGCGTTAAACTGTCTTTTGTTATCATTTGTTGAATGTCACTTTAATAAAAAAAAAATAAAAAAAATTACAAACAAAATATAAATTTACAAAGAAATATCACAAGGTTTAAGCTTCCACTTTTACCATAAAACCAAAAATTCCAGAACACCTGAATGATTACAGCAACACTTATTTCCAACAGAAGAGCAGATATAGAATATTCCTAAATACATGAACCATTACCATTCAATTTATTTATTGCTAAGCTCTTCTGATACCTTACTTTATGAAGCTTTACAACTGTGTCATATCTGGCAATAATCTCTGGGAAATAACTCCACATATCGGTGTCCAAATAAACATTTTGCACCCTACACTGATGATTCTCTTTGTCATGTTCGTTCTTTGACCTTATGTTGCTCTGTGAGCCTGGATGACACACAATGATGATCATTGATACAAATGCATGATCTACTTCTGACTTGAACTCTTGAAAAATGAAACCTTTAAACTTTGTTGGATCGATGTTAAAACATGACATTATGGCATTTTCATCAATTAAGATTTGCATGACAAAAGTTTGGAATCACTATGATTTAAGAAATGTTAGACTTTTATAACAGGCAAGGTCAATTTCCACACTTCATTAAGCAGCACAACCATTTTCAACTGTGATAATAAAATGTTTCTTGAGCAGCAAATCAGTATTAGAATGATTTCTGTGACACTGAAATCTAGAGTAAAATGAGCTCTGCCATCACAATAGGCCTATTTTTTTTTTTTACAGTTGATACAAATATTTCACAATTTTACTGTTTTTAGATAAATGTAGTCTTGGTACCTTAGAGGTAGGCTACCTTACCTTAGAACCTTAATACCAAACTTTTGAACAGTAGTGCTTGACATTAACACCCGCCAACCCGCCATATGCGTGTGTATTTCAGCAGTAGCGTGTAACGCAGTCACTCCTACACCACTTTGGCGGGCTGAATTTTATATAGCTAGGCCTAAAATATTTTTTTAGTAATTCTGTGAACTACACTGCGCAAACCAAAGTAATACTACCCACCAGATGAAGAAGGGTTGGCTCTCAGTCTCCACAGAACATAAAATATTCATTTTATTTTATTTTTAGTGTTTGCATTTCTGATTTTTAGTGTTCGCATTTACGAGGAAAAACAATGTTACGGAGGTGACAGTTCTCCGTTATGGACGTGACCGCTCTGAAAGCTTTAAAACTTTCACAGAGACATCAAACACAACCCCTTTCTTTAAATTTAATTTCGTTTTGTATTAATTGTATCTTAATTTTAATCAATGTTTCATCAACCAATTGCCTGGATTTAATAAATAAGAAGTAAATATAGCAGCTATTAGATAATCACGACACGGAGGCGCCGGCGCGTGAACTGGAGCTCGTCTCATAAATTAACCGAAACTCAGGGTATAAGGTAGCCTACTTGCCTCACAGACATGTCTACTTTTAAACAGAACAATTCAAAACGAAAGAAAACGTACTCGGTTACCTAACGTAACCTCGGTTCTCTTACGAAAGGTTCTCTCGTATTACGCAAGTTTAGCTTACGCTACGGGTAAAGTTCATCTTTGCTCGAGATATTGAAGCCAAAATTATCCTTAATTTTGTATATATATTGTCAACGCAGTGCAGCAGCTGCAGACCTAGAGCAGGCTGTCTAGCGTGCTCATTGGCTGCCCTGCGGCAACTGCAGCAGCCTACCAGTGAGCCTGGCGTGACGTCACGCCCAATGGTGGCGCTCCGCGCCCACTACGCGTCACAGCCCGCGTGAAGGGGTGTGGCTTAGCGTACAAAAGCGGGGCTCAGAGGCTGCTTCCCTGGTTTTCCTGATCTGAAGCGAAAATCGCTCGTGGCGCTTAGCACGGCCGGTTACGCAATACTCGTTCCCTCTCTAGAGAGAACCGAGGTTACGTTAGGTAACCGAGTACGTTCTCTTACGAGAGGTTCTCTCGTATTGCGTAAGTTTAGCTTACGCTACGGGAACACTTTGTCAACGCCGTGCGCGCCCAGCATCCACTCTATGAGTCCCAACCCGGGGAACATTGAAAGTGGGAAATTCAGGCGAAGCTGGCCGACACATGTATAAACATAAGCACCCATGGGGAATGCAGAGCGGCGGCGCCGGGCTGCATGTACATGTATATCAACCCATATTAGTCCAGCTCAACCAGGAGAGCTAGTGTTGAGGTAGCCTGCGCACCAGTGATGTGGGCAGGTCATACACACATTAGACTGACAGAAGTCTAGCCTGCAAGGCGGGAACTTCCAGATTATAGAATCTCACAAATTTAGACGGGGAGGCCCAGCCCGCCACCATACAGATGTTGTGAATGGAAATTTCACTGGACCATGCCCATGACGAGGCCATGCCTCTTGTGGAATGAGCCCTGATGCCCAGAGGGCATTGCAGACCTTTTGGCAGCAGAAAGGCAGCAGAAATCGCGTCCACTTTCCATCTGGATAGGGACTGTTTCGAGGCGGCGAGACCTTTGGTGCGCCCGCAAAACGAAACGAAGAGCTGCTCGGAGCGTCTGAAGGGGCGGAGCGCGTAACGTAAGCTCTCAGTGCCCTGACAGGGCAGAGGAGGCTGTCGCTGCTCACGCTGTCGGATGCTGGCAGAGCCGACAGAGAAATAACCTGCGCTCTGAAGGGAGTGCCAATCACCTTCGGGACATAGCCATGTCTCGGTTTGAGGATGACTTTAGAGTAATTCGGGCCAAACTCAAGGCACGCTGCGCTAACAGATAGCGCGTGTAAGTCCCCCACACGTTTAACTGATGACAGAGCCAAAAGAAAAATGTTTGTCCGTTGATCAACCACACGTGCAGAGACCAGCGCTCTGGGTGGGGATGCCAGATCGAGCCGCAGGCTTGAGAGAGGAGGTCCCTCCTCACTGGAATCGGCCACGGGGCTGTGCATGACAGCCGTGTTAGTTCCGGGAACCAGGTTTGGTTCTCCCATCGCGGGGCTATGAGGAGCACCGGGCTGTGCGATTCCCTGATTCTCTTGATTACCTGTGGTAACATAGAGATCAGAGGGAAGGCATATAGCGGACGGCTGGGCCAGAGTTGGGCCAGCGCATCCTCGTTCTTTGAAAAGAACACTGGGCAATGAGCGTTGTCCTGTGACGCGAATAGGTCAGACTGATCTCATGAAATGGCGTATGTATGCCAATTCGTATTTCCATTTTTGGCGTGCTATCAACACGCATAATCGCTTTTAATCTGTATCTGAAAATACGCGTCTTTCAGATCGAGAGATATAAACCAGTCCCTCGGGCGAATTTGCGCGAGAATCTGCCTGGTTGTAATCATTTTGAACGGTCTCCTCATGAGAGCTTTGTTCAAAATCTCAGATCTAATAGGCCTCAGGCCTCTGGCCTCCGTCCTTCTTCGGTACGAGAAAATAGCGGCTGTAAAAGCCTGACTCGCTCAGAGAAGGCGGCACCGGTTCTATAGCTCCTTTGCACAGCAGTTTGGCTATTTCTGCGCGGAGTAGATGTGCTACTTTTGCGTTCACTGTCGACTCGGTCCGAGCATGAAAACGCGGGGGACGGCGAGCGAACTGTAGTGCATAGCCCTGTCTTATTGTGCTTAGCACCCACTCTGAAACCCCTGGAATGGCTTCCCATGCTTGTGCATGTGTGGATAGGGGGAGAATGGCCTCCGGGTTCCAGTCGCCGCACACTGTGGGCTTTGGGAACTGAACGAGCGCGCGCCCTTGGTGCTTGAACAAAGCGGCTCGCTGACAGCCGCTTGGGCTGGTTCGCACATAACGACCCGATTACATTGAATGGGGAGCGTTTTACAATGGCTTTCTGAAGCGCGAGCGGGGGCTTGAAGCGGAGCGACTGATAGTAAGCGCGAGCGCTCGTGAGCAGTCTGACTCATATGGGTGTCTATATGCGGCGGCTCGCTGACAGCAACAGCTGGCTGTTTTAAATGAGACGACCCGGTTACTGTGAACGGGGAGCGTTTTGTGAACATTCTGTGACGCGCGAGCAGCGCCGGAGACAGTGTGTCTGTTAGTAAGAGTGAGTGCTCGTGAGCAGGCACGTGACTTACACTTACAACCTGATTCATACGAGGTTGAAATGGCCGTGTGACAGAGCGAGCATGAGATGGACGCGAGCGCTAGTTCGCGGGCGCGATGTTTACATCTAACACTCGAGCGGCATTTGCCAGCTTTATGAGAGTGGGCTCTGTGGGCATGAAGGACATATGAGTTATAGTGCTTGTGTGTAGGGGTGAACACTGGGGCGTGGGCACAATCTCTACACTTAAAACACCAGCGGCGTGAGCCGGATAACCAGCAGTGACTAGCTCTTTCATATATGACGACCCGATTGCTTTGAATGGGGAATGTCGAGTGAGCACTTGTACTGTGCGAGCGGCGCCGGAGGCGGTGTGTCTGTTAGTAAGCGTGAGCGCTCGTGAGCGGGCACGTGACTTACATTCATAGCTTGCCAGATATGAGAGCCTGGACACGGCGGCTCGCTGACAGCAGCAGCTGGCTGTGTCACGTGAGACGTCCCGATTGCTACGAATGGGGAACGGTTTGTGAAAATATTGTGTTGTGCGAGCGGCGCCGAAGGCGGTGTGTCTGTTTGTAAGCGTGAGCGGGCATGCGACTTACGCTCATAGACTGACCCATATGAGAGTGTTTTAGCCATGTGACAGAGCGAGCAGAGGATTGGGCGTGAACACAAGGTTGTGGGCACGATACCTGCATCTAACACTCAAGCGGCATTTGCCAGCTTTATGAGAGTGGGCTCTGCGAGCGTGAGAGACACGGGCGGTACAGTGCTTGTGTGTAGAGGTGAACACTGAGACGTGGGCACTTTTTCTACACTTGAAACACCAACGGCATGAGCCGGATAACCAGACATTACACTCTTCTGAGATTTCTCTGGACTGCCATAAAAACGGCGGTTGTGTGCAGGCAAGCGGGTAACATTACCGACTCGTTGGCTGCCAAATACTCCACTGCAGTAGCCCTTTCCAGGGGGACTGACATGGCGAGATAGTTTGACGGCGGTCCGGCCGCGGCATTAAACAGTGCTTTCTGTACGTAAGAAAAACTGTCCGCAAGCTCAGAGAGGAGCATAAATTTTATCTGCTGCCAGAGCCGGGATTCGAACACAGGGCTCTGGCGCGAAAGCTTTGGGTTTCGCCAGTGAGCCACCGGGGAAACGACGTAAGCTTAAGTTAGCGCAAGCAGATAAGAAAGCGTCATCACAGCTTTGTGTCGGCGTTAGTTTGCAGGAGTGCATGTTATATAACAGGCTCATAGCTGCAATATTGAGAAATAGGGGTTAGTCCGGCCTCGGCGGGACTAGAACACTCTTCCCTTTTCCGCCGGTGAGATACGCATGCGCCTGGGGCTCGGGGGTGGGATAGCTTTCTCGTAGGTAGAAAAAAAGAAAAAAAAAGAGAAGCTAGCCACGATTAGAACAGCTGTTAGCGGCGCGTCCTCATCCATATCAAGCGCCTCATCCCCTGAGGCGCCGGCTGCACGTCCGGGAGGGGGGGCGGGAAAGGAGAGAGAAATGCTCGAGGGAGTCGTTCCGGCGAGCGTTTGAGTGCCACATCAGGCTCCGGCAGTCTCTGTGCACGGCGCTTCTTCTTGCGCGGTCTAGCAGATGGCGGAGTGACAGCTTTGACGTTAAGAGGTCTAGACGAGCCAGCAGGGTCGACATAGATAGTTTCTCACAGTGGACGCAGCCTCCCGACGTGCGAGGGCTGCGTGGTCCGGGCCCAGGCAGAGAGCGCAAAACATATGGTGGTCTCCGACGCTGAGCGGGGCTCGGCACGAGCCACAGGACATGCGAGGCATTCTTACAAGAACGCTCACGCTCTTTTAGAAAAGTGTGTGTCGCAGCGGCGAGCACACACACACACAGTAAATACATTGAAAAGAGCAGTAAAGGATATTGTCGCCGGATAGCGTTGCTGGCACGGAAGGCTGAAGGCGGCGAGAAGTCGACCGGCTTCCTCAGGCGCTTTTCTCTGCTGACAGTCGCTGGATTCGACGGTGGCGGCTTCTCTCGGATCCAGCGGAATGAAGAGCTTCACTGAACTTCACTGAAGAGCCTCTGAGCCCCGCTTTTAAACGCTAAGCCACACCCCCTTGCGCGGGCTGTGACGCGTAGTGGGCGCGAAGCGTCACCATTGGGCGTGACGTCACGCCAAGCTTACTGGTAGGCTGCTGCAGTTGCCGCAAGGCAGCCAATGAGCACGCTAGGCAGCCTGCTCTAGGTCTGCAGCTGCTGCACTGCGTTGACAATATATACAAAATTAAGGATCATTTTGGCTTCAATATCTCGAGCAAAGATGAACTTTACCCGTAGCATAATACGAGAGAACCTCTCGTAAGAGAACAGACTACAGACTGCTCTCTGCTTATGTAATCCTTATGAAATGTGCATTTCTCTCTGGTGCGTTCACTACTGCGAAGTATATATATAATATAATAGGCTATATATAGGTTAGGTTAGATTCCTGAGGCTTTTAAAAACTCCCAGCCTGTTTCATTACTCAAAACCGCAATCATGGGTAAGACTGCCGACCTGACTGCTGTCCAGAAGGCCATCATTGACACCCTCAAGCAAGAGGGTAAGACAGAAAGAAATTTCTGAACAAATAGGCTGTTCCCAGAGTGCTGTATCAAGGCACCTCAGTGGGAAGTCTGTGGGAAGGAAAATGTGAGGCAAAAAACGCTGCACAATGAGAAGAGGTGACCGGACCCTGAGGAAGATTGTGGAGAAGGACCGATTCCAGACCTTGGGGGACCTGCGGAAGCAGTGGACTGAGTCTGGAGTAGAAACATCCAGAGCCACTGTGCACAGGCGTGTGCAGGACATGGGCTACAGGTGCCGCATTCCCCAGGTCAAGCCACTTTTGAACCAGAAACAGCGGCAGAAGCGCCTGACCTGGGCTACAGAGAAGCAGCACTGGACTGTTGCTCAGTTTTGCATGTCATTCGGAAATCAAGGTGCCAGAGTCTGGAGGAAGACTGGGGAGAAGGAAATGCCAAAATGCCTGAAGTCCAGTGTCAAGTACCCACAGTCAGTGATGGTCTGGGGCGCCATGTCAGCTGCTGGTGTTGGTGCACTGTGTTTTATCAAGGGCAGGGTCAATGCAGCTAGCTATCAGGAGATTTTGGAGCACTTCATGCTTCCATCTGCTGAAAAGCTTTATGGAGATGAAGATTTCATTTTTCAGCACGACCTGGCACCTGCTCACAGTGCCAAAACCACTGGTAAATGGTTTACTGACCATGGTATTACTGTGCTCAATTGGCCTGCCAACTCTCCTGACCTGAACCCCATAGAGAATCTGTGGGATATTGTGAAGAGAAAGTTGAGAGACGCAAGACCCAACACTCTGGATGAGCTTAAGGCCGCTATCGAAGCATCCTGGGCCTCCATAACACCTCAGCAGTGCCACAGGCTGATTGCCTCCATGCCACGCCGCATTGAAGCAGTCATTTATGCAAAAGGATTCCCGACCAAGTATTGAGTGCATAACTGAACAATTATTTGAAGGTTGACTTTTTTTGTATTAAAAACACTTCTTTTATTGGTCGGATGAAATATGCTAATTTTTTGAGATAGGAATTTGGGGTTTTCATGAGCTGTATGCCAAAATAATCAGTATTAAAACAATAAAAGACCTGAAATATTTCAGTTGGTGTGCAATGAATCTAAAATATATTAAAGTTTAATTTTTATCATTACATTATGGAAAATAATGAACTTTATCACAATATGCTAATTTTTTTTAGAAGGACCTGTATATATATATATATATATATATATATATATAGGCTATTTAAAAAGTGTAAGCCCACAGATACATTTATGAGGGTTTATTTAATTTATTGCAATCAACAAATGATAACAATTAGTAAAAGCCACAGTAACTTGTCACTTGAAAGCGAAAAACAGTGTTTGAGATTCGTCGCAGCAGATTCAAACAGCTGTAGTTGTGTACTTGTGTTTGTGCTTGAAAAATATACAAGACATTTGTGAGAAAATATTTTACAAGTGTGCAACTCTCATTGGATGAATTCACATAATGATTTGCAGATGAACAGAAATTTTGCTTCACATGTTTTGATGCTGGTGTGTAAATGCGTTTTGCACCATATTCACTGCAGCAACTGTAGCAGAAATGTGAGCGTACGAGTTTCTTAATTTGTGATTTGTAGAATAGGATTTGTGCGCTTGCAATGAAGAATTTGAGAAGGTGTAACTGTTGTGTTGTGTTTGTGGAAGATAAAAAAAAGTCTACAAGTTTGCAACTCTTAAAACATTTCTCTCTGTGACTTCAAATTTACTGATACACATGTGTGGCTATTCTCTACAACTACACACTCCACTGTCACAGGCGTTCAGTTGTTTTGCACCAAAAATATCTTCATACAACAGGAGCAATTCAATGTCGCCCCCTCTAGGTGGCACATTCACTTTTTCAATCCCACAAAAGCGTAAAGAGGAAACATCGAGATTACAGGCTAGAACATGAACTGCAACTGGATAATTTACATCTTTTCTTCTGATAGAGCTCTTATGTTCACTATTTTTTTGTTTTAATTGACGTGACGTTTTTCCCACATAACCTAACCCACACGGACAACGGATCAAATAAACAACATAAGTAGAAACACAAGTAATCACAGATTTGATAGTATATTTTTTGCCAGTTCTTGGATGAGCTTTGTTGATTGGTCATGTGTGTATTTTAAATAGGATGAATTTGTAAATTTGTAGCCTATATGCCTGATGAAGATCGTACGACCGAAACGTTGCCGCTAAATTAAAGTTTTATTTGCAAGTACTGATAGTGTGCGGGAGTTCCTATTTGTAGATTGTCGACCAATCTTGGTCTTCCTTTCCTAAGCACCTATCACCTACAGGTGTGCGATGGCGTTTGTTTATTAATCATATTATGTAAAAAAGTTATATTATTGTCACCACTGTAAATCTATGTTCAATTATTATTGGATCTCCTTCAATGCTTTCAGAATATTTACTTTTAAAATAATTTTGTTTCTGTATTTTTAAAATGAGCATATTTTAATGAATTATTTTATTTATCAAAATGAACAAAAAATACAAACTTTGCTGAAGTGATTGTTTTGAACAATCCCATAATAATTGAATATAGATTTACAGTGGTGACAATAAATATGACTTTTTTTATATATATAATATGATTAAAATCATATTTTGAAATGAGAAAAAAAGTGAGGAGCTCTGACTCTGGAGGAGCCAGAGCAGACGCCACTGACTCTGGAGGAGCCGGAGCAGACGCCACTGACTCTGGAGGAGCTGGAGCTAACGCCACTGACTCTGGAGGAGCCGGAGCAGACGCCACTGACTCTGGAGGAGCTGGAGAAGATGCCACTGACTCTGGAGGAGCTGGAGCAGACGCCACTGACTCTGGAGGAGCCGGAGCAGACGCCAATGACTCTGGAGGAGCTGGAGCTAACGCCACTGACTCTGGAGGAGCCGGAGCAGACGCCACTGACTCTGGAGGAGCTGGAGCAGACGCCACTGACTCTGGAGGAACTGGAGCAGACGCCACTGACTCTGGAGGAGCCGGAGCAGACGCCACTGACTCTGGAGGAGCCGGAGCAGACGCCACTGACTCTGGAGGAGCCGGAGCAGATGCCACTGACTCTGGAGGAGCTAAAGCAGATGCCACTGACTCTGGAGGAGCTGGAGCAGACGCCACTGACTCTGGAGGAGCTGGAGCAGACGCCACTGACTCTGGAGGAGCCGGAGCAGACGCCACTGACTCTGGAGGAGCTGGAGCAGACGCCCCTGACTCTGGAGGAGCTGGAGCAGATGCCACTGACTCTGGAGGAGCCGGAACAGACGCCACTGACTCTAGAGGAGCTGGAGCAGACGCCCTGACTCTGGAGGAGCCGGAGCAGACGCCCTGACTCTGGAGGAGCCGGAGCAGACGCCCCTGACTCTGGAGGAGCCGGAGCAGACGCCCTGACTCTGGAGGAGCCGGAGCAGACGCCCTGACTCTGGAGGAGCCGGAGCAGACGCCCCTGACTCTGGAGCAGCCGGAGCACATGCCCCTGACTCTGGAGGAGCTGGAGCAGACGCCACTGACTCTGGAGGAGCTGGAGCAGACGCCACTGACTCTGGAGGAGCCGGAGCAGACGCCACTGACTCTGGAGGAGCTGGAGCAGACGCCACTGACTCTGGAGGAGCTGGAGCTGACGCCCCTGACTCTGGAGGAGCTGGAGCAGATGCCACTGACTCTGGAGGAGCTGGAGCAGACGCCCCTGACTCTGGAGGAGCTGGAGCAGACGCCACTGACTCCGGAGGAGCTGGAGCAGACGCCACTGACTCTGGAGGAGCTGGAGCAGACGCCACTGACTCTGGAGGAGCCGGAGCAGACGCCCCTGACTCTGGAGGAGCCGGAGTAGACGCCCTGACTCTGGAGGAGCCGGAGCAGACGCCCCTGACTCTGGAGGAGCCGACGCCAGACGCCACTGACCCTGGAGGAGCCGGAGCAGACGCCCCTGACTCTGGAGGAGCCGGAGCAGACGCCCCTGACTCTGGAGGAGCCGGAGCAGACGCCACTGACTCTGGAGGAGCCGGAGCAGACGCCCTGACTCTGGAGGAGCCGGAGCAGACGCCACTGACTCTGGAGGAGCCGGAGCAGACGCCACTGACTCTGAAGGAGCTGGAGCAGACGCCCCTGACTCTGGAGGAGCTGGAGCAGACGCCACTGACTCTGGAGGAGCTGGAGCAGACGCCACTGACTCTGGAGGAGCCGGAGCAGACGCCCCTGACTCTGGAGGAGCCGGAGCAGACGCCACTGACTCTGGAGGAGCCGGAGCAGACGCCCTGACTCTGGAGGAGCCGGAGCAGACGCCACTGACTCTGGAGGAGCCGGAGCAGACGCCACTGACTCTGGAGGAGCTGGAGCAGACGCCCCTGACTCTGGAGGAGCTGGAGCAGACGCCACTGACTCTGGAGGAGCTGGAGCAGACGCCACTGACTCTGGAGGAGCTGGAGCAGATGCCACTGACTCTGGAGGAGCTGGAGCAGACGCCCCTGACTCTGGAGGAGCTGGAGCTGATGCCACTGACTCTGGAGGAGCTGGAGCAGATGCCACTGACTCTGGAGGAGCTGGAGCTGACGCCCCTGACTCTGGAGGAGCTAAAGCAGACGCCACTGACTCTGGAGGAGCCGGAGCAGACGCCACTGACTCTGGAGGAGCCGGAGCAGACGCCACTGACTCTGGAGGAGCTGGAGCAGACGCCCCTGACTCTGGAGGAGCTGGAGCTGACGCCCCTGACTCTGGAGGAGCTAAAGCAGACGCCCCTGACTCTGGAGGAGCTGGAGCAGACGCCACTGACTCTGGAGGAGCTGGAGCTGACGCCCCTGACTCTGGAGGAGTTGGAGCAGATGCCACTGACTCTGGAGGAGCTGGAGCAGACGCCCCTGACTCTGGAGGAGCTGGAGCAGACGCCACTGACTCTGGAGGAGCTGGAGCAGTCGCCCCTGACTCTGGAGGAGCTGGAGCAGACGCTACTGACTCTGGAGGAGCTGGAGCAGACGCCACTGACTCTGGAGGAGCTGGAGCAGACGCCACTGACTCTGGAGGAGCTGGAGCAGACGCCACTGACTCTGGAGGAGCTGGAGCAGACGCCACTGACTCTGGAGGAGCCGGAGCAGACGCCCCTGACTCTGGAGGAGCCGGAGCAGACGCCCCTGACTCTGGAGGAGCCGGAGCAGACGCCCTGACTCTGGAGGAGCCGGAGCAGACGCCACTGACTCTGGAGGAGCTGGAGCAGACGCCACTGACTCTGAAGGAGCTGGAGCAGACGCCCCTGACTGTGGAGGAGCTAAAGCAGACGCCCCTGACTCTGGAGGAGCTGGAGCAGACGCCACTGACTCTGGAGGAGCCGGAGCAGACGCCACTGACTCTAGAGGAGCTGGAGCAGACGCCACTGACTCTGAAGGAGCTGGAGCAGACGCCACTGACTCTGAAGGAGCTGGAGCAGACGCCCCTGACTCTGGAGGAGCTGGAGCAGACGCCACTGACTCTGGAGGAGCTGGAGCAGATGCCACTGACTCTGGAGGAGCTGGAGCAGACGCCACTGACTCTGGAGGAGCTGGAGCAGACGCCACTGACTCTGGAGGAGCCGGAGCAGACGCCCCTGACTCTGGAGGAGCCGGAGCAGACGCCCCTGACTCTGGAGGAGCCGGAGCAGACGCCCTGACTCTGGAGGAGCCGGAGCAGACGCCACTGACTCTGGAGGAGCTGGAGCAGACGCCACTGACTCTGAAGGAGCTGGAGCAGACGCCCCTGACTCTGGAGGAGCTAAAGCAGACGCCCCTGACTCTGGAGGAGCTGGAGCAGACGCCACTGACTCTGGAGGAGCCGGAGCAGACGCCACTGACTCTAGAGGAGCTGGAGCAGACGCCACTGACTCTGGAGGAGCTGGAGCAGACGCCACTGACTCTGAAGGAGCTGGAGCAGACGCCCCTGACTCTGGAGGAGCTAAAGCAGACGCCCCTGACTCTGGAGGAGCTGGAGCAGACGCCACTGACTCTGGAGGAACTGTTTGTACCCACACACACAAGATGGCTACTGGTGACTGCAATATTAAATAAATTTTATTAAACGTATTATCAATATATTGTAAAGTGTTACCTATATTTAATCACACATATTAAAGAAATTAGTATTACATTCATGTGTTGAGCCGGAGCAGACGCCACTGACTCTGGAGGAGCTGGAGCAGACGCCACTGACTCTGGAGGAACTGGAGCAGACGCCACTGACTCTGGAGGAGCCGGAGCAGACGCCACTGACTCTGGAGGAGCCGGAGCAGACGCCACTGACTCTGGAGGAGCCGGAGCAGATGCCACTGACTCTGGAGGAGCTAAAGCAGATGCCACTGACTCTGGAGGAGCTGGAGCAGACGCCACTGACTCTGGAGGAGCTGGAGCAGACGCCACTGACTCTGGAGGAGCCGGAGCAGACGCCACTGACTCTGGAGGAGCTGGAGCAGACGCCCCTGACTCTGGAGGAGCTGGAGCAGATGCCACTGACTCTGGAGGAGCCGGAACAGACGCCACTGACTCTAGAGGAGCTGGAGCAGACGCCCTGACTCTGGAGGAGCCGGAGCAGACGCCCTGACTCTGGAGGAGCCGGAGCAGACGCCCCTGACTCTGGAGGAGCCGGAGCAGACGCCCTGACTCTGGAGGAGCCGGAGCAGACGCCCTGACTCTGGAGGAGCCGGAGCAGACGCCCCTGACTCTGGAGCAGCCGGAGCACATGCCCCTGACTCTGGAGGAGCTGGAGCAGACGCCACTGACTCTGGAGGAGCTGGAGCAGACGCCACTGACTCTGGAGGAGCCGGAGCAGACGCCACTGACTCTGGAGGAGCTGGAGCAGACGCCACTGACTCTGGAGGAGCTGGAGCTGACGCCCCTGACTCTGGAGGAGCTGGAGCAGATGCCACTGACTCTGGAGGAGCTGGAGCAGACGCCCCTGACTCTGGAGGAGCTGGAGCAGACGCCACTGACTCCGGAGGAGCTGGAGCAGACGCCACTGACTCTGGAGGAGCTGGAGCAGACGCCACTGACTCTGGAGGAGCCGGAGCAGACGCCCCTGACTCTGGAGGAGCCGGAGTAGACGCCCTGACTCTGGAGGAGCCGGAGCAGACGCCCCTGACTCTGGAGGAGCCGACGCCAGACGCCACTGACCCTGGAGGAGCCGGAGCAGACGCCCCTGACTCTGGAGGAGCCGGAGCAGACGCCCCTGACTCTGGAGGAGCCGGAGCAGACGCCACTGACTCTGGAGGAGCCGGAGCAGACGCCCTGACTCTGGAGGAGCCGGAGCAGACGCCACTGACTCTGGAGGAGCTGGAGCAGACGCCACTGACTCTGAAGGAGCTGGAGCAGACGCCCCTGACTCTGGAGGAGCTGGAGCAGACGCCACTGACTCTGGAGGAGCTGGAGCAGACGCCACTGACTCTGGAGGAGCCGGAGCAGACGCCCCTGACTCTGGAGGAGCCGGAGCAGACGCCACTGACTCTGGAGGAGCCGGAGCAGACGCCCTGACTCTGGAGGAGCCGGAGCAGACGCCACTGACTCTGGAGGAGCCGGAGCAGACGCCACTGACTCTGGAGGAGCTGGAGCAGACGCCCCTGACTCTGGAGGAGCTGGAGCAGACGCCACTGACTCTGGAGGAGCTGGAGCAGACGCCACTGACTCTGGAGGAGCTGGAGCAGATGCCACTGACTCTGGAGGAGCTGGAGCAGACGCCCCTGACTCTGGAGGAGCTGGAGCTGATGCCACTGACTCTGGAGGAGCTGGAGCAGATGCCACTGACTCTGGAGGAGCTGGAGCTGACGCCCCTGACTCTGGAGGAGCTAAAGCAGACGCCACTGACTCTGGAGGAGCCGGAGCAGACGCCACTGACTCTGGAGGAGCCGGAGCAGACGCCACTAACTCTGGAGGAGCTGGAGCAGACGCCCCTGACTCTGGAGGAGCTGGAGCTGACGCCCCTGACTCTGGAGGAGCTAAAGCAGACGCCCCTGACTCTGGAGGAGCTGGAGCAGACGCCACTGACTCTGGAGGAGCTGGAGCTGACGCCCCTGACTCTGGAGGAGTTGAAGCAGATGCCACTGACTCTGGAGGAGCTGGAGCAGACGCCCCTGACTCTGGAGGAGCTGGAGCAGACGCCACTGACTCTGGAAGAGCTGGAGCAGTCGCCCCTGACTCTGGAGGAGCTGGAGCAGACGCTACTGACTCTGGAGGAGCTGGAGCAGACGCCACTGACTCTGGAGGAGCTGGAGCAGACGCCACTGACTCTGGAGGAGCTGGAGCAGACGCCACTGACTCTGGAGGAGCTGGAGCAGACGCCACTGACTCTGGAGGAGCCGGAGCAGACGCCCCTGACTCTGGAGGAGCCGGAGCAGACGCCCCTGACTCTGGAGGAGCCGGAGCAGACGCCCTGACTCTGGAGGAGCCGGAGCAGACGCCACTGACTCTGGAGGAGCTGGAGCAGACGCCACTGACTCTGAAGGAGCTGGAGCAGACGCCCCTGACTGTGGAGGAGCTAAAGCAGACGCCCCTGACTCTGGAGGAGCTGGAGCAGACGCCACTGACTCTGGAGGAGCCGGAGCAGACGCCACTGACTCTAGAGGAGCTGGAGCAGACGCCACTGACTCTGAAGGAGCTGGAGCAGACGCCACTGACTCTGAAGGAGCTGGAGCAGACGCCCCTGACTCTGGAGGAGCTGGAGCAGACGCCACTGACTCTGGAGGAGCTGGAGCAGACGCCACTGACTCTGAAGGAGCTGGAGCAGACGCCCCTGACTCTGGAGGAGCTGGAGCAGACGCCACTGACTCTGGAGGAGCTGGAGCAGACGCCACTGACTCTGGAGGAGCCGGAGCAGACGCCCCTGACTCTGGAGGAGCCGGAGCAGACGCCCCTGACTCTGGAGGAGCCGGAGCAGACGCCCTGACTCTGGAGGAGCCGGAGCAGACGCCACTGACTCTGGAGGAGCTGGAGCAGACGCCACTGACTCTGAAGGAGCTGGAGCAGACGCCCCTGACTCTGGAGGAGCTAAAGCAGACGCCCCTGACTCTGGAGGAGCTGGAGCAGACGCCACTGACTCTGGAGGAACTGTTTGTACCCACACACACAAGATGGCTACTGGTGACTGCAATATTAAATAAATTTTATTAAACGTATTATCAATATATTGTAAAGTGTTACCTATATTTAATCACACATATTAAAGAAATTAGTATTACATTCATGTGTTGTGTCCCCTGGCCGACGCTCCTGACGCAACAAAAGCTGTCCCAATGCAGTCATGACTGGCGTCCAGTGTGGCCCTTTACTTACTAAGGTTAATAAATGCTATAGAAGTATTTGTTCATTGTTAGTTCATGTTAACTAACATGTTAACTAATGAAACCTTATTGTAAAGTGTTTATATTACTGATTTGTTATGATCCCTGTCACGTAAGACATGTCCTGATACCTCAGATATGCAAAGCACTGATTAGTTTATGTCCTGTAAGATGGGCACTAAAAATGCAGAGTAAAAGCTAGAGAATAGTGTGATTCTCCCTCAGTGCTGTGTTGTGGTAGTGTTCCTCTCTCACCAGCAGATGGCCACTGGATCACAGCTCTGGATGTCAGTGAAATATTGATCTCACAGTATATGTTTATTCAGAGCGTTTATTCAATTAATTTAAATGAATGAGCTGAATGTAGATGCAAGTGCAGATATCAGAGGCTTCAAATGAGAGTGAGTTTAGTGAACGGAGCACTTAGTGGCTAAAGAATGACGTCAGAGTCGATCTTCAGACATTATCAGTGCGTAAGAGCTATGGGACGGTTGCTGATTGGCTGACGGGTGCCCTTCTGTGCTCTGATTGGCCGAGGGGAGATAATTAAACACCTACACAGATAACACAACTCCTCATGGTGAATATATAAGGGCTTGACCACTGAAGCCACACACAGTAGTATCAAGGTGGTCTTCAAGTTCAGAGAGTCAACATTTTCACCGAACAGCAACACAAGGTGAGGTAAGACCATAAAGCTATTTTTTGTGAGATTGAGATGTTTGTGGATTTGGAAAGGGACGCCTTTCATTACTCTAAAGGGTTTGAGGGGTGAATGAGGCTTCACAGAGGACGCTATAGGCAAATGCATGTAGTCACTGTGTTTTTGTCCCAGGGTACCATGTTCATGTTGAAGATCTCTGCCTTGCTAGTCGCGTACGCCGCAGTGGTGCTGCAGATGTCCAGCTCGAGCGCCGCCCCGGCCAGGTAAAGCTTCCCTCGCTTCTCATGTTGAGTCCACAGGTGGGCTGATCTGCATCACTGTTTGCTATGTGTCTTCAGACCCGCTTCAGAGTCTCTGACAGACAGATTTGCGCTCATGGACTACGAGGCACGGAGATTATTGAGCGCTATAGTCAAAAACGTGGTGCAGATGACAGCGGAGGAGCTGGAGCCCACGAGTGATGACGACAGGTACGAACTCCTCAGGTCTGCGCTGTTTTTAGGATTTTCTGTGCAGGGAAAGAGTGTGTTTATATGAAACGACCGACCGACTCCTGTTTTCATTCAGCGAGAGGCAATCGCAGTAGATCCAGTTAGTCAAGTGGGGAGATTAGAGTGAAAGTTTCTCTGCCCGGATGAGGTGCACATCTTCTTCTCACAGTAATGCAGTGAACCCTGTTTGCTTGTCCTAACAGCAGCATGCTATCTCTCCGTCCACTGAATCCTGCATGTTCCCACCTGAGCATGTTCTCTCTCTAACCTGATGCATGTGTGAGCACTAACAGGCGGACTCCCGCTGCATGTGTGTGTGATACGCCTGTCCGCATGTGTTTCTGTTCAGCCAGGGCAGATTCCTGTCCAAGCGCTGCTCCAATCTCAGCACCTGTGTGCTGGGAAAACTGTCCCAGGAGCTGCACAAACTGCAGACGTTCCCGCAGACGGACGTGGGCGCCGGGACGCCCGGCAAGAAGCGCAGCCTGCTCGAGGGCAACCTGTTCCCCAGCTACGAGGAAGCCTTTAACACCATCTAACCCTCCCCCGCTGCATGTGGATCCTGCTTGACTGACCGCACACACACGCCTGGCTGCATCGGGCTCTTCCTTCCTTCTTTCTTTCTTTGTCTTTTGGCAGAGAAAGGCATGTTAAGACCTAGAATAAATTTCTTCCACAAGGAGTCATTTTTGTGCATTTCACACATGCCTCTTGAATAACTGAGTAAATGTATTATAAAGGTAACTGACGATGATAATCAAATATTTAAAAAAAAGTATGATTTCTTTCATGTAATTAAGTTCAATAAAGGTATTTTTATATCAGGAACTCTAATTTTATTGTCAAGTTATTAGTTACATATTCAATTGTTAAACTGCCTCTACAAAAAAAGTCAAGATTTCTGCAGGTAAGATGACATCTGTGAATGTGATCAAATCATCAGACTGATAATTCCATACATATTAAATATTATAGATGAGTAATGCATGAATGTACTGTACTGAGTGCTGTATATGGGTGTCCCTGTGCTGATGCGCGCTCCCGCTCTGTGTTGCTCAGCGTGACCGCGCAGAAGCGCGCGTGTAACACGGCCACGTGCGTGACTCACCGGCTGGCGCACTCCCTGAGCCGTTCTGGGGGAATGGGCAGATCTGGGTTCATCCGGACCGATGTGGGACCCGACGCGTTCGGCCGCAGGAGGAGGAGGAGGAGCTGAGCGCGCGAGCGGGGTACGGGCGCGCCCCCGAGACTATGTGCGGTGTGTGTGTGTCACGAGCGCGCGAGAGACTCTGTGCTGTGTGTGTGTGTGTGTGTGTCACGAGCGCGCGCGAGACTCCGTGCGGTGTGTGTGTGTGTGTGTGTCACGAGCGCGCGCGAGACTCCGTGCTGTGTATGTGTGTCACGAGCGCGCGCGAGACTCCGTGCGGTGTGTGTGTGTGTGTGTGTCTGTGTGGGTGAGAGAGTTTCTGACCGTGTCTTCTCTGTTCCACAGGTGAACTGGACCAGAGCCACACACTTCCCCGCTGAAGAGCAACTCTCTGAACTACACCGCATCTGACACGCACTAAGCACTTGTGTTATCCATATGTATTGACAGAGCGTCTAAAACACAGAGAAATCTATAGATTTTTATACGAAATAAATCAGATTCATAAGGACATTGTGTGTACATTGTGTGTTTATTCTGCATCTCTGTGGGGACAGGATAGATAAATCCTTCATGTATGTGTTCACTCTTAACAATAAAGCTTCTTCACTAGCATGAACATCCATGGGAAGTTTGCCTTGCACAAAAGGATCTTTATAGTGGAAATTGCTTCTTTAGATGATTAACATGTTCTTCACACTAAGAATAAAGTTGTTCTTTTCAGAACAGTCCACTGACAGTCTCTTTGGGGAACCACAATGCTTCTTCAAAACACCCTTCTGCAGCCTTTATTTTCAGAAGTGTAGGTTGTGATAATAAGTTGAAGGTATTGTAGATATTAGCTTTGTGATTGTGAACTTCTGAGAGGGCTAGGTGTGTTTGCTTTAGTGAAGAGCTTGGACCTGCTGAACCGGATCAAGCTCATGTTATATCAGCTCATCTGCAGGACACTCAATGCTCTCCGGACGGGCTCATTATAACCCTGAGATAATACACCTAGGTGTGGTTTTAAAATGCATCATACATCGAGTCCGTTCCAGCTCATTCATACAAACTCGAGGAAGTTTTGTGCCGTCTCTGTCCAACAGGTGGCAGAGCGAGTCCCATTTTAAAAAGCCTATTTTACTCAAGAAGAATGACTTTGAAGTTTATTATATAAATGGTTATGATTGTACTGTCCATCCAGCCCATGTTCAGCTTGATAACACCGTATGCAGGCTATACGGGGAGATGTGTGCAGTCTGAGCGAGTGAGAGAGTGTTTGCACACGCAGAACCTGTTGTTCAGGCATTGCTGTGTGTGTTCAGCGGCTCTCCTCCTTCACTGGGGTTATTCTCCTGTTTCTCCTCTGAACAGAGGAATCATCCAGCACACACATATCCTCTCCACACACACTGATCCTCTCCAGAAGAACACACACACTGATCCTCTCCAGAAGAACACACACACTGATCCTCTCCAGAAGAACACACACACTGATCCTCTCCAGAAGAACACACACTGATCCTCTCCAGAAGAACACACACTGATCCTCTCCAGAAGAACACACACTGATCCTCTCCAGAAGAACACACACACAGATCCTCTCCAGAAGAACACACACACTGATCCTCTCCAGAAGAACACACACTGATCCTCTTCAGAAGAACACACACACTGATCCTCTCCAGAAGAACACACACACTGATCCTCTCCAGAAGAACACACACACTGATCCTCTCCAGAAGAACACACACTGATCCTCTCCAGAAGAACACACACTGATCCTCTCCAGAAGAACACACACTGATCCTCTCCAGAAGAACACACACACAGATCCTCTCCAGAAGAACACACACTGATCCTCTCCAGAAGAACACACACACAGATCCTCTCCAGAAGAACACACACTGATCCTCTCCAGAAGAACACACACACAGATCCTCTCCAGAAGAACACACGCCGATCCTCTCCAGAAGAACACACACCGATCCTCTCTAGAACACACACACCGATCCTCTCCAGAAGAACACACACACAGATCCTCTCCAGAAGAACACACACTGATCCTCTCCAGAAGAACACACACTGATCCTCTCCAGAAGAACACACACACAGATCCTCTCCAGAAGAACACACACACAGATCCTCTCCAGAAGAACACACACACTGATCCTCTCCAGAAGAACACACACTGATCCTCTCCAGAAGAACACACACTGATCCTCTCCAGAAGAACACACACACTGATCCTCTTCAGAAGAACACACACTGATCCTCTCCAGAAGAACACACACTGATCCTCCCCAGAAGAACACACACTGATCCTCTCCAGAAGAACACACACACACAGATCCTCTCCAGAAGAACACACACTGATCCTCTCCAGAAGAACACACACTGATCCTCTCCAGAAGAACACACACTGATCCTCTCCAGAAGAACACACACACAGATCCTCTCCAGAAGAACACACACAGATCCTCTCCAGAAGAACACACACTGATCCTCTCCAGAAGAACACACACTGATCCTCTCCAGAAGAACACACACTGATCCTCTCCAGAAGAACACACACTGATCCTCTCCAGAAGAACACACACACTGATCCTCTCCAGAAGAACACACACACAGATCCTCTCCAGAAGAACACACACACAGATCCTCTCCAGAAGAACACACACAGATCCTCTCCAGAAGAACACACACTGATCCTCTCCAGAAGAACACACACACAGATCCTCTCCAGAAGAACACACGCCGATCCTCTCCAGAAGAACACACACCGATCCTCTCTAGAACACACACACCGATCCTCTCCAGAAGAACACACACACAGATCCTCTCCAGAAGAACACACACTGATCCTCTCCAGAAGAACACACACTGATCCTCTCCAGAAGAACACACACACAGATCCTCTCCAGAAAAACACACACACAGATCCTCTCCAGAAGAACACACACACTGATCCTCTCCAGAAGAACACACACACAGATACTCTCCAGAAGAACACACACCGATCCTCTCCAGAAGAACACACACTGATCCTCTCCAGAAGAACACACACTGATCCTCTCCAGAAGAACACACACTGATCCTCTCTAGAACACACACACTGATCCTCTCCAGAAGAACACACACTGATCCTCTCCAGAAGAACACACACACAGATCCTCTCCAGAAGAACACACACTGATCCTCTCCAGAAGAACACACACACAGATCCTCTCCAGAAGAACACACACCGATCCTCTCCAGAAGAACACACACTGATCCTCTCTAGAACACACACTGATCCTCTCCAGAAGAACACACACTGATCCTCTCCAGAAGAACACACACACATATCCTCTCCAGAAGAACACACACACTGATCCTCTCCAGAAGAACACATACACAGATCCTCTCCAGAAGAACACACACTGATCCTCTCCAGAAGAACACACACACATATCCTCTCCAGAAGAACACACACTGATCCTCTCCAGAAGAACACACACACTGATCCTCTCCAGAAGAACACACACACTGATCCTCTCCAGAAGAACACACACTGATCCTCTTCAGAAGAACACACACTGATCCTCTTCAGAAGAACACACACTGATCCTCTCCAGAAGAACACACACACAGATCCTCTCCAGAAGAACACACACTGATCCTCTCCAGAAGAACACACACTGATCCTCTCCAGAAGAACACACACACTGATCCTCTCCAGAAGAACACACACACTGATCCTCTCCAGAAGAACACACACTGATCCTCTCCAGAAGAACACACACTGATCCTCTCCAGAAGAACACACACACTGATCCTCTCCAGAAGAACACACACACTGATCCTCTCCAGAAGAACACACACTGATCCTCTCCAGAAGAACACACACTGATCCTCTCCAGAAGAACACACACACTGATCCTCTCCAGAAGAACACACACACTGATCCTCTCCAGAAGAACACACACTGATCCTCTCCAGAAGAACACACACTGATCCTCTCCAGAAGAACACACACACTGATCCTCTCCAGAAGAACACACACACTGATCCTCTCCAGAAGAACACACACTGATCCTCTTCAGAAGAACACACACTGATCCTCTCCAGAAGAACACACACACCGATCCTCTCCAGAAGAACACACACTGATCCTCTCCAGAAGAACACACACACTGATCCTCTCCAGAAGAACACACACAGATCCTCTCTAGAACACACACTGATCCTCTCCAGAAGAACACACACACTGATCCTCTCCAGAAGAACACACACACAGATCCTCTCCAGAAGAACACACACTGATCCTCTCCAGAAGAACACACACACATATCCTCTCCAGAAGAACACACACACAGATCCTCTCCAGAAGAACACACACACAGATCCTCTCCAGAAGAACACACACTGATCCTCTCCAGAAGAACACACACACATATCCTCTCCAGAAGAACACACACACAGATCCTCTCCAGAAGAACACACACACAGATCCTCTCCAGAAGAACACACACACTGATCCACTCCAGAAGAACACACACACATATCCTCTCCAGAAGAACACAAACAGATCCTCTCCAGAAGAACACACACTGATCCTCTCCAGAAGAACACACACACTGATCCTCTCCAGAAGAACACACACAGATCCTCTCTAGAACACACACTGATCCTCTCCAGAAGAACACACACACACAGATCCTCTCCAGAAGAACACACACTGATCCTCTCCAGAAGAACACACACACAGATCCTCTCCAGAAGAACACACACTGATCCTCTCCAGAAGAACACACACACAGATCCTCTCCAGAAGAACACACACTGATCCTCTCCAGAAGAACACACACACAGATCCTCTCCAGAAGAACACACACTGATCCTCTCTAGAACACACACTGATCCTCTCCAGAAGAACACACACACTGATCCTCTCCAGAAGAACACACACTGATCCTCCAGAAGAACACACACTGATCCTCTCCAGAAGAACACACACTGATCCTCTCCAGAAGAACACACACTGATCCTCTCCAGAAGAACACACACAGATCCTCTCCAGAAGAACACACACTGATCCTCTCCAGAAGAACACACACTGATCCTCTCCAGAAGAACACACACTGATCCTCTCCAAAAGAACACACACACTGATCCTCTCCAGAAGAACACACACTGATCCTCTCCAGAAGAACACACACACTGATCCTCTCCAGAAGAACACACACCGATCCTCTCCAGAAGAACACACACTGATCCTCTCCAGAAGAACACACACTGATCCTCTCCAGAAGAACACACACTGATCCTCTCCAGAAGAACACACACAGATCCTCTCCAGAAGAACACACACACTGATCCTCTCCAGAAGAACACACACACTGATCCACTCCAGAAGAACACACACAGATCCTCTCCAGAAGAACACACAGATCCTCTCCAGAAGAACACACACTGATCCTCTCCAGAAGAACACACACTGATCCTCTCCAGAAGAACACACACACTGAACCTCTCCAGAAGAACACACACACAGATCCTCTCCAGAAGAACACACACTGATCCTCTCCAGAAGAACACACACACAGATCCTCTCCAGAAGAACACACACAGATCCTCTCCAGAAGAACACACACACTGATCCTCTACAGAAGAACACACACACAGATCCTCTCCAGAAGAACACACACTGATCCTCTCCAGAAGAACACACACACTGATCCTCTCCAGAAGAACACACACTGATCCTCTCCAGAAGAACACACACACTGATCCTCTCCAGAAGAACACACACACTGATCCTCTCCAGAAGAACACACACACTGATCCTCTCCAGAAGAACACACACTGATCCTCTCCAGAAGAACACACACAGATCCTCTCCAGAAGAACACACACTGATCCTCTCCAGAAGAACACACACTGATCCTCTCCAGAAGAACACACACTGATCCTCTCCAGAAGAACACACACTGATCCTCTCCAGAAGAACACACACACTGATCCTCTCCAGAAGAACACACACACAGATCCTCTCCAGAAGAACACACACTGATCCTCTCCAGAAGAACACACACTGATCCTCTTCAGAAGAACACACACTGATCCTCTCCAGAAGAACACACACTGATCCTCTCCAGAAGAACACACACATATCCTCTCCAGAAGAACACACACACTGATCCTCTCCAGAAGAACACACACTGATCCTCTCCAGAAGAACACACACACAGATCCTCTCCAGAAGAACACACGCCGATCCTCTCCAGAAGAACACACACCGATCCTCTCTAGAACACACACACCGATCCTCTCCAGAAGAACACACACACAGATCCTCTCCAGAAGAACACACACTGATCCTCTCCAGAAGAACACACACTGATCCTCTCCAGAAGAACACACACACAGATCCTCTCCAGAAGAACACACACACAGATCCTCTCCAGAAGAACACACACACTGATCCTCTCCAGAAGAACACACACTGATCCTCTCCAGAAGAACACACACTGATCCTCTCCAGAAGAACACACACACAGATCCTCTCCAGAAGAACACACACTGATCCTCTCCAGAAGAACACACACTGATCCTCTCCAGAAGAACACACACACAGATCCTCTCCAGAAGAACACACGCCGATCCTCTCCAGAAGAACACACACACACACAGATCCTCTCCAGAAGAACACACACTGATCCTCTCCAGAAGAACACACACTGATCCTCTCCAGAAGAACACACACTGATCCTCTCCAGAAGAACACACACTGATCCTCTCCAGAAGAACACACACAGATCCTCTCCAGAAGAACACACACACAGATCCTCTCCAGAAGAACACACACACAGATCCTCTCCAGAAGAACACACACAGATCCTCTCCAGAAGAACACACACTGATCCTCTCCAGAAGAACACACACTGATCCTCTCCAGAAGAACACACACTGATCCTCTCCAGAAGAACACACACACAAATCCTCTCCAGAAGAACACACACACTGATCCTCCCCAGAAGAACACACACTGATCCTCTCCAGAAGAACACACACACACAGATCCTCTCCAGAAGAACACACACTGATCCTCTCCAGAAGAACACACACTGATCCTCTCCAGAAGAACACACACTGATCCTCTCCAGAAGAACACACACACAGATCCTCTCCAGAAGAACACACACACAGATCCTCTCCAGAAGAACACACACAGATCCTCTCCAGAAGAACACACACTGATCCTCTCCAGAAGAACACACACTGATCCTCTCCAGAAGAACACACACTGATCCTCTCCAGAAGAACACACACTGATCCTCTCCAGAAGAACACACACACTGATCCTCTCCAGAAGAACACACACACAGATCCTCTCCAGAAGAACACACACACAGATCCTCTCCAGAAGAACACACACAGATCCTCTCCAGAAGAACACACACTGATCCTCTCCAGAAGAACACACACACAGATCCTCTCCAGAAGAACACACGCCGATCCTCTCCAGAAGAACACACACCGATCCTCTCTAGAACACACACACCGATCCTCTCCAGAAGAACACACACACCGATCCTCTCCAGAAGAACACACACTGATCCTCTCCAGAAGAACACACACTGATCCTCTCCAGAAGAACACACACACAGATCCTCTCCAGAAAAACACACACACAGATCCTCTCCAGAAGAACACACACACTGATCCTCTCCAGAAGAACACACACACAGATCCTCTCCAGAAGAACACACACCGATCCTCTCCAGAAGAACACACACTGATCCTCTCCAGAAGAACACACACTGATCCTCTCCAGAAGAACACACACTGATCCTCTCTAGAACACACACACTGATCCTCTCCAGAAGAACACACACACAGATCCTCTCCAGAAGAACACACACTGATCCTCTCCAGAAGAACACACACACAGATCCTCTCCAGAAGAACACACACCGATCCTCTCCAGAAGAACACACACTGATCCTCTCTAGAACACACACTGATCCTCTCCAGAAAAACACACACTGATCCTCTCCAGAAGAACACACACACATATCCTCTCCAGAAGAACACACACACTGATCCTCTCCAGAAGAACACACACACAGATCCTCTCCAGAAGAACACACACTGATCCTCTCCAGAAGAACACACACACATATCCTCTCCAGAAGAACACACACTGATCCTCTCCAGAAGAACACACACACTGATCCTCTCCAGAAGAACACACACACTGATCCTCTCCAGAAGAACACACACTGATCCTCTTCAGAAGAACACACACTGATCCTCTTCAGAAGAACACACACTGATCCTCTCCAGAAGAACACACACACAGATCCTCTCCAGAAGAACACACACTGATCCTCTCCAGAAGAACACACACTGATCCTCTCCAGAAGAACACACACACTGATCCTCTCCAGAAGAACACACACACTGATCCTCTCCAGAAGAACACACACTGATCCTCTCCAGAAGAACACACACTGATCCTCTCCAGAAGAACACACACACTGATCCTCTCCAGAAGAACACACACACTGATCCTCTCCAGAAGAACACACACTGATCCTCTTCAGAAGAACACACACTGATCCTCTCCAGAAGAACACACACACTGATCCTCTCCAGAAGAACACACACTGATCCTCTTCAGAAGAACACAAACAGATCCTCTCCAGAAGAACACACACTGATCCTCTCCAGAAGAACACACCCACATATCCTCTCCAGAAGAACACACACACAGATCCTCTCCAGAAGAACACACACACAGATCCTCTCCAGAAGAACACACACTGATCCTCTCCAGAAGAACACACACACATATCCTCTCCAGAAGAACACAAACAGATCCTCTCCAGAAGAACACACACACAGATCCTCTCCAGAAGAACACACACTGATCCTCTCCAGAAGAACACACACACATATCCTCTCCAGAAGAACACACACATATCCTCTCTAGAACACACACTGATCCTCTCCAGAAGAACACACACACACAGATCCTCTCCAGAAGAACACACACTGATCCTCTCCAGAAGAACACACACACAGATCCTCTCCAGAAGAACACACACTGATCCTCTCCAGAAGAACACACACACAGATCCTCTCCAGAAGAACACACACTGATCCTCTCCAGAAGAACACACACACAGATCCTCTCCAGAAGAACACACACTGATCCTCTCTAGAACACACACTGATCCTCTCCAGAAGAACACACACACTGATCCTCTCCAGAAGAACACACACTGATCCTCCAGAAGAACACACACTGATCCTCTCCAGAAGAACACACACTGATCCTCTCCAGAAGAACACACACTGATCCTCTCCAGAAGAACACACACAGATCCTCTCCAGAAGAACACACACTGATCCTCTCCAGAAGAACACACACTGATCCTCCCCAGAAGAACACACACTGATCCTCTCCAAAAGAACACACACACTGATCCTCTCCAGAAGAACACACACTGATCCTCTCCAGAAGAACACACACACTGATCCTCTCCAGAAGAACACACACCGATCCTCTCCAGAAGAACACACACTGATCCTCTCCAGAAGAACACACACTGATCCTCTCCAGAAGAACACACACAGATCCTCTCCAGAAGAACACACACACTGATCCTCTCCAGAAGAACACACACACTGATCCACTCCAGAAGAACACACACAGATCCTCTCCAGAAGAACACACAGATCCTCTCCAGAAGAACACACACTGATCCTCTCCAGAAGAACACACACTGATCCTCTCCAGAAGAACACACACACTGATCCTCTCCAGAAGAACACACACACAGATCCTCTCCAGAAGAACACACACTGATCCTCTCCAGAAGAACACACACACAGATCCTCTCCAGAAGAACACACACAGATCCTCTCCAGAAGAACACACACACTGATCCTCTACAGAAGAACACACACACAGATCCTCTCCAGAAGAACACACACTGATCCTCTCCAGAAGAACACACACACTGATCCTCTCCAGAAGAACACACACTGATCCTCTCCAGAAGAACACACACACTGATCCTCTCCAGAAGAACACACACACTGATCCTCTCCAGAAGAACACACACACTGATCCTCTCCAGAAAAACACACACTGATCCTCTCCAGAAGAACACACACAGATCCTCTCCAGAAGAACACACACTGATCCTCTCCAGAAGAACACACACTGATCCTCTCCAGAAGAACACACACTGATCCTCTCCAGAAGAACACACACTGATCCTCTCCAGAAGAACACACACACTGATCCTCTCCAGAAGAACACACACACAGATCCTCTCCAGAAGAACACACACTGATCCTCTCCAGAAGAACACACACTGATCCTCTCCAGAAGAACACACACACTGATCCTCTCCAGAAGAACACACACACAGATCCTCTCCAGAAGAACACACACACAGATCCTCTCCAGAAGAACACACACAGATCCTCTCCAGAAGAACACACACTGATCCTCTCCAGAAGAACACACACACAGATCCTCTCCAGAAGAACACACGCCGATCCTCTCCAGAAGAACACACACCGATCCTCTCTAGAACACACACACCGATCCTCTCCAGAAGAACACACACACAGATCCTCTCCAGAAGAACACACACTGATCCTCTCCAGAAGAACACACACTGATCCTCTCCAGAAGAACACACACACAGATCCTCTCCAGAAAAACACACACACAGATCCTCTCCAGAAGAACACACACACTGATCCTCTCCAGAAGAACACACACACAGATCCTCTCCAGAAGAACACACACCGATCCTCTCCAGAAGAACACACACTGATCCTCTCCAGAAGAACACACACTGATCCTCTCTAGAACACACACACTGATCCTCTCCAGAAGAACACACACTGATCCTCTCCAGAAGAACACACACACAGATCCTCTCCAGAAGAACACACACTGATCCTCTCCAGAAGAACACACACACAGATCCTCTCCAGAAGAACACACACCGATCCTCTCCAGAAGAACACACACTGATCCTCTCTAGAACACACACTGATCCTCTCCAGAAAAACACACACTGATCCTCTCCAGAAGAACACACACACATATCCTCTCCAGAAGAACACACACACTGATCCTCTCCAGAAGAACACACACACAGATCCTCTCCAGAAGAACACACACTGATCCTCTCCAGAAGAACACACACACATATCCTCTCCAGAAGAACACACACTGATCCTCTCCAGAAGAACACACACACTGATCCTCTCCAGAAGAACACACACACTGATCCTCTCCAGAAGAACACACACTGATCCTCTTCAGAAGAACACACACTGATCCTCTTCAGAAGAGGATCTGTGTGTGTTCTTCTGGAGAGGATCAGTGTGTGTTCTTCTGGAGAGGATCAGTGTGTGTTCTTCTGGAGAGGATCAGTGTGTGTTCTTCTGGAGGATCAGTGTGTGTTCTTCTGGAGAGGATCAGTGTGTGTGTTCTTCTGGAGAGGATCAGTGTGTGTTCTAGAGAGGATCAGTGTGTGTTCTTCTGGAGAGGATCTGTGTGTGTGTTCTTCTGGAGAGGATCAGTGTGTGTTCTTCTGGAGAGGATCTGTGTGTGTGTTCTTCTGGAGAGGATCAGTGTGTGTTCTTCTGGAGAGGATCTGTGTGTGTGTTCTTCTGGAGAGGATCAGTGTGTGTTCTTCTGGAGAGGATCTGTGTGTGTGTGTTCTTCTGGAGAGGATCAGTGTGTGTTCTTCCAGAAGAACACACACACAGATCCTCTCCAGAAGAACACACACTGATCCTCTCCAGAAGAACACACACTGATCCTCTCCAGAAGAACACACACACTGATCCTCTCCAGAAGAACACACACACTGATCCTCTCCAGAAGAACACACACTGATCCTCTCCAGAAGAACACACACTGATCCTCTCCAGAAGAACACACACACTGATCCTCTCCAGAAGAACACACACACTGATCCTCTCCAGAAGAACACACACTGATCCTCTTCAGAAGAACACACACTGATCCTCTCCAGAAGAACACACACACTGATCCTCTCCAGAAGAACACACACTGATCCTCTTCAGAAGAACACAAACAGATCCTCTCCAGAAGAACACACACTGATCCTCTCCAGAAGAACACACCCACATATCCTCTCCAGAAGAACACACACACAGATCCTCTCCAGAAGAACACACACACAGATCCTCTCCAGAAGAACACACACTGATCCTCTCCAGAAGAACACACACACATATCCTCTCCAGAAGAACACAAACAGATCCTCTCCAGAAGAACACACACACAGATCCTCTCCAGAAGAACACACACTGATCCTCTCCAGAAGAACACACACACATATCCTCTCCAGAAGAACACACACATATCCTCTCTAGAACACACACTGATCCTCTCCAGAAGAACACACACACACAGATCCTCTCCAGAAGAACACACACTGATCCTCTCCAGAAGAACACACACACAGATCCTCTCCAGAAGAACACACACTGATCCTCTCCAGAAGAACACACACACAGATCCTCTCCAGAAGAACACACACTGATCCTCTCCAGAAGAACACACACACAGATCCTCTCCAGAAGAACACACACTGATCCTCTCTAGAACACACACTGATCCTCTCCAGAAGAACACACACACTGATCCTCTCCAGAAGAACACACACTGATCCTCCAGAAGAACACACACTGATCCTCTCCAGAAGAACACACACTGATCCTCTCCAGAAGAACACACACTGATCCTCTCCAGAAGAACACACACAGATCCTCTCCAGAAGAACACACACTGATCCTCTCCAGAAGAACACACACTGATCCTCCCCAGAAGAACACACACTGATCCTCTCCAAAAGAACACACACACTGATCCTCTCCAGAAGAACACACACTGATCCTCTCCAGAAGAACACACACACTGATCCTCTCCAGAAGAACACACACCGATCCTCTCCAGAAGAACACACACTGATCCTCTCCAGAAGAACACACACTGATCCTCTCCAGAAGAACACACACAGATCCTCTCCAGAAGAACACACACACTGATCCTCTCCAGAAGAACACACACACTGATCCACTCCAGAAGAACACACACAGATCCTCTCCAGAAGAACACACAGATCCTCTCCAGAAGAACACACACTGATCCTCTCCAGAAGAACACACACTGATCCTCTCCAGAAGAACACACACACTGATCCTCTCCAGAAGAACACACACACAGATCCTCTCCAGAAGAACACACACTGATCCTCTCCAGAAGAACACACACACAGATCCTCTCCAGAAGAACACACACAGATCCTCTCCAGAAGAACACACACACTGATCCTCTACAGAAGAACACACACACAGATCCTCTCCAGAAGAACACACACTGATCCTCTCCAGAAGAACACACACACTGATCCTCTCCAGAAGAACACACACTGATCCTCTCCAGAAGAACACACACACTGATCCTCTCCAGAAGAACACACACACTGATCCTCTCCAGAAGAACACACACACTGATCCTCTCCAGAAAAACACACACTGATCCTCTCCAGAAGAACACACACAGATCCTCTCCAGAAGAACACACACACTGATCCTCTCCAGAAGAACACACACTGATCCTCTCCAGAAGAACACACACTGATCCTCTCCAGAAGAACACACACTGATCCTCTCCAGAAGAACACACACTGATCCTCTCCAGAAGAACACACACACTGATCCTCTCCAGAAGAACACACACACAGATCCTCTCCAGAAGAACACACACTGATCCTCTCCAGAAGAACACACACACTGATCCTCTTCAGAAGAACACACACTGATCCTCTCCAGAAGAACACACACACTGATCCTCTCCAGAAGAACACACACACTGATCCTCTTCAGAAGAACACACACTGATCCTCTCCAGAAGAACACACACATATCCTCTCCAGAAGAACACACACTGATCCTCTCTAGAAGAACACACACACTGATCCTCTTCAGAAGAACACACACTGATCCTCTCCAGAAGAACACACACATATCCTCTCCAGAAGAACACACACTGATCCTCTCTAGAAGAACACACACTGATCCTCTCCAGAAGAACACACACTGATCCTCTCCAGAAGAACACACACAGATCCTCTCCAGAAGAACACACACACTGATCCTCTCCAGAAGAACACACACACTGATCCTGAACACACACTGATCCTCTCCAGAAGAACACACACTGATCCTCTCCAGAAGAACACACACTGATCCTGAACACACACTGATCCTCTCCAGAAGAACACACACTGATCCTCTCCAGAAGAACACACACACTGATCATCTTTAGAAGAACACACACACTGATCCTCTTCAGAAGAACACACACACAGATCCTCTCCAGAAGAACACACACACTGATCCTCTCCAGAAGAACACACACACAGATCCTCTCCAGAAGAACACACACTGATCCTCTCCAGAAGAACACACACTGATCCTCTCCAGAAGAACACACACTGATCCTCTCCAGAAAAACACACACTGATCCTCTCCAGAAGAACACACACTGATCCTCTCCAGAAGAACACACACACTGATCCTCTCCAGAAGAACACACACACTGATCCTCTCCAGAAGAACACACACACTGATCCTCTCCAGAAGAACACACACACTGATCCTCTTCAGAAGAACACACACTGATCCTCTCCAGAAGAACACACACTGATCCTCTCCAGAAGAACACACACTGATCCTCTCCAGAAGAACACACACTGATCCTCTCCAGAAGAACACACACACTGATCCTCTCCAGAAGAACACACACTGATCCTCTCCAGAAGAACACACACTGATCCTCTCCAGAAGAACACACACTGATCCTCTCCAGAAGAACACACACTGATCCTCTCCAGAAGAACACACACTGATCCTCTCCAGAAGAACACACACTGATCCTCTCCAGAAGAACACACACACTGATCCTCTCCAGAAGAACACACACTGATCCTCTCCAGAAGAACACACACTGATCCTCTCCAGAAGAACACACACTGATCCTCTCCAGAAGAACACACACTGATCCTCTCCAGAAGAACACACACTGATCCTCTCTAGAAGAACACATACAGATCCTCTCCAGAAGAACACACACTGATCCTCTCCAGAAGAACACACACACACACACACACACACACACACACACACACACACACACACACACACACACACACACATATCCTCTCCAGAAGAAGCACTTTTTCAAAAGCATTAATAAAATATTATTTTCTCCATGTTTCCAATGTCTCTTTTCTTCAGCGACACTAAAGCAGAATCACGGATCAAAACTAAATGACACTTTTCTGATGATATTCACTTTTTGTATTGCACATTGGAGATAAACATCAACATATTAATTTCACCTCAACCCTCTGGGGTCTGAGGTGTTTTTGGGGTCCTTGAGATGTTTTGGCATGCCCTGACATTTGGGCTTTTTTCAGTTGCTTATAAACATATTAATGGCACAGGTGAAATAACACTCTATTTAGCACAAACAAATGTATGTACATGTTTGTATTTTTGAGAGAATATTGTTTATGCATGGTTATTGAAAAAACAAAAAATGAAAGTTTCTGAAATAAGGCCACAAAACACATACTAAATATCTGTCCACAAGACTTTTGACTAATGGATGTTGTCGCCTAGAGTTATTGCTTCAAAATGATCTGAAAATCATCCTGCCTAATCATTCTCATAAAATAATAGATTCATTTAAATTTTGTAAAACACTTTTTGTTTGGAAAGGCAATATGCGGATGGCCGTGAATGATTGTGAGGATCCTGAATAATGCTCTGATTCACACCTGAGAAGACAATGGGCTGCATAATGAGCCTTTCATACAGGTGTGTCACTGAGCCACAAGAAAGATTGCAAGGACAGAAAAAAAATATATATATATATATTTCATTTTATTAGAGGATAACCCCTTGAGATGCAACATCTCGTTTTCGAGGGGGTCCTCAAGATTACACCAAAAACTTACACACTCTTACATACCATCCCAACCTGTCCCACCTCTGTCCAAAGTGTATTCACATAAACAATATAGTATGATATTAAGGTGATATTAAAATAATATTATATAACAGGAGAGAACCATATTTGACAAAGCCACCAAAGCAAGCAAATATATAACCCACATATACATACAAATACAAAAATACATACCTATATACACATACATACACACCGGTCAAACACCAGGGAAACATTTACATTGATCACAGGATTGCAAGTAAGTTAGAAGGGCTGACTCAAAGAGTGGAAAGGAAGAGATGGACCTTAAGGAACTGTTCCAGCCCGTTCTCATCCTTTGGCGTCATACATGTGACGCTTTGGACATTTCGTTGAAATCTTACGCACATGGCATCGTTTAGCGTGAATATGAGACGCAGAACCCAAGGCGTCATAACCGTACCCGACCCCAGACCTAAACCTACCCATAACAGTGCGTGTTATATTGACGCTAAAGGATGAGAATGCGTTGGCTGTTCCAGTCAGAGGGGGCTTTGAATTTGAAAGCACGTCTTCCGATTTCTTTAGATATATTTGGGACAGCAAAAAAGAGATGATCAAGGTGTCTCAGGCCATAAGTTGACCTATATATGACTAAATGTTGCTTCAAATAAAGAGGATAATTAAAAAAGATACATTTATAAATAAACTGAAACCAGTGTAGCTGTCGTCTGGCCTTTGGTGAGAAGAGATTCAATTGTTGGTACATATGACAATGATGGGTTAGAAACGGACATCTCAACACAAATCGACAGAGACTGTTGTAAACAACATTTAAGGATTTAAGGTGTAATTCTGTTGTACTCATATAGACAAAGTCAGCATAATCAATAATAGGAAATAAAAGTTGAGTTACAATATTTAATCTAATCAATTGTGTGAAACAATTAATTGAACGATATAATAATCTTAAATTATAATTTACTTTTTTTTACTATAGAGTCAATATGAGGCCTGAAGGAGAGCCAGAGGCCCAGATATTCCAATTTCTCAACATTCTCCATAAATGTACCATCTAAGAATTTAATTGTTAGACTATTACCTTGGTTATGTCGGGCAGACCTAGTAGCAAATAACATACTATATGACTTACTTTTATTCAATATAAGTCCATTATCCGAGAACCACTTTTGAATAGTATTAAAATCAAGTTGCAGTGAGGATTGAATCAAATTAATATCACATTTTGAAGAATAAATAACTGTATCATCAGCATACAAGAGAATCTGACTGTCAGAGCATATTTGTGGGAGGTCATTAATAAAAATAGAAAATAAAAGAGGGCCTAAACAAGAACCTTGTGGAACACCCTTCTCCATTATGTCACGTTTGATCAATTTACTTTCTCTCTCTCGTCTTGTGTGCTGTGTGTGTTTAGTGTGGGCGTGGTCACTGATCACTTCTGATCAGCAGCGCCAGCTGGGTTCAATTTGTATGTGGCTTTATATGCTCAGTAACTGGTGTCTCATGTTGTCAGATCATTGTTCGTCTCCGGTGTGTTCCTGTTCCTCGTGCCCCTGTGTATGAGTGGATTCCTGTTCTTCGTGTCTTCGTGCTGTCGTTCCCGGTGTGGATTGTGTATTTCGTACGTGTTCTGGATTGTCTTCACGGGACTTCCACAAGCAGTCACGAATACTCACCACGGGATCACCGAGCACCATCACAGAGGATATCACCAGCACCTGCACCGTCAGCTCACCTGGGTGCCTGCGTCACTGTTCCATCTGTGTTGTGCCGTCTCGACCCTCATAGTGTCTGTCTGACCAACCTGTGATTATTCTCTGAATAAAGCATTATTTGCAATTGCATCCAGTGTCGTTCTGATATGTCACACATTATCAAGAACTGAGAGAGAGCACCATTGAAATTTACACACTGACGTCTGCAGTGAAGATATTAATTAAACCATAACATTGACTGTTCAGAGAGACCAATGTAATATAATTTGTCAAGGAGAATATAATAATCAACCAAATCAAACGCTTTGGTAAGATCTATAAATATTGCTATCTATAAAAATAATAGTATATATATACATATATATATACTACAAAATTGGTTCACAGTTGGAAAAATCTTGAAAAAAAGTGTATTATTCCACTTGTATTTTTGCTTGAAAATTGTATAATATCCAAGGTAAACATTTCTAGTATTTGTGTAGTTAATTCACATACTGTATTTTCAGAAAGTTTTGGAT
Organism: Rhinichthys osculus; assembly: GCA_029959095.1. NCBI lineage: Eukaryota > Metazoa > Chordata > Actinopteri > Cypriniformes > Leuciscidae > Rhinichthys > Rhinichthys osculus. The sequence goes on from JARWKJ010000025.1 coordinate 29,630,139, forward strand.
ATGTATCCTCTCCCCAAATTTGTCACTAATAAAACACAATAAAAATAATTTAAAGAGAAGGCTTATATTGAGCTTTTAAGATTTTGTTTACATCTACCTTGTAAATATATTCTTTGCTATTTTATTAAAAAGGTTACAATTACAACAACAATTAAAATTGTATCAATATTTCAAGTGTAATCTTTCTTTGTAAAAACTAACGTATACATTTTATCATGCGTATTTCAAGGATTCATTCATTTGAATAAAGCCTACATTGGAACAAACACTATACTAACTATAAAAACAAAAGCTTATTTGATGAGGCTGTAGTCTATTTTACAGTAAAAAGTTTATAACAAAAACTAGTCAACGAAATGTTGTCTTTCATAATTCGTCTGTAACATAGGCATATCGTTGCGATCTCATGAAAGTGCGTATCTATAGCACGAATTTAATTTCTCGTACCAAAAATAGTTTTTGCGTGTATATGTTACGCACTTTATGGCGTGTAATACACACGCGCTCCACACTCCTAATCCTACCCAAGGTTTACAGTGCGTATCATTTGCACGCAAAAACTATTTTTGGCGTAGGATGGTATGAGAACTTAAATTCGTGCTATAGATACGCACTTTTATGAGATCGTTGTTTTTTTATGGGATATTAGGGCATATAAATGTTAATTTGCAGTTTAAGTTGCTAATACAAAGACATTTTATTTCAACATATTTCAGTCGATTTTTACTCATCTCAGTACAGCAATATAGTTTGGTAAAAGCTGTTCATTCATTCACACACAGAAAGCGTGTGAGGCTATTCCATATCGCGATTACAACAAAGCACTTAATAATAAAAAACATACTATTACATCAGCTTGATCCGTCGCTCCTCGAAATGAATTTAAACCAGCACTTCTGATGTATCCCAGGATTATTCCTCACAGCCTCGCAAGACGACGTAAAGTAGCCTACTGTAATCTGATTAAACTTGTGTTTTCTCGAGTTGATGTGGGCGTTGACACGTTTGCATGGATCGCCTCAGATCATTTGCGTTTGAATAGAGCGCTCACCGTGGGCATGATCACATTAAAAGATAAAGAGCTGAAATGAGAACGACTGACATCTCTCTCTTTTCATATAGATTACATTAACAGAGAATATTTGTTTTTGTTATGATTTAGACTATTTAGGAGTACACACTTAAATGATTATAAAGATATATAGCTCATGCCTGGGTGAATAGTATTCGCTGAGTTTTGTTTAAGTTTAGAGACGTGCTCCAAAAAAAAAGTTCACGGAGACGGAGAGCCAGAAAGCACACCCTGTTTATTCTAGTCTATTTCTAGTCTATTTTACTGCTATGTGATTTTTTTAAAATCAAAGTTTAAATGATTTTTATTTGATCTGGCTTATAATTCACGAGTTAAATGTGCCTTTTTATGCTTTGTTGGTTTTTAATTGTGCTTTATAAATACATTGAAATGAAAGCACAGGACGCTTTTTTCACTTCTGTTCTTGTGCTTCATGGACATTTACTGGAGCACATTATACAACCCCAAATTATAGGCATTATTTCAAAGACATCATTTTCCACGAGTTGTTTTTACGGTCTCCATGCAGTCCGTCGGGATGAACCCTGCGCTGGAGACTGAACTCTTGCGGTGTCCTCCTCTGAGATGTTCGTACTCTCAGTAGTGAACAGCTGTTAGTCATTTACTCACTGCTGAACACAAAGCCTGTGAGCGTGAGCGCTGATCTCCTTCATCACAGGGTCACGGCTCTTCTTTCAGCCAGAAAACTCACACAGTCCCAGTTTCAGGATCCAGTTCCAGGGAAATGGACTGTGCGTTCCTCAGCATGTCTTTTGTTTTCATAGGCTTTTTTCTACCTTCCATGGCTGATTTTTCCACAGAGTAGAAATCAGATACCCTGAACGTCTACTGGTAAAAGTCTAGGAATAACCGAGCCCAGACGGCTCCTCCCAAAATCTCCCTTCTTCTGAGATTTAAAGGAAAAACCCAGTCTCCTGTCACAGAAAGCAGTTTTTTCTTCTCTCCCATGGCTCCGGCTCTCTGTTTCCCCGGCCTCTCGTTCCTCCCCTCTCCACATCTGGATTCCAGGCCCACATTTATTTATGCGACTGCAGTTGTTTTTCAGGGAGTTTAAAGTGCTGGTGTTGGCAGCTGTGCTGATCTGATGAGGTCTGCAATTACAGCTCTCCATCGGGCCACTGATTACATGTGTGCCCACAGAATGTGCTGAGGAGAAGCCCAGACAGAAACAGAAATAGCCGTTCGCGTCGGCTTGGAGCGCGGCCCAGCAGAGAGACTGACTGACGGAGAGATGTGGCTCTGCTCACTGCAGGCACACACACTCACACACACCGTAAGAGCTGCTCTTCCAGCTGTTTAAAGGGTCGTCAGCATCATCAGCGCACGGACACATGGGTAAATCATTAGCCTGAGATGTGGCAGAGCGGTGGATCTCTGGATCCTCTTGTCTTGAGGTGATCGTGCTCGACACACGCTGTTGGACGGTTGGCCTCAGAAATCAGGCATCTTTCCAAAGCTTAAACTCTCGAAACTCTTCCTTTTGAAATCGGACATTGCATTATCATGGAGACGGTACTGTAAATCCTTTTCTTAATTTTTGTGATCCATGGTTGAACATATGCTTTGACTTTATAACAACTTTAGAGTCTAAATTATTTTGTCAAATGTATGTGTAAATTAAAATGTGTTTAGTTTTACAGCAAACCTAAAGTGCTTTGACTTTAGCAGTAATCTGAGTGCTTCTTTAATAGAGTCCAACACATTGATGAACTACAGTCAGTGTGATCAGCAAGCGGCGCAGAGCAGGTTAACTGCAGGTTACGGTGTGTTTTAGCACTAATAACAGTGTTTCGTGAGCACAGATGAGCGAGGGACACTCGGGGATTCGGTTACTGCGCTGAAAGACTCTTTGTTCGGCCCAGGCAGGGTCGCAGTCAGCAGTTTCTCTAAACACAAACTCAAACTTGCAAAACGTCTTCATAAGCAGTTATAAAGCTGTCGGTCTGTGTTTGAGAGAGTAAGAGTTCAGTTTCGCTCAGGCGTTTAGAAACTGGTTCAGGAGGCCAGAGAGAGTCTGCATCAGCAGCGATACTTCAGTCAGCTCGTGTGTGTGTGTGTGTGTGTGTGTGTGTGTGTGGAGAGAGTTGAAGCTAAGCTGTTACAGCCTGGGCTCATTCTTAATGTGTGGGTATTAAAGGGTTATTTCACCCAAAAGTAAAACATTCTGTCATTAAGTACTCTCCCTCAAGTCGTTCCAAACCCGTAAGACTTTCCTTCATCTTCAGAACACAAATGAAGATATTTTTGATGAAATCTGAGCACTACTACTAACTACCACTTTCAAGGCCCAGAGAGGTAGAGACATCATTAAAGTTATCATGATGTGACTCCAGTGGTTTAAAGGGATCGTTCACCCAGAAATTAATATTCTGTCATATCATTTACTCGCCCTCAAGTTGTTCCAAACCTGTATTCATTTCTTTGTGCTGCTGAACACAGAGAAAGATATTTGGAAGAATGTTTTTACACCAAGCCTATCTCACCCCCCATTGACTAGTTGGGGAAAAAATACTACAGTAGTCTACTAATACAGGTTTGGAAATTGAGTTCTTTGTGTGCAAAAAAACATAATTTACCACTTTATTTACAAAAATATGAATCTCCTCAAGAGTGCACGTTGTGTTGACACGAGAGCATACATTGCTGTGTGAATGCACGCTGGAGATTCATATTTTGTAAATAAAGTGAATTCTTTTGTGCAAACAGCACTTATGTTGCTTCATTAAACTGAGATTAAACAACTGGAGTCACATGGATTACTTTAGTCAAGTCACCTTCATTTATAAAGCGCTTTTAACAGTATGGATTGTTTCAAATCAGCTTTACAGTTATAGTAGAAATTACCATAACAGATTGTTCAGGCTTTACCACAGCATTAGGATAAAGTTATTGTCCAGCTAAAGTCAGTTTTGATTGATTCACTTCCGTTGCGAAGATCATTAGTTATTAACTTAGGGGCCGCTAACACGACACTGTTCTAACAGAAAACTCTTAACGCGCTCCAGCCGCCCATCCGCACAAAACAGTGCCTGGTGTCTCGAGAACGCACTCCCTGAAATAGGTTCGAAGGTGCAAACGATTATCCATTATCTCTGCGCAAACCTCAAAAACGCGAACCCATGAAAAGGCAGACGGCGCGCACATCCGTATTACATGTTCAGTTTGAATATATATGTGCGCAGGCGTGTAGTCCTTCTTCACAAATCAACCCTCAACAAACTACTTGTCTGGTCTTAAAAATGTATAATACAGAAATTTGTTGCGTCTGCGTAGCCATGCGAACTGGAATTATCCCGACAACGTTTTTATCTGTACAGGGGTAAAGGGAAGGAGGCCTTCACAGGGGAGAGACTAGAGACACTTCAGGACTGCGTTGTCGTCATGTCCAGGCGCAGGTCCTTCATCAGATCTGGATACGGCCTGGATCCGGCGGACTATGGTTAAACCTCGGGATAAACAGAGAGACTAATATTAGCGTAGACGCCATCCTTCTTATAATGTAACGAGTAAATCAGGATTTATGGGAAGTGTTCCCGGTTCCAGCTAAAATATTTTGATATTTTAGGTATTATCAACTGGCCGGGAATTTTGAGATCGCAATAGACGTGAAGGACTATAATGCGTTAAGAGCTCGCTCAAGTACTGGAAGCTAAACCATTTAGTGCTTTGTAATTAATCAGCATTATTAAAAAATGTATAAGATATTTAATTGGCAGCCAATGCAGTGTTGACAGAACCGGGCTAATATGGTCATACTTCCTGGTTCTAGTAAGAACTCGAGCTGCTGCGTTTTGAACTAGCTGGAGTTTGTTTATTAAGCGTGCAGGGCAACCACCCAGTAGAGCATTACAATAATCTAGCCTTGATGTCATGAACGCATGAACTAATTGTTCTGGATTTTTAATTGAGAGCATATGACTTAATTTAGATATATTTTTAAGATGGAAGAATGCGGTTTTACAGATACTAGACCAGTGACTTTCAAATGAAAGATTGGTATCAAAGAGCACACACACACACACACACACACACACACACACACACAGGTTCCTAACCAACGACGAAGACTTGACAGAGCAGCCATTAAGTGTTAGACAGTATTCTAGGTTATTACGTGTGGAAGTTTTTTTGTCCAATAATTAGAATCTCTGTTTTTTTCAGAATTTAGTAGTAGGAAATTACTAGTCATCCAATTTTTATATCAGCTATGCATTCCGTTAATTTTGTGAATTGGTAACTTTCGTCGGGGCGTAAAGAAATATAGAGCTAATTCCATGTTTCCTAATGATATCTCCTAATGGTAGCATGTACAGAGTGAACAGCAAAATCATCATTTTAAGAGCAAATCATTTGTGACTCTAATGAGAGCTGTCTCAGTGCTATGGTACGGTCTAAATCCGGACTGAAAATCCTCGCAGATATCATTTCTTTCTAGAAAGGAACATAGTTGTGAAGATACTGCTTTTTCTAATATCTTTGACAGAAAAGGCAGATTCGAGATCGGCTGTAATTGACTAATTCTGTATGATCAAGTTGTGGTTTTTTAACAAGCGGTTTTATCATAGCCAGCTTAAAGGTTTTTGGTACGTATCCTAGAGACAAAGATGAATTAATGATATTAAGAAGAGGATATATGACCTCTGGAAACATCTCTTTCAGTAGCTTAGTCGGTATAGGATCTAACATACAAGTTGTCGATTTAGATGATTTAACAAGTTTAATAAATTCTTCTTCTCCTATGGCAACAAATGAATCAAATTTTTCCTCAGGGAGACTACAATGCACTGCCTGATGCGATACTGTGGTAGACGGTTGCATAGTTATAATTTTGTCCCTGATATTATCAATCTTATAAGTGAAGAAGTTCATAAAGTCATCACTGCTGTGTTGCTTGGACACTTCTGGGGTTGAAGCTTTATTTTTCATTAGTTTAACCACTGTTTCAAATAAATACCTAGGATTATGTTTATTTTCCTCTAATAGGGTTGAAAAATAAGCAGATCTGGCAGCTTTTAAAGCCTCTCTGTAAGCAATCGAGCTCTCTTTCCATGAAATCCGAAATACCTCTAGTTTAGTTTTCTTCCAGTTGCGCTCCATTTTTCTGGCTGCTCTCTTAAGGGCCTGGGTGTGCTCGTTGTACCACGGTGTTGGACTATTTTCTATAATCTTCTTTAAGCGCAACGGAGCAACTGCGTCTAAAGTGCTGGAAAAGAGAGAGTTAAAAGTTTCTGTTGCAATATCAAGTTCTTCTAAGCTATCTTGGATGCTGAGATGATGAAACTGATTAGGAAGATTATTGATAAAGCAATCTTTAGTGGCAGACGTTATAGATCTAACATATTTATAACACGGAGTCGGCTTTGCAGCCTTGGCTAAATGTAATTTACATGAGACTAGATAATGATCTGAGATGTCATCGCTCTGCTGCAGAATTTCAACGGCATCAACATCTATTCCATGTGATAATATTAGATCTAGAGTATGATTACGACAATGAATAGGTCCCGACACGTGTTGTTTAACTCCAATTGAGTCTACAATATCTTTAAATGCCAATCCCAATGCATCTTTTTCATTATCTACATGTATATTAAAATCACCAACAATTAGTACTTTATCTGCAGCCAGTACTAACTCTGATAGAAAGTCCGCAAGTTCTTTGATAAAATCTTTATGGTGCCCTGGTGGCCTGTATACAGTAGCCAGCAGAATTCTCAAATGTGATTTATCGTTTACACTATATATTTTTACATTAAGCACCAATACTTCAAAAGAAGTATATTTAAAACTAGATTTCTTAGTGGTTTTGAAAATATTACTATAAATTACAGCAACACCTCCCCCTTTGCCTTTCAGACGAGGTTCATGTTTATAACTGTAATCTTGTGGGGTTGACTCATTTAAAGTAATATAATCGTTTGGTTTTAGCCAGGTTTCTGTCAAACACAGCATATCAAGATTATAATCTGAAATCATATCATTAACTATGAGAGATTTTGAAGAAAGGGATCGAATATTCAGCAACCCAAGCTTTATCATTTGCTCATCTGTATTATATCTGTTTTTTATTTGTTGAACATCAATTAAATTTTTAACCTGACGTTTTTTGGATTTCCAAATTCGGGGAACAGACACAGTCTCTATATGATGATATCTAGGTGAAAGAGGCTCTATGTGATGGGATTTATCTGACCTTGGTGACGTGAGGCCGCTAGCAGACGGTCGGTTTAGCCAGTCTGTCTGCTTCCTGACCTGAGCCCCAGATTGTCATGTTTGAGCTCTAAGACTATGAGCCAAATTACTAGAGAGAAGAGCAGCACCAGCCCAGGAGGGATGGATACCATCTCTTTTCAACAGGTCAGGCTTGCCCCAAAAACTTTTCCAATTGTCTATGAATTCTACATTATTTTGCGGACACCACTCAGACAACCAACCATTGAGTGAGGCCAATCGGCTAACTATCTCATCACTCCTGCGTACAGGAAGGGGACCAGAGCAAATTACAGTGCCTGACATCGTACTTGCGAGTTCACACACCTCTTTAATATTAATTTTGGTGATCTCCGACTGGCGGAGTCGAACATCATTAGTGCCGACGTGAATAATAATCTTAGAGAATTTACAATTAGCATTAGCCAGCACTTTTAAATTTGCTTTGATGTCAGGCGCTCTAGACTCCCGGAAAACATGTGACTATGGTGGCTGGTGTCTCTATTTTCACGTTCCGTGTGATCGAATCACCAATTACCAGGGCACAATCAACAGAATTCTCAGTGGGTGTTTCACTGAGTGGGGAGAACCTGTTTTTTGTTTTGTTTTTGTTTTTCACTTTATTTTTAAAGATTTTACATTTTTACATTTGAACCAAAAATGAACTTAAAATAACAAACCGATAGACCGACCAACAAAGAAAGTAATCTCTATAATGTGAAGCCATAATACAGTGAATCATGTTCCTTAGATACATATTAAGTGGAATTATTATATATATTTTATAATATAATATAAATGGCATCTATTTATCAAAGAAAGCTTTCCATTTCTTCCAGTAACTTTCCCCTTTTTCCCAAGCATGTCTTAAGAAAAAGGTCAGTTTCTCCATGTTGTATATTTCGTTTGTAATTTCTATCCATTGCGATGAAGTAGGAGGGTCTATGTTCAGCCATTTACATGTAATGGCCTTCTTGCTTGATGCTTGTAAGATTTGTAGCAGATATCTGTCTTCCTTTCTTGTCCCATTTGGTATATTTCCAAGGTAAAACACAGAAAAGGTCTCATCTAATTGTAATCCCAATATCATTTTTATATATCTCATAATATCTGTCCAGTAGGGGGCGATCTTAAAACATCCCCAAAAGATGTGAAAATGTCCTGCTGATTTCTGTCCACAGTTCCTCCAGCAATTACTGTGTTCAGAATTTTTAGTCTGTTGTTCTTTGATCTGGGGAGAACCTGTTTAATGTTGTAATCGGAACGGAAGAGCGGTGTTTTGTCCCGCGACTACAGCGTCTCACGGTCACCCAGTTGCCCCGCTGCACAGGCTCTACTACAGCTGGAACCCAACAATGTACAGAGTTCACTAAGCTAGTCGCACACAAAGCAGTATCTAAAGCCCTTGCACTCTTACAATTAACCTCAATTAAAGTTTGGATGGTCTCTCTAGTTCTATCTCCCTGCATTTATCACTTGTAAATCCTATGCTGACAGATGTTACAAGCAGTACAGGTGACAATGAGAAGAGAGGATGATATATCTCACCGTGTTTGTTGACTGACTGATACTCACCACAGTTGTTTGATGGATTTGAAAAAGGCGCGAACGTGTGAGCGAATTAAATAAATAAAGAGCGCACAGATGGCACGCTAACAGGCTAGCGAATTACTAGAGTGTTGTGCTAGCAACGATTTAGATTGAAGCTAGCGATGTCAGGTTAATATGTGATGGTGAGTAAGATATATTTAGCTGTATAAACAACAGGGAATGATAGTAAATAATAAATTAAAACAAAGATATACGAAGTTTACAGACGCAAACCAACTCAACAGCAGCAGCAGCAAGCAGACAGGAGCAATTGAGCAGACATGAGCAATCGATCAGCTTTAATGATGTCTTTAGGGCTGCAATAACGATTATTCTGATAATCGATTCATCTGTCGTTTTTTACGATTAATCGATTAACCAGGTGCAAAATCTTACAATTATCATAATTAAAAATGAATATGTTATTCCACATCCTGCCCAATGCTTACAAACAATGTGTAATATAAAGCCTATGAAAACAAATCAAAGTATCTGCTGTACTACATTATAAGCAAAAAAAAAACACAAAAAAACATTACATTCTAAAGCTAAAAACAACTGATTGCTAACTATTTTTAAGCAGAAATTAAAACGACTAAATTCAAAATGTCTAACAACAAATATTTTAGCAAAATGTGTATTTTAGTCAGAATTATTGCGCTCCTACCAGTGATGCCCGGGTTAATGTATAAACAACCCGCACCCGACGCACGTTTTCAACTAACCCGCCCGCAACTCGGACCGGAAAAAAAAGAAAGAAAATATTGTACCCGACCCGCTTCCTGACCGCATTTTTTAAAAGTAGTAAATGCTCATCGTAGCGTCATTCGGCCATTAGACGTGTAACACAAATGTGTAAACAGCATCGCAAGAAGTAGGCTAATTGTTTATTAATAAACATGAAGTTGACGTTGCTGACTCGCGATCTTCGCAGTAGTGAATGCGCCAGAGAGAAATGCACATTTCATACAGATAAGCAGAGAGCAGTCTGTTTTCTTTAGTTTTGAATTGTTCTGTTTACAAGTAGACATTTCAATATAGATATATGTTTCAGGTCTGTGAAGTAGGCTATCTTATACTCTGAGTTTCGGTTAATTTATGAGACGCGCTCCAGTTCACGCGCCGGCGCCGCCGTGTCGTGATTATCTTGTCTGCTATATTTACTTCTTATTTATTAAATCCAGGCAATTGGTTGATGAAACATTGATTAAAAATAAGATACAATTAGTACGAAATTAAATTTAAAGAAAGGCTTTGTGTCTTCTGTTTGAGGTCTCTGTGAAAGTTTTAAAACAGTCTTTTAGTGCCGCTTCAGAGCGGTCGCGTCCTTACATTGTTTCGAACATGAAAAATAAAATAAAATGAATATTTTTATGTTCTGTGGAGAGCCAACCCTTCTTCATCCGGTGGGTAGTATTACCTTTGATTTGCGCAGTGTAATTCACAGAATTACAAAAAAATATTTTGCCTCCTAAAAGTTAAATATTTGTTTTGTCACGCATGAATGCGTGTGTAGCCGATTTCCCTCATATAAATATAAAACGCATGTGTAGACTGATATGTTTCTAATGTCTGGACTCCTTTAAGGGGGTATGGATAAACAGACGTTTCAATATATTGGTAGCCTATTAAATGCATTTTCTGAGAATTTATAGGCCTATTTCAAGTTTTGACTGCAAATGTCACGTCCATAACGCTAAGATTCCCCCATTTTAAATAATCTATCCTCAACTAGTTTTGTTGTGTTGGTCTACATATTTTATAATGTTAACTTCAAAATTCAAATAATACTAATATAATTTAAAGATGTGGTAGCATTGGATCTGGGCCGGGTTTCCCGATAACGATGTATCTTAGCTCTTAAGAGCGCTCTCTACGTGCAAGGTTACGAATGCTCGCCGCAATTCCACGCGCGTTTCCCAAAAATGCACTTAACATGAACGTGCGAGAACGCCATTCTCGAAGTGCTGAAATATAACCTTATATGGAATCGTATTCTGAACATTTAACCTAATAATCGTCATTTGTTGTGGATTAGAAATCAAGACAAGTCTATATGGATATAAAGCACCTATACAGGCTGACAAAATGGCTGAACAAAAACAAAAAAAACAAGAGAAGAGACCTTTCAAAAAGATAAAATTAATTTCTGTTTAGAGGTGATAGAGGGAAACAAAGATTTTATTTTTAACAGATTTAAAGGACACCATACAAATAATTCAATTCAATTCAATTCAATTCAAAGCACTTTATTTGTCCCCAGGGGGAAATTTGAAGGGCACATTACAGTAGCTTGCACAGGCACACTGCACAGCCACACACTACATACCACATATCATTATACATAAATCAAAAATTAATCAGAATGCGAAAAAAAAGCAGATAGAAATCATTTGTTCCTATTAGCCCATTTCAAAGCTGCCTTGTATTTCTAAAAGTTTAGAAAAGGTAGTTTTATCTCAGTTAAGTTCTTTTTTGGCTAGAAACGAGGTGTTAGATGTCTTTCAGTCTGGTTTTCGGGCAGGACACAGCACTGAATCAGCTTTACTGCGAGTCTCTAATGATCTATTACTTATTGCAGACTTGGGCAATACTGGGGCGCTAATCATGTTGGATCTTAGTGTAGCTTTTGATTTAATTGATCATGATATTCTTATTAATCGTTTGGAACATGTTGTAGGGCTGAGAGGGACGGTTTTAAATTGGTTTTCCTCATATTTAAGGGGGCGTTCAATTTCTGTCAGGGTTGGGGATTTTTCCTCCGGGTCAGTTTCTCTGGATTGTGGAGTACCTCAAGGTTTTGCTGCCTCTAGGTCAAATATTCAGGAAATATGGTATATTTTATCACCTATATGCCGATGATATTCAGATTTATTTACCGATTGGAGCTGGAGGATCAAGCCCTAATTTATCCCTGGTTGCTTGTTTACAGGAGGTGACTAATTGGTTACAGCAAAACTGCTTACAGTTAAATGCCAGCAAGTCTGAAGTCATGGTGTTTGGGATGAAGAAGGCTGACAGCGGTTTAACCGATTTTCTAGGTATATGGGAAACATATGTTCAGCCTAAAATAAGAAATCTAGGTGTAATTTTTGACTCTTATGTTTGACTATCAGGTTAAAATGTGGTAAAAAATTGTTTTTATCAGTTAAGGACTATTGCAAAAATGAAATCTTTTTTGTCTGTTCCTGATTCGGAAACAGTGATTCACGCATTCATCTCCACTCGATTGGACTACTGCAATGCTTTATATGTAGGAATTAGTCAATCTCTTATTTCAAGATTGCAGTTGGTTCAAAACGCTGCAGCGAGGCTCCTTGCTGGTATTAAGAAAAGGGAGCATATTACTCCTGTTTTGAAAAGGCTTCATTGGCTCCCTGTGAAATATCGGATACAGTATAAGGTTTTGTTATATGTTTATAAAGCTGTTCACGAGTTGGCCCCGGAATATATTTTGGTGCTTATGAACTCTAGTAGATCTCAAAGGTCTTTTAATTGTCTACTGCTCTTTGTTCCAAGAACTTGTCTTAAAACTAAAGGAGGTCGAGCTTTTTCAGTCGCTAGCCCTAGACTGTGCAATGCTCTTCCCCCTGATATTAGAACTGCACCGTCAGTTGATGTTTTTAAAATTCGTGTGAAAACGTATTTGTATTCTGTCTGTTTTAATTCTTGACTCTGTCATTGCATATCGTGTTTTTTCTTGCTTTTAGATGTACAGTCCTTTGGTCTACATTGTAGTTGAAGGGGCTATATAAATAAACGAGACTTGAGACTTGATTAACGTTCATAAGCTGGACAGCCCTCGGGATGAAGGTTGCTTTCCTCCTCTGTGTCCGACAAAGCGGACAACGGAGTCTACATCCCGAAGGTAGCCATTCAAACTCCGAGAACAGAATGTGAGAGGGGTCATTAATAATCCTGCGTGCCACCTTTACAGTCTGGTGGTCACATAAGGCAGTGAGAGTTCGGACGGGCTGGTCAATGATTTTTGAACAGACCTTAACCACACTCGACAGGCGGTTCCTGTTTTGCAGAGTGATGGAGTGAAACCAGCTAATGAATGAAAAGGTTATTACATTTTCAATAAAAGCATAATAGAATGTGTTAAGAATAACTTTGTTAACCCCAAATGACTTAAACTTCCTAAGTAGATATTGTCTCTGATGACACTTTTTAAGGATCTCCTCTGTGGATAAGGAAAAACAAAACATCTGGAAGGACATTGTCACATTGCAAACCGTGTTCAAAGATCAGGGAAGGAGAGAAATGCATCCGCAAGAAATGCATCCGCAAGAAATGACCAATACATGGCTGGTTTTCGTGCACGTTAGCAAGTCATTGACAGATTTTTTAATTCATCCCTATTTTGCCCGGTCTTTAAAGCATATTTCCCAGATTACTTATTTTATGATTTTTTGTTTTTTGTTCATTCGTTTAATTTAGATGTGTAATTCTATTTTTTTCTTCCCTTTTTAATTATTTCATTTCTTCATTTAAACAAAACACGAGTACAACAAAGTGTACAATAAAGTACAATCAAAGCCTTATATTATACTTACGTGGCAGTGTAATCTGTTAAATCTAGATAAAAGTGTAATCTGCCGGTTGTCCTGCAGGTGACCTCATGTCTTCTTACGATGCACTTGGGGATTTACGATTACTCCAGAGCACTCATAGTTCTACGAAGATTTTCAAGTGCTACTTAAGTTACGATGCTTTTGGGAAATAGACCATAATATTAAGATCAGTCGTACGATCGTTTTTACGATCAACTTAGGCTTACGATGCTTTTGGGAAACGCAGCCCTGGACGGGAAGGATAACTCTTGGAGTTGGAAGGGGTGTCGCGATTCTTTAGGTTCGTGGATCTGAGTGTCGTGATTTCGGTTTCATATCGCATATCATTACAGCTACATATCTTTCCTCTCTCCGCCTCCATCTCGACCTGCAGACTGAGCTTGTGCGTCATCTTCGTGCCAGTTATTCAGCCAATAAAGTGTAGGCCTATGTATTTAATAGAAAATTGTGTCTAGTAGCTACTATATAAATTACAAAGGTTTAATTGACATCTTTATTTCAAACGACCCGACCGAATATCATTAAAATATTTTTGGATGACTCGTAAACCGCGGGTAACCGCTCATTTTGGATCAACCCGCGCATCACTGGCTCCTACGCTCGGTCTGTGTGACGCGCATGTGTTTGAAGTTTAACAAGACTCGCTCGTGGTAAGAATGTGCTAAATGAAAATACTCTCGAGACTTTCTAACTTTTACAGATAAGAATAACCATAAAATGTAAGTTATGCGCTAAGGTAAAACACATTTCAGAGGCAGTAAACAGCACACACTGTCTGTCACACGCGTATAACGCTTATGATTTAGTTTGAAGCTATTATAAATATAAAGCGTTCTCATGTTTCAGACAGCTTGGATCATCAGCTAAAAAAAGGAAAATATTTACAAAACTTTTATATCATAAAGATATTTTTATAATTGCCCTTTTAGCATTTTATAGATAATAAATGAATAGTCTTAAATTCGGATCTGTTCCTCACAATCGTATGGATTCTAAAGATTTGGATTACAGCGTACAGATAAAATTGATGACTTTTGTGAATTTATGTTGTGTTTTAGGTGTATTTTGTGGTCCCATTGTCAGTCACAGCATATGACTATACTTTAACATTACGTAATGTTTCAAAATGTGTTTGCAGCAAAGGTCACAACAGAGTGAAATGTTATCATTTCACATAAAGTTGACAAGTAAACTGCATTTAATAAATGCGATGAAAACATAATTGTCATTGATATGATCCAAATATTATTGACAGGCTTTCGTACACATGTGCATCTGTAAAGTTGTACGAATTTTTTTTTATGTTTTAGTGCTGTCAATACGTCAATATTGAATGTTTCAGTGTCTATGGAAATGTCAGTAAATGTTTGTGTGGTAGAAGTTAGTAACAATAACAATAGACTCCGTGAACCTAACAGCACTTTCCTTTTTTCACATAGTTTGTTCCATTAATGTTCAATATATGATGATGTGTGGAAAAGTGACCTAAAAGATTATTTTTCAAGAGAAATGTGTGAGGATTTCGATGTAAGAGAAGAGGAGCTGGGTCGTGTGTGGGGTCAGAGGTCACTCGATGTAAGAGAAGAGGAGCTGGGTTGTGTGTGGGGTCAGAGGTCACTCGATGTACGAGAAGAGGAGCTGGGTCGTGTGTGGGGTCAGAGGTCACTCGATGTACGAGAAGAGGAGCTGGGTAATGTGTGGGGTAAGAGGTCACTCGATGTAAGAGAAGAGGAGCTGGGTAATGTGTGGGGTCAGAGGTCACTCGATGTACGAGAAGAGGAGCTGGGTCGTGTGTGGGGTCAGAGGTCACTCGATGGAAGAGAAGAGGAGCTGGGTCGTGTGTGGGGTCAGAGGTCACTCGATGGAAGAGAAGAGGAGCTGGGTCGTGTGTGGGGTCAGAGGTCACTCGATGGAAGAGAAGAGGAGCTGGGGCGTGTGTGGGGTCAGAGGTCACTCGATGTTAGAGAAGAGGAGCTGGGTCGTGTGTGGGGTCAGAGGTCACTCGATGGAAGAGAAGAGGAGCTGGGTCGTGTGTGGGGTCAGAGGTCACTCAATGGAAGAGGAGCTGGGTCGTGTGTGGGGTCAGAGGTCACTCGATGGAAGAGAAGAGGAGCTGGGTCGTGTGTGGGGTCAGAGGTCACTCGATGGAAGAGAAGAGGAGCTGGGTCGTGTGTGGGGTCAGAGGTCACTCGATGGAAGAGGAGCTGGGTCGTGTGTGGGGTCAGAGGTCACTCGATGGAAGAGAAGAGGAGCTGGGTCGTGTGTGGGGTCAGAGGTCACGCGATGGAAGAGAAGAGGAGCTGGGTCATGTGTGGGGTCAGAGGTCACTCGATGGAAGAGAAGAGGAGCTGGGTCGTGTGTGGGGTCAGAGGTCACTCGATGTAAGAGAAGAGGAGCTGGGTCGTGTGTGGGGTCAGAGGTCACTCGATGGAAGAGAAGAGGAGCTGGGTCATGTGTGGGGTTAGAGGTCACTTGATGTAAGAGAAGAGGAGCTGGGTCGTGTGTGGGGTCAGAGGTTACTCGATATGAGAGAAGAGGAGCTGGGTCGTCTATGGGGTCAGAGGTCACTCGATAGAAGAGAAGACGAGCTGGGTCGTGAGTGGGGTCAGAGGTCACTTGATGTAAGAGAAGAGGAGCTGGGTCGTGTGTGGGGTCAGAGGTCACTCGATGTAAGAGAAGAGGAGCTGGGTCGTGTGTGGGGTCAGAGGTCACTCGGTGTGAGAGAAGAGGAGCTGGGTCGTGTGTGGGGTCAGAGGTCACTCGATGGAAGAGAAGAGGAGCTGGGTCGTGTGTGGGGTCAGAGGTCACTCGATGGAAGAGAAGAGGAGCTGGGTCATGTGTGGGGTCAGAGGTCACTCGATGGAAGAGGAGCTGGGTCGTGTGTGGGGTTAGAGGTCACTCGATGGAAGAAAAGAGGAGCTGGGTCATGTGTGGGGTCAGAGGTCACTCGATAAAAGAGAAGAGGAGCTGGGTCGTGGTGGGGTCAGAGGTCACTTGGTGTGAGAGAAGAGGAGCTGGGTCGTGTGTGGGGTCAGAGGTCACTCGATGGAAGAGAAGAGGAGCTGGTCGTGTGTGGGGTCAGAGGTCACTCGGTGTGAGAGAAGAGGAGCTGGGTCGTTTATGGGGTCAGAGGTCACTCGTTGGAAGAGAAGAGGAGCTGGGTAATGTGTGGGGTTAGAGGTCACTCACTGTAAGAGAAGAGGAGCTGGGTCGTGTGTGGGGTCAGAGGTCACTCAATGTAAGAGAAGAGGAGCTGGGTCGTGTGTGGGGTCAGAGGTCACTCGGTGTGAGAGAAGAGGAGCTGGGTCGTTTTTGGGGTCAGAGGTCACTCGTTGGAAGAGAAGAGGAGCTGGGTAATGTGTGGGGTTAGAGGTCACTCACTGTAAGAGAAGAGGAGCTGGGTCGTGTGTGGGGTCAGAGGTCACTCAATGTAAGAGAAGAGGAGCTGGGTCGTGTGTGGGGTCAGAGGTCACTCAATGTAAGAGAAGAGGAGCTGGTTCGTGTGTGGGGTCAGAGGTCACTCAATGTAAGAGAAGAGGAGCTGGGTCGTGTGTGGGGTCAGAGGTCACTCGGTGTGAGAGAAGAGGAGCTGGGTCATGTGTGGGGTTAGAGGTCACTCGATGTAAGAGAAGAGGAGCTGGGTCGTTTGTGGGGTCAGAGGTCACTCGATGGAAGAGAAGAGGAGCTGGGTCGTGTGTTGGGTCAGAGGTCACTCAATGTAAGAGAAGAGGAGCTGGGTCGTGTGTGGGGTCAGAGGTCACTCGGTTTGAGAGAAGAGGAGCTGGGTCGTGTGTGGGGTCAGAGGTCACTCGATGGAAGAGAAGAGGAGCTGGGTCGTGTGTGGGGTCAGAGGTCACTCGATGTAAGAGAAGAGGAGCTGGGTCGTGTGTGGGGTCAGAGGTCACTCGATAAAAGAGAAGAGGAGCTGGGTCGTGTGTGGGGTCAGAGGTCACTCGATGTAAGAGAAGAGGAGCTGGGTCGTGTGTGGGGTCAGAGGTTACTCGATATGAGAGAAGAGGAGCTGGGTCGTCTATGGGGTCAGAGGTCACTCGATAGAAGAGAAGAGGAGCTGGGTCGTGACTAGGGTCAGAGGTCACTCGATGTAAGAGAAGAGGAGCTGGGTCGTGTGTGGGGTCAGAGGTCACTCGGTGTGAGAGAAGAGGAGCTGGGTCGTGTGTGGGGTCAGAGGTCACTTGATGGAAGAGAAGAGGAGCTGGGTCGTGTGTGGGGTCAGAGGTCACTCGATGGAAGAGAAGAGGAGCTGGGTCATGTGTGGGGTCAGAGGTCACTCGATGGAAGAGGAGCTGGGTCGTGTGTGGGGTTAGAGGTCACTCGATGGAAGAGAAGAGGAGCTGGGTCATGTGTGGGGTCAGAGGTCACTCGATGGAAGAGGAGCTGGGTCGTGTGTGGGGTTAGAGGTCACTCGATGGAAGAGAAGAGGAGCTGGGTCGTGGTGGGGTCAGAGGTCACTTGGTGTGAGAGAAGAGGAGCTGGGTCGTGTGTGGGGTCAGAGGTCACTCGATGGAAGAGAAGAGGAGCTGGTCGTGTGTGGGGTCAGAGGTCACTCGGTGTGAGAAGAGGAGCTGGGTCGTTTTTGGGGTCAGAGGTCACTCGTTGGAAGAGAAGAGGAGCTGGGTAATGTGTGGGGTTAGAGGTCACTCACTGTAAGAGAAGAGGAGCTGGGTCGTGTGTGGGGTCAGAGGTCACTCAATGTAAGAGAAGAGGAGCTGGGTCGTGTGTGGGGTCAGAGGTCACTCAATGTAAGAGAAGAGGAGCTGGGTCGTGTGTGGGGTCAGAGGTCACTCAATGTAAGAGAAGAGGAGCTGGGTCGTGTGTGGGGTCAGAGGTCACTCGGTGTGAGAGAAGAGGAGCTGGGTCATGTGTGGGGTTAGAGGTCACTCGATGTAAGAGAAGAGGAGCTGGGTCGTTTGTGGGGTCAGAGGTCACTCGATGGAAGAGAAGAGGAGCTGGGTCGTGTGTTGGGTCAGAGGTCACTCAATGTAAGAGAAGAGGAGCTGGGTCGTGTGTGGGGTCAGAGGTCACTCGGTTTGAGAGAAGAGGAGCTGGGTCGTGTGTGGGGTCAGAGGTCACTCGATGGAAGAGAAGAGGAGCTGGGTCGTGTGTGGGGTCAGAGGTCACTCGGTTTGAGAGAAGAGAAGCTGGGTCGTGTGTGGGGTCAGAAGTCATTCGATGGAATAGAAGAGGAGCTGGGTCGTGTGTGGGGTTAGAGGTCACTCGATGTAAGAGAAGAGGAGCTGGGTAATGTGTGGGGTCAGAGGTCACTCGGTGTGAGAGAAGAGGAGCTGGGTCGTGTGTGGGGTTAGAGGTCACTCGATGTAAGAGAAGAGGAGCTGGGTCGTGTGTGGGGTCAGAGGTCACTCGATGTAAGAGAAGAGGAGCTGGGTAATGTGTGGGGTCAGAGGTCACTCGGTGTGAGAGAAGAGGAGCTGGGTCGTGTGTGGGGTCAGAGGTCACTCGATGGAAGAGAAGAGGAGCTGGGTCTAGGTCACTCTTCCGCCAGAACTCGACTCTCTTGTGAACTCACGTACTGCTGTGGTCGGAAGCCAGTGATTATAGATTATAAAGTTTTAAAAATATCGAAATTTTTCTTACAGAAACCGATGGCTTTATCGGAAGGCCTTTATTCCCCCATTGGAGTCTTAAGGACTACTTTTATACCTCCAAACCCTCTGTGTGCTAATGCACGAGAATCCTGTCCTGATGTGCGTCACACCCAGTTCTTGCTCATAATGTCCGCTGGCTAACTTTCCTTTACATTTCAGCATCTTTTCTGTTTCCATGGATTAAGTGTAAAAGCGGAATCAACACTCGACAGTGTGTCTAAATCAGGAACGTACAGCTGTTGGCCCATTTCCACTAGTCGTTTGTTATTCTCTGTCAAAGGCAGCAGTTTTTATCACAGGTCGTCTTCATTGCAGGAACATGAAGTGACTGACGGATCGCTTCGACTTCCATCCCGGTTTCCTCCCGCTGTTCCTGGCACTCTCATGGATGTGTAAGAGTATTTATCTAGCAGAGATCCACCAGTGTGCATCACAAGCTTTGTGTTTGAGTGCAGTGTTTGTGATCGTGTCAGTATGAGACGCCTGCGGATAATGGGCTAGTTCCCTGTGGGGATGAAGCTATTCTCACCTGGAGGTGAAGAGGGCGGTCGTGTTTGGCTATCACCGGCTGCTGGAAGACATAACTCGAACCCTTCGGCACGTGTGTGAAGGACGTCCCACAGGGAGTCTTCAGGTCCTCTGATCAGCCTCTCTACAGGAGTGTGTCGGCTCGCCCTGTGGCTTCACACACACTCTTCACACACATCCTCAAACAACACACAGAAACAGGTTACAGTGATCCGACTCCCTTTAGGACAAACAAAGAGAATTAAAGATGACAATATTTTAATGGAAACACATACACACTTTGGTGCTTTCATACAGAATGTGCATAAATATCCTCAATGATATTGATACATTAAGAAGTAGTGTTGTACAAAAGCATAGTAAAACAGCTTCAGTAATCTAGATTGAACACAGTGTGTCTCTCAGTGCTTTTGCTCTGTTCAGGTGGAAGGGCCTAGCAGGGTTTCTCCTCCATGAAGATGCAGAGCAAACTAACTCCTGTAGACATTCAGTACCTTTCTTTCGGGATAAGCAAGCATTTACTGGCATAGTATTTTTAGTGATCACTTGGTTGGCATATAGTTATAAATGAACATTGAATGATATTATGATAGTGTGTGTGTGTGTGTGTGTGTGTTAGGGAAGGCTGTGTATTATCATGGCAGCAGTGAGTGATGATGTGCATCTGAGAGTCTAGTTACACTTCATTCATTATTAAGCGGCTCAAGGTGTTTAGGCTCCTGCCTCCCGTCTGCTGGAGTCTCACTGTTTCATTGGACATGAGCGTCTCTAACGCTGGAAGATGTTCGCTGAGCTCCTGAAGACATTAGCTGTGACGTTAGCTTTGCTATTAGCTGTGACATTAGTTCCTGACAGAAACCACCTCCCGTCATCTGAGCCTATGGAAGATAGCCGCTTTTAGTCAGTGTGTAAGGTAAGACACATTATTTCTGTCTGTCTGTATCTGTTCCTCTGTATACATCCCTCTGTCCATCTATGTGAAGATGAGGAACACGTTTGACACTGTATTTTATATGGGAGAGATTATTGTATGGGCTGTAGTGTGTTTTTTTAGGCCGATGCATTGATGGAGCGTAGGCTATTACTGGAGTGTTGTGTGTGTGTGTGTGTGTGTTGTGTAGTCTAGAGGGAGGGTCTCTGTAAAGCGTAACCTCACTCAGACATCTGTCATCTTCACGAGGAGAGTCTTCAGTGTACATCGGCCTCATGGCAGCTGTTGTTGTTGAGGACTTACATGGAAGCTACTCTTTACTCTGAATAAACCTGCTTTTGTTGTGATGTTGTGGTGAGGTCAGTAAGTGATGTCAGGTGGACTTTAATTCAGTCTCTACTGTCATCATGTATATTATCAAGTCAGGTCACCTTCATTTATACAGCACTTTTAACTATATAGATTGTTTCAAAGCAGCTTTACAGTGATAATAGCAGACTACAGTAACAGATTGTTTAGGCTTTACAGCAGCTCTAGAATAAAGTTATTGTCCAGCTAAAGTTAGTTTTGATTGATTCACTTCCGTTGTAAAGATCATTAGTTATTAACTTAGGGGCCGCTAACACGACCCCGTTCCAACAGAAAACAGAAACTTTTTATGTGTTCTGGCCGTTCATTTGCACAAAACAGTGTTTGAGAACACAAACTTTTGAAACCGGTTCCAAGTAGAAAGTTTTGGAAAATGTTGAGAAATGTTATGATCTCCGTGTAAACTTCAAAAACGTGAATCTGTGTAAACGCTGACGGCGTACACACGCGTATTACGTGTTTAGTCTATAGGTGTGCGCATTTGAATATGTGCGCAGCCGTGTAGTCTTTCTACACAAATTGACATCGCTAAATTACTTGTCTGGCAGCAGAATACAGAATTTTAAGTTGTTTCCCTGTATTCATGCGAACTGGAATCTAGTGTACCAGTCCTGCCCTTTTGATCATTTGTTGCTCATTACAGAAACTCTAATATTTAGCATATACCAGCCATGCCAGTACTATTCTGATGAACATTTGTTCAGAGATAGACAAAATCTGAGAAGTCTGAGAAATTATTTTCCTGTTTACAAAGTTTATAACTAATTACATAAAAGTATTGTAAACTAGATATAAAACATAAATATAGGGTAGCATCTATTTAAAGCTGCAGTCCGTATCTTTTCCTCTTTGTCGCCATCTCTCTGTTCGAAATCTGTAACTGCAGTGATTGGCTGAATTATCATCTTTACGTGGGTTGTAAATCGGCATGAAACAGCGCGGATGAACACAGTGCTTTGAGGCGAGTGCTGCTGTCAGTCACCGCGCTGTGTGGATACTGGCATACACAATCACAGATTCACTTTTTGAAAGTTTGACCAACATAAGAATTTTCATAAGAAAATGTCTTCTGAACAAGTAAGTAACATCCATTTTTGTTCTGACCAACTAAGGGGGAAAAGCATTCGACATGATAAGCTTCGTTAGATTTAATCAACGCGATTTACAGCAACCGTGCAAATTATAGCCTATTGTTCTCAAATTGTTCATGTTAACAACATCAGCATTGCGTGACTAATGTTAAATTTAATGTGTTTTATGGTTACCTGTGTAGTTCAGAATTCATATTCTCCATAATAGCAAAACGAGAAAGGCACAAGGAAACTCCATAACTGTGTGAATTAAGAAAACGTACTGTTACACGATTGAACTATTGAAATGTCTTACTTGTTCAGCAGAATAAAGCCGTCTCTTCTTCCGTTTCGAACCCCTTCAAAACACGGAGTTCACGCACTTTTCAAAAGCCCCGCCGATGTTTAAATCCTTGTGTTCGCATGAGACGGTTTCTTTCTCTTTCTCTAGCCACCTTAAATCCGAAGTACGAAGTCTTTTGGGTTTTATAACGGCTGAATCTCCAGTTGACACTGATGATTGTTGTCTGGATCTTTCTGGATGCCATAAGTTTAATCATGTAAAGTGCTGCGAGAAAAGCCTCTACATCTAAACATCTGGTCACGCGCAGTATAGCCGGCTAGCCGAAACTCCTTCTTTATGTGTACGGGTGTGACGTCATGACGCAAAGACATGCTCGAATCTCCCGCGGAAACCCACCAGTACCACTGGAATTAAAATCATTATTACAAGCTAACCGTTTTGAATCTAGCTATGGCAAGCAGATAGTTTTGACCACTGGCAGAATATGTTTTTTTTTTATATAATTATTTTGGATTATTTTTAACTTAAAAAAGTTACGGACAGCAGCTTTAAGCTTTTGAGTTTCATATTGCATTTACTTATTTCATTATTTCCAAAGCATTATATTATACAGACACATTATTCATTATTCGTATGTTTTTTTAGGTAAAATCTTGTTCTACCACACATACATTTACTTATGTTTCTACACACACTTAAACGTACATTTTGATGTACTGCCAGCAACTAAAACCTAAATTTACGTATGAACAACCTTACAGAGAGTGGGCCCTATTTTAACGATCTGAAACGCAAGTGTCAAAGCGCAAAGCGCAAGTAACTTTGTGGGCGGATCCCGGCGCTGTTTCTACTTTCCCGGCGGGATAAATGCCTCTTGCGCCTGGCTCAAATCTAAAAGGGGTTGGTCTGAAGTAGCTTCATTATTCATAGGTGTGGTTTGGGCGTAACGTGAAATAAACCAATCAGAGCGTCATCTCACATTCCCTTTAAGAGCAGGCGCGCTTGTTCTAAAGCGGATTCCTATTATAACGGCGGATTTGCCAGGCGCGCGCCAGGAGCGGTTCACAGCCGAGGAGAGCAACGTTCTCGTCAGGGCCGTAAAACACAGAGAAGTGACATTGAGGATGGAGAAACCCACCCAAATTAACTTCTGTTAAACAGGCGTATGATAATTTGGGTAAATGTGTAAGCTACATGTATGCTTTATAATAAATTATCTATCTATCTATCTATCTATCTATCTATCTATCTATCTTAATAATGTATGATTTGCAAAAATGAAAACTGCTGCTTAGATGAGAGAATCAAAGTGTATGCGCGTTGTGCACACGCTACATTGATTATGGTCAAGCATGCGTAACCTGACTCCGCCAGATGGATTTGCTCCGCATATCCATCTGGAAACCTTCCGTTGAAGTAGTTTTGGTAAGGGGCGAAAATACTGGTTAGCTGATTAGCCTATGTTGCTGATAGACGGGCCAAATCAACCAATCAGATCAACGAAGCATATGACGTACTAACAGAGCGTATCTTTTCCTCTGAGAAAAGCCTCCAGAGCAGTGTTTTGCTCTTCTTTCAGTGAAGAAATACTCTGTAATTCCGATAAAACTTGCTCGATAGCCACGCTGATGCTAGTTTCATCCGCTGAAGCCGACATGTTCTTTAGACTGAACTGACGCGCTTCTCGTTGCGTCACACCTCAACCCGCCTCAAAGCCAACGCTGATTGGACGTTCGTTTGGTGAACTGCTCCCAAATTTTCTTTAACGGAAAGTATCCAGACTGATCTGCGAGTGAAACCTTGAAAGCTCGCGAGATCAGGATGGTCTCACGAGGCTAAAGCATGCGCCCTTAAAATAGCATAATGAACAACGCGCCACTGACTTTAGACTAGTTTTTTTCTGGTCAGTGGCGCAATTGTTTTATAGAAAAGCAAAATAGCATGAGGGAAAGTTTGCGCCGGAACACGCCTCCTCTTTGCGCTGAACCGCCCCGGGGAGCGCAAGTGTATTTCTTAGTTAACCGACGTGTGTCTGTGGAGGGAAAAGTCCGCTTTTCGCGGGTGCAAAATAGGAATGATACATGCGTCAGTGTACAAAGTCATTTGTGCCGGGTGCAAGATAGAGCCCAGTATCTGTTTGGCCATTACATTGCAAGCATTAACAAATGTTAATGAATCCTTATTTAGTCAATGATTATTTTAATGAATGGATTTAATTGTAGATTCTATTGTGTTTATGATACATGAAATTATGTGTTTGGGTGAGGTTCAACAAGGACAGGAGAGGCTCTATTTGCAAAAATGATAAAGTGGTGAAAGGAGGCTATAGTGTCTATAGGGGGGCCAGGACTGGACTGGGAGCTCTGGGACGGCAGAACCCTCTTCCACCTCACCCACTGGGAGCTCTGGGACGGCAGAGCCTTTCTCCACCTCACCCACTGGGAGCTCTGGGACGGCAGAACCCTCTTCCAGCTCACCCACTGGGAGCTCTGAGACGGCAGAGCCTTTCTCCACCTCACCCACTGGGAGCTCTGGAAAGCAGAGCCTTTCTCCACCTCACCCACTGGGAGCTCTGGGACGGCAGAACCCTCTTCCAGCTCACCCACTGGGAGCTCTGGGACGGCAGAACCCTCTTCCACCTCACACACTGGGAGCTCTGGGACGGCAGAGCCTTTCTCCACCTCACCCACTGGGAGCTCTGGGACGGCAGAACCCTCTTCCAGCTCACCCACTGGGAGCTCTGGGACGGCAGAACCCTCTTCCAGCTCACCCACTGGGAGCTCTGGGACGGCAGAACCCTCTTCCAGCTCACCCACTGGGAGCTCTGGGGCGGCAGAGCCTTTCTCCACCTCACCCACTGGGAGCTCTGGGACGGCAGAACCCTCTTCCACCTCACCCACTGGGAGCTCTGGGACGGCAGAGCCCTCCTCCACCTCACCCACTGGGAGCTCTGGGACGGCAGAACCCTCTTCCAGCTCACCCACTGGGAGCTCTGGGACGGCAGAACCCTCTTCCAGCTCACCCACTGGGAGCTCTGGGGCGGCAGAACCCTCTTCCAGCTCACCCACTGGGAGCTCTGGGACGGCAGAACCCTCTTCCACCTCACCCACTGGGAGCTCTGGGACGGCAGAACCCTCTTCCAGCTCACCCACTGGGAGCTCTGGGACGGCAGAACCCTCTTCCACCTCACCCACTGGGAGCTCTGGGGCGGCAGAGCCTTTCTCCACCTCACCCACTGGGAGCTCTGGGACGGCAGAACCCTCTTCCAGCTCACCCACTGGGAGCTCTGGGACGGCAGAACGCTCTTCCAGCTCACCCACTGGGAGCTCTGGGGCGGCAGAGCCTTTCTCCACCTCACCCACTGGGAGCTCTGGGGCGGCAGAGCCTTTCTCCACCTCACCCACTGGGAGCTCTGGGACGGCAGAACCCTCTTCCAGCTCACCCACTGGGAGCTCTGGGACGGCAGAACCCTCTTCCACCTCACCCACTGGGAGCTCTGGGGCGGCAGAGCCTTTCTCCACCTCACCCACTGGGAGCTCTGGGGCGGCAGAGCCTTTCTCCACCTCACCCACTGGGAGCTCTGGGACGGCAGAACCCTCTTCCAGCTCACCCACTGGGAGCTCTGGGACGGCAGAACCCTCTTCCACCTCACCCACTGGGAGCTCTGGGGCAGCAGAGCCCTCTTCCACCTCACCCAGTGGGAAGGTAAAGCTCCTCCGTGAAGTGGACCCCCCTCTCGAGGGCCATGATAGTGATTAGTGGACTCAATGGGTCATTGAGTCCAGCTCTATAAAGGCAGTCAGGGAGTGTTCAGGGTAGAGTCTGATATGCCAGGTCCAACACAATCGCGGAGATGGTCTTGATGCATGCCTTCACGAATGGTTGGGTTTAGGCTGAGATAGATCATATATAGATATATAGATATAGATATATATATATATACTGTATATATATATAATGGTACAACTGACAACTTATTGTCACTGTAGATTTTTCTGCCTGATTAGTTTTATATTGTTATGTAAAGTGGTTATGTGTAGGTTTGGGGGATGGGGTAGGGGTGTCCAAAGTCCGGCCCGGGCCCGCAGCTTATTATAATACATTACATGTGGCTCTCCATACAGTTTCACAGCATCAACACAAGGTCACAGCACTGGATTTTAGGCCAGGTGTTGCAATAAGCTGGAGTGAAACAAAGTTTGATAACTGAAAAGCACATTTCTGTTGCTTATGAGAAACATTAAACGCGTCAAAAGCAGAACGAAACAGCGCTACTCGCTACAGCGCTAAACTCCATTTATTAGCTCTGCCCGAAAGATAGCGCAGCGCGAGCTCAGAACAAATGTGTTTACTCGCTGACCGGTCTCGATCATGTGACCATTAAACAGTGCAGTGAGATCCAGTTCTGCGCTCTGTGATTTAAACTTGTTTAAAGACGGATGAAACAGCGCTGACATTCTCAACAACACTGATGCGGAAAACAGGAGGAACATTGTGTGACAACAAACCCGTTAGAATACTTTTCAGCTCACAAATCACAAACATTTAACATGGATTTACTGTAGTAACACTTACTGTTAACATGGTATTGTGGAGGAAATGTGATACTCATATCAAATTTTATTATATTATTCATATAGACATGTATAAAATATTAAAGGAGTAATGAAATATAGGGCAAATTACAGAAACCAATGGTTACATTTAATAAGATTTGAGTTCTATCTCAATAAGAATATTTCAATTTTACCCTTTGAAAATTAGGTTGTTAAAATTTTACAGATGTTACTGTTTGTGTTAATGAAAATAAATTAACAGCTGCATCCCAACTCAAGACTCACAAAACATGTAGGCTAATATTATGAATGATATATATATATATATATATATATGTATGAAGGAGAAGTATCCGGCCCCAGGCATGTCCACAACATCGCATCTGGCCCCGTTTAAATAAAGTTTGGACGCCCCTGAGTTAAGGGATCTAAAATATATCTTTAAAATGGTAAACATGTAACTACATAAATATATTTATGTTATGAACGATTTGTGGATATTTTGTGTTTTGTTAACTGTAAATATGTAATACTGCTTATGTTTTAGATGCTGTCAGCATCTACCCAACCGTTTCTGCAGCTGCACATATAGCGTGTGAATACCCAGATATAAGCCCTGAGAGCAGAGGATCATGGGTCTGAATGCCTGAAGCACAGAGAGCGATGAGTGTACGAGCTGCAGTGTTCAGATTCATCACAGACACACCCACGCTTTCTTTACTTCTCATTATTTGCTGTTTGGTCCTGTCAATGGCGATTGAGCACATGCACTCATGAACAAATATCCAAAGTGTTTATATTGGTGATTAGTAATGATGGATGCAGAGATTATGTAACACTGGGAGTGAGCCGTCAGACCTGGGTGATTTATTTCACTTATACCGCAGTTACCACACACCAGGGGCGGAGTGGGACCCAAAAATCTACCGGGAAATTTTGTAGACCACCGGCCCTCGTCGCCGGCAGGGCCGGATTAAGAGTTCAGAGGCCCCAGGGCACAATGTCTTGTAGGCTCCCTCTTAGGCAGGCCAATGTATATTTTGTCCTTGGACAAAATGGCATGGCATTTACAGTTTTACTGACTTAAAAGGAACTTTGTTGTACTACGCTGGAGTAAAGTTCATAAATGGTTGTTCTTTCACATAGGATTTTGTTAGGTGGACTATGTTGGGTGGACCTCTGTGGCTCTAGGGGGGTTCGGGGGCATGCTCCCCCGCAAGATTTTTTTTTACATTTTAAGGTTAAATGCATCAATCTGGTGCTCTTTGAGAGCCCCACAATTAAGAGCTTCAACCCATGAACTGCTCATTGAACAAAGAAAAAGCATTGATTTGTACAAGGACATTAAAGAGGGATCAAACATCTTTTTAGTTATGAGAATCTCAGTCTACATTACATTATCAATGGTGTTTTAGGATGCCAAACAATTATTATAATAATGTAAAAATGATTTATATAATTATTTATATGACGTAAAATCCATATAGCATATAAATGTACTGTATAAATGAAAATGAATATTTCAAAAGTATATTTTAGCCTACATTACACTATATAGGAAAATTTAAATACTTTTGTCCTGATTTCTTCACTTGCAAGAAATAAACCCTTGAGCTTTTATTTTGGAGAAAACACCAGATCACCGTGCTGATCGCGTGAGCAAAGAGCGCACTTTTCTTTCAATCACGCAGCACAAACAGAATGGCTATATAGGCTACTTAATTACAGTCTTGTGATGTTTTCCAAAGGCACAAAGCCATATCATGGTTTCGATTTTAGTTCGTTGGCAAAATATAACGCTAGAGACCTTTATGGTATATGCGGTACATTTTACATCTCATATGAGTTGGGAAAAGGGAGAAGAGAGAGTTCGGCAAAAGGCGGATTTGAACTCGGGTTGAACGCGTCAAAAGCTGCTTTCCAACACTTCACACCCTACGACCTACGCCACTGTGGCTATTTCGTGACGGGTGTCTTTTTGCTAAAAAGACAGGCACTTAGTGCAAATATACGCAAATATATGGGCCCCAAGTGCGCATGGCGAACTTGCAATGTATAACTATTATCAGACCGGCCCTCGCGGCCTCAAAACACTACCGGCCCACCGGGGAAACTCCCGACTCTCCTGATTGCCACTCCGCCCCTGCCACACACACACCTTTATATAATGTTAATCTTAAAACTATTTTCACATACTTCATGCCACTGTTTAACCATCCCGATTAGAAACAGACCTGCTGTGGAGTTACAGATGATTAATTAATCAACACCCTGGGAATATCTGTCAACCAATCAAAAACGAGAACTCACTCTAAGAATACTTCATTGTTTTTGTAAGGAATCTTCAGAAGCAGTCAGTTCCATTTGCAACACTTTATTTAAGAAGAGTAGTCGACAGGCAAAAGGTCAGGCACTGGCAAGAACAACAACATAGAACGGGCTCACACTTAGTAAAGTCCAGGCGGGGGGTCAGGGCTGGCAGCGAGCAGAATCAAATCCAGGGACGAAGCAGTGGGTCGAGAGGCAGGCGGCAGACAATGGGAAAATCAGATCAGAGAAGGTAAAACACAGGCAGGCAGGATACAGGGATAACGCTTAGAATGTTCACAGAGGAAACGAGACTTCACACTGGTTGTGAAGTGAGAGAGGCTTATATGTGGGTAGGGAACAAGATGCAGGTGCGTGAGTAATCAGTGATAACAGGTGCGTAAGTAATCAGTCCAGGAGTGATGCATGAGAAAGTCAATACTCGGGTGATGGCGCCTTCTGGCGGCCAGTGAGGGATGTTATGGAATCTGAGATCGTGACAGAGCCCCCTCCCTGCGAGCGACTCTGGGCGCGAGGATGTTGGCGGCGTCGAGGTCTACCACATGGTCAGGGAGCAGGTTTGTTCGGGTGGTTGTGATGGAACTCAGCGGTGAGAGTGGGGTCCAGAATGTCCGTGGCATCGATCCACGAACGTTCCTCTGGGCTAAATCCCTCCCAATCGACCAGGTATTGAAGCATACTACCCTGACGCCTGGAGTCCAGTAGTTGGTGCACTCCGTAAGCCTCCTCGCCCTCTACTAGGATGGGTGGTGGATTCGGCTCCTGGGGTCTCCTCTCTCCTCCCTCTGTGGGGTCGGCGGCGGGTTTAAGGAGTGAGACATGGAAGGTAGGAGCAATACGGAAGTGATTAGGTAGGGCAAGACGGTAAGATGGGGTGATTTGACGGGATTTTTAAATGGACCCACATACCTTGGGCTGAGTTTCTTGCAGGGGAGCTGAAAAGGAGGGCTCGGGCAGATAACCACACCCATTTTCCGGGTTGATATTCTGGACCGGTTCGACGGTAACGGTCACGGACTCAAGCACTGGCCGTACGAGTGGAGATACACAACACCAGACTCAAGCACTGGCCGTACGAGTGGAGATACACAACACCAGACTCAAGCACAGGCCGTACGAGTGGAGATAAACAACACCAGACTCAAGCACTGGCCGTACGAGTGGAGATACACAACACCAGACTCAAGCACTGGCCGTACGAGTGGAGATAAACAACACCAGACTCAAGCACTGGCCGTACGAGTGGAGATACACAACACCAGACTCAAGCACTGGCCGTACGAGGGGAGATAAACAACACCAGACTCAAGCACTGGCCGTACGAGTGGAGATACACAACACCAGACTCAAGCACTGGCTGTACGAGTGGAGATACACAACGCCAGACTCAAGCACTGGCCGTACGAGTGGAGATACACAACACCAGACTCAAGCACTGGCCGTACGAGTGGAGATACACAACACCAGACTCAAGCACTGGCCGTACGAGTGGAGATACACAACGCCAGACTCAAGCACTGGCCGTACGAGTGGAGATACACAACAAGAGTAGTCCCCAAAAGTAGCGATTACAACGAGAACAGAGCAGGGCCCAGAACGGAGCCCTGAGGGACTTCATAACCCACAGCAGAAACAAAAGAACAGAACCCGTCTAGCAAACAGAAAACGTTCTAGCATTAAGATAGGACTCAACCCAATTTAGAGTGCATCATTCAATACCCACACATTGTTCTAGTCGTGAGATAAGATTTTTGTGGTCCACTGTATCAAAGGCAGCACTTAAATCTCAGAGTACGAGTCTCAC
This sequence comes from Rhinichthys osculus, assembly GCA_029959095.1. Lineage (NCBI taxonomy): Eukaryota > Metazoa > Chordata > Actinopteri > Cypriniformes > Leuciscidae > Rhinichthys > Rhinichthys osculus. The sequence continues at coordinate 29,661,123 of JARWKJ010000025.1, forward strand.
AGAATCCCCTGAGTCAACAGACAATAAAATATCATTAAAACTTTTAATAAAGCTGACTCAGTACTGTGATATGTTCTAAACCCAGATTGGAATTCTTCAAAAACACGATTTAACTCCAAATGACTCTGCAGTTGTTCCAATACAACTTACTCTAACATTTTAGAAATAAAATAAACATTTGGTCTATAATTGGAAAGTATGGTTAGGGCCAAGTTTAGTAGAGAGATTTTAAAGTAGGGGTTTAACGGTTGCATGTTTTAGGTGTTTAGGAACAACCCCTGTGAGAAGTGATTTATTTATTATAGCTAAAAGGCTAGGCTATATCAAAATAATGAATCCTTAACTTTGAAATATGTATGATAAAATGTATTGGCCTACTTTAAAAAATACCCACCTAATGAATAATAACCACCTAATTATTCATGAGGGGGTTGGGCCGTTCACGCCCATTCGCATATTGCCTTTCCAAACAAAAAAATGTTTTTCACAATTTAAAACAATCTATTGTTTTATGTGAATGATTAGGCAGGATGGTTTTCAGATCATTTTGGTGTCTCGTGTTGTGTATCTCCACTCGTACGGCCAGTGCTTGAGCCTGGTGTTGTGGATCTCCACTCGTACGGCCAGTGCTTGAGTCTGGTGTTGGGTATCTCCACTCGTACGGCCAGTGCTTGAGTCTGGTGTTGTGGATCTCCACTCGTACGGCCAGTGCTTGAGTCTGGTGTTGTGTATCTCCACTCGTACGGCCAGTGCTTGAGTCTGGTGTTGTGTATCTCCACTCGTACGGCCAGTGCTTGAGCCTGGTGTTGTTTATCTCCACTCGTACGGCCAGTGCTTGAGCCTGGTGTTGTTTATCTCCACTCGTACGGCCAGTGCTTGAGCCTGGTGTTGTGGATCTCCACTCGTACGGCCAGTACTTGAGCCTGGTGTTGTGGATCTCCACTCGTACGGCCAGTGCTTGAGTCTGGTGTTGTGTATCTCCACTCGTACGGCCAGTGCTTGAGCCTGGTGTTGTTTATCTCCACTCGTACGGCCAGTGCTTGAGCCTGGTGTTGTGGATCTCCACTCGTACGGCCAGTGCTTGAGCCTGGTGTTGTGGATCTCCACTCGTACGGCCAGTGCTTGAGTCTGGTGTTGTGTATCTCCACTCGTACGGCCAGTGCTTGTGTCTGGTGTTGTGTATCTCCACTCGTACGGCCAGTGCTTGAGTCTGGTGTTGTGTATCTCCACTCGTACGGCCAGTGCTTGAGCCTGGTGTTGTGTATCTCCACTCGTACGGCCAGTGCTTGAGCCTGGCGTTGTGTATCTCCACTCGTACGGCCAGTGCTTGAGTCTGGCGTTGTGTATCTCCACTCGTACGGCCAGTGCTTGAGTCTGGCGTTGTGTATCTCCACTCGTACGGCCGGTGCTTGAGTCTGGTGTTGTGTATCTCCACTCGTACGGCCAGTGCTTGAGTCTGGTGTTGTGTATCTCCACTCGTACGGCCAGTGCTTGAGCCTGGTGTTGTTTATCTCCACTCGTACGGCCAGTGCTTGAGCCTGGTGTTGTGTATCTCCACTCGTACGGCCAGTGCTTGAGCCTGGTGTTGTGGATCTCCACTCGTACGGCCAGTGCTTGAGCCTGGTGTTGTGTATCTCCACTCGTACGGCCAGTGCTTGAGTCTGGTGTTGTTTATCTCCACTCGTACGGCCAGTGCTTGAGCCTGGTGTTGTGGATCTCCACTCGTACGGCCAGTGCTTGAGTCTGGTGTTGTGTATCTCCACTCGTACGGCCAGTGCTTGAGTCTGGTGTTGTGTATCTCCACTCGTACGGCCAGTGCTTGAGTCTGGTGTTGTGTATCTCCACTCGTACGGCCAGTGCTTGAGCCTGGTGTTGTGGATCTCCACTCGTACGGCCAGTGCTTGAATCTGGTGTTGTGTATCTCCACTCGTACGGCCAGTGCTTGAGTCTGGTGTTGTGTATCTCCACTCGTACGGCCAGTGCTTGTGTCTGGTGTTGTGGATCTCCACTCGTACGGCCAGTGCTTGAGTCTGGTGTTGTGTATCTCCACTCGTACGGCCAGTGCTTGAGTCTGGTGTTGTTGATCTCCACTCGTACGGCCAGTGCTTGAGTCTGGCGTTGTGTATCTCCACTCGTACAGCCAGTGCTTGAGTCTGGTGTTGTTTATCTCCACTCGTACGGCCAGTGCTTGAGTCTGGTGTTGTGTATCTCCACTCGTACGGCCAGTGCTTGAGCCTGGTGTTGTGGATCTCCACTCGTACGGCCAGTGCTTGAATCTGGTGTTGTGTATCTCCACTCGTACGGCCAGTGCTTGAGTCTGGTGTTGTGTATCTCCACTCGTACGGCCAGTGCTTGTGTCTGGTGTTGTGGATCTCCACTCGTACGGCCAGTGCTTGAGTCTGGTGTTGTGTATCTCCACTCGTACGGCCAGTGCTTGAGTCTGGTGTTGTTGATCTCCACTCGTACGGCCAGTGCTTGAGTCTGGCGTTGTGTATCTCCACTCGTACAGCCAGTGCTTGAGTCTGGTGTTGTTTATCTCCACTCGTACGGCCAGTGCTTGAGTCTGGTGTTGTGTATCTCCACTCGTACGGCCAGTGCTTGAGTCTGGTGTTGTTTATCTCCACTCGTACGGCCAGTGCTTGAGTCTGGTGTTGTGTATCTCCACTCGTACGGCCAGTGCTTGAGTCTGGTGTTGTGTATCTCCACTCATACGGCCAGTGCTTGAGTCTGGTGTTGTGTATCTCCACTCGTACGGCCAGTGCTTGAGTCTGGTGTTGTGTATCTCCACTCGTACGGCCAGTGCTTGAGTCTGGTGTTGTGTATCTCCACTCGTACGGCCAGTGCTTGAGTCTGGTGTTGTGTATCTCCACTCGTACGGCCAGTGCTTGAGTCTGGCGTTGTGTATCTCCACTCGTACGGCCAGTGCTTGAGTCTGGCGTTGTGTATCTCCACTCGTACGGCCAGTGCTTGAGTCTGGGGTTGTGTATCTCCACTCGTACGGCCGGTGCTTGAGTCTGGTGTTGTGTATCTCCACTCGTACGGCCAGTGCTTGAGTCTGGTGTTGTATATCTCCACTCGTACGGCCGGTGCTTGAGTCTGGTGTTGTGTATCTCCACTCGTACGGCCAGTGCTTGAGCCTGGTTTTGTGGATCTCCACTCGTACGGCCAGTGCTTGAGTCTGGTGTTGTGTATCTCCACTCGTACGGCCAGTGCTTGAGTCTGGTGTTGTGTATCTCCACTCGTACGGCCAGTGCTTGAGTCTGGTGTTGTGTATCTCCACTCGTACGGCCAGTGCTTGAGTCTGGTGTTGTGTATCTCCACTCGTACGGCCAGTGCTTTACGGCCAGTGCTTGAGTCTGGTGTTGTGTATCTCCACTCGTACGGCCAGTGCTTGAGTCTGGCGTTGTGTATCTCCACTCGTACGGCCAGTGCTTGAGTCTGGCGTTGTGTATCTCCACTCGTACGGCCAGTGCTTGAGTCTGGCGTTGTGTATCTCCACTCGTACGGCTGGTGCTTGAGTCTGGCGTTGTGTATCTCCACTCGTATGGCCAGTGCTTGAGTCTGGTGTTGTGTATCTCCACTCGTACGGCCAGTGCTTGAGTCTGGTGTTGTGTATCTCCACTCGTACGGCCAGTGCTTGAGTCTGGTGTTGTGTATCTCCACTCGTACGGCCAGTGCTTGAGTCTGGTGTTGTGTATCTCCACTCGTACGGCCAGTGCTTGAGTCTGGTGTTGTGTATCTCCACTCGTACGGCCAGTGCTTGAGTCTGGTGTTGTGTATCTCCACTCGTACGGCCAGTGCTTGAGTCTGGTGTTGTGTATCTCCACTCGTACGGCCAGTGCTTGAGTCTGGTGTTGTGTATCTCCACTCGTACGGCCAGTGCTTGAGTCTGGTGTTGTGTATCTCCACTCGTACGGCCAGTGCTTGAGTCTGGTGTTGTGTATCTCCACTCGTACGGCCAGTGCTTGAGTCTGGTGTTGTGTATCTCCACTCGTACGGCCAGTGCTTGAGTCTGGTGTTGTGTATCTCCACTCGTACGGCCAGTGCTTGAGTCTGGTGTTGTGTATCTCCACTCGTACGGCCAGTGCTTGAGTCTGGTGTTGTGTATCTCCACTCGTACGGCCAGTGCTTGAGTCTGGTCTGGCATTCACTCAGTGGACTGTGAGAGAAAACACTCTTTCAGCTCTGGGAATCACTTTGAGGTCAGTGAGTGAAATGTGAAACACCAAATATCTTCACTGTGAGGAAGTTTCATGTTTATCAATGCTGTACGCTTATTTGTAGTGCACATCTTGAAGGTGATTTACAAACAATCTTTCAAAATGGAGATAATTCAATAATAACATTTTTTTATCCCTAATTAGCTTTATCTTTCAATTTACATTGTACACATAAATAAGATCTAAATGGCCTAAAATCCTCCAAGAGGTGCATAATTTTATTATTACTTCAGGGAAATTAGTTTTATATTGTTTGATTAAAAATGAAAAGGTTACTCGTACTGATCCTGACTAACAGCCAATGGGGGAAGCTTTTCTGAAAAGTTTAGGAGGGTTAAAAGATATCTGTCTTTATAATGACACCAAACGTCTACTAGGTCTGTAAGCTACTGTGGTTAGTCCATGGACGAAACAGTTAATTTCTATGGAAAACCACCTGACATCTGTTCTGCATTTCATCTGGATCTGGCCAAGAGCGAGTGAACCCTGCATGTGCTGAACACCTGAATTTGTTCCTCTGTCTCACTCCTCTTGTGTTTCTGATATTAATATGCTGATATCATCATTGATTTGGTGCGGCGGCTATAAATTAGAATAGACTCAAAAGCTTCTGCTGTATATCTATAGAAATGTACATCTTTCATCACAAATATGGTTTTGGATTGCAAATATTATTTGAGTACAGAGACTCAACTGAATCTCTGAGACTCAAGAGCGAATCTTTTGTTTCAGAATATGACTGAAGTTTCCTGCAAGACATGGACATATAAAGCCAAGGTCTCTGCTTTATACAGATACATCTACATAACAAGATGAGTAAATCACACTATTTCGTTGGTCATCACAATATCAAATCACTTGATTCCAGTGAAATTGGCTCTCTAGTGAAATGGCTAGATCATTTTCAATGGCTCTTGACACGGCACTCGTCGAGCGCTGCTGGTCGTGACATGCTTGACTCGTGTTCTTCATGTTGTAGGAGTTTAATGAGAGCTCTCGAGGAAAACACAGTGAGAGAGCTTTCAGTGGAACGATCCCGTTTGAAGCAGAACTTCTGAGATCTATATCACATGGAATTTAGGATTTGATTGCTTCTGTAATCTGACTCATTTTGAGGAATTACATGAGACTAAATTGTCATGACGCTTTGAAGCATTTCATACAAAGAAAGACAAAAGCCAGATGTGTGGATTCCTGTGAGGTTTGTTTCAGGAAAAACCACATGATTTGTGTAGTCTTTGTGTAACAGCACTGATAACAATGATTCTGTGGTGAAGTAAATGCTAGAACTAACTAAAAAAGTTAGTTCAGGCAAGAATTCAAAAAACATTCTAACCCTAACGATATATTATTAAGTGAAAGCTACTCAACTTTTCTAATACTGGTTTTCCCATCATGCACTGGGACGTTAATAATTAATAAGGTTCATTCTTCACTGTTTTCCAGCTGTATTTACACCATTTTATCATTGCTTTCGTTGTTAGGTTTGGTACTGTGTATCAAGTATTGAGGTCTCTGTGCCATGTTACTTCTATTATGTAGATACAGTATGGAATATATACAATATCTATTGTTTTATTTACTTAGATGTTTTAAAAGTGTGGTTTAATTCAGTTATATTGTTTAAGCAAAAACTTCATTTTGTTAAATTTACTTAAAGCTGCAGTCGGCAAGTCTGGCAGATTGAGTGGATTTAGGCAAAATGTTGAATGTTTACAACTCTCATGGCCCTCCCCCACTATCAACGGATACCCTCCCCCCGAGTTCGTGCTCGTCAGTGCGTGTGCACCAGATTATCTGTGAACGCGCCCGTCTCATCAGCATCCATCAACACCATGGAGTATTTGGAGGTATGCTGTCCTGGCTAATCTACCGATAGATTGCAATTGCTAACGTCATTTATACTCTAAATGAGCTTACTTGATTTTCCGCCATCACTCTTCGTTACTGCGCGAACTTCCGCGAACTTCCGGCGTGTGCATGTGATTGTAACGTGCGCGAGGGGTGGTGTGTGCCCGATCTGTGATTGACAGTCAGATCTCACACCCTACTGCACTGATTGGACCCGATGATCTGGGAGCGGTGGATTTTTGCAAAACAAATAACACACTCCAGGTGGAGTTAGAAGGGGTGGAGTTAGAAGAGGTTTTCTAAAACCACTTTATTTATGTTGTTCTGTCGGATTATAGTGTCGATTTCACTGAATATGATCAAAGAAAATGTTGCCGACGGCAGCTTTAACTTCGTTAAGTTGATGTTGCTTAATTCTATATGTGAAATGAAATATAAATAAGTAATATTTACGTTATTACTTCATTAAATGTTAAGTGTGAATTAAATGTCAAATGAATGTTAAGTTCAATAGTAAGTGGATTTTACTTGATAACATGTAAGTAGTACAGAGCAGTAGCAGTAAAATTTACTTAAATGTGTTTTATCAAGTAAATCCTACAAAGTAATGTTTTTCAGTGAGTAATGGCCTGAAAAGGCAAAGCACAGTAACGAGACGTTCTGTGGAAAGTGAGCCTGAAATCGGTTCTCTTCGTCTATCTTCTGATCTGCGACTGCAGGTTTGGCTCAACTACGTTCAGATTTAGAGAAAATGGAGTGTCAAAATTGTTCCGGCTCATTTTATAAAGCTCTGAAGGGTTTTGTTGTTGTTGTATTTTTACTGGCTTGTCCTGTCACTGAGACAGCATAGTTCATAGTCCCAGATCATAGATAGCAACTTCCAGCACAGACCAGTAAAGTTCGACCCTCCTGCTGGATGCCATTACCCGAATCAGGAGAGAGCACAGGCTTCCGTGGTTAGCAGGTTGTGTAAATTGAATAATGTAAATGGGATACATCAATAAATAGCATGGAATGAGCACTAAAGCTTACTGAGTCACTGGATGGCGTTCTGCCAGTAATCAGAAGATAAGGCATATTCCTTTGGCATAGTAATACAATTACTATAGAGGAAAGGACAGGACGAGAATAGAAGCTCTTCGATTTAGATCAGTGGAGGGAGATGAACCGTTCGACCGCAGTAAGATCACTGAAACCACACGTCACTCACCGCTACATCTGCATTTACACCAACAACACACCGCAACGCTGCTCTTCTGATAGCAAACACTACATACAATCACGCAAGTGAACCCACACAACTCTACAAACTGTGCCCAGCTCCACAAATACAACAGATTTCATCAAGTGAAATCACAGATAAATAGAATGAGATCCAAAAATATATGTCAGGATATAATGTACAAATATATTTTTCATGTCGCAAACACAACTTTGCCCGACATTCGTTTGAGGATCTCAGCACATCTCTGAATCACTGGCCACGGCTCGGTTCGGCTCAGTCGTGGGGTTTCCACTGTGCACAGAACCTTCTGGACAGAACCTGCTCAACAGAACCTTCTGGACAGAACCTGCTCAACAGAACCTGCTGCTTTTATTCAGTACCGCCTTCCAAGCGAGCCGTAGCGATAGTAACCTGGGACGTGTAAACACTGCTGATCGCTGATTGGTCGGAGAATTAGTCACTACCAGCGTCATTGGATTTGCGACGCGAGACACCAAACCTGCTAGATTTAAATAGCGAGCAACAGTATAATTTCAAATTATAATAAAATTATATCTTTCAAATTTTCTATTATGAAATAGCCAGTCAAATGAAGGCTTTTTATTAATTCCTAAGAAGAGTGCCTTGGATTTCCTTCTACAACAGTATAATTTGACGTACGACGACCGTCACACACAACTTGAAATGGCGGCGCTACTGTAATCAGTCTATAATCATCGAAGCGGGACTAAACTGCAGTGGAAAGCAAGCCGAGCCAAAGTAAAGCGAGTTGAGTCGTGCCACACAGTGGAAATGTACCATAAGTATCGTCTACTCCAGCCAATCAGATAATGGCACACTGGACTGACCAATCACAGCACACTCCAGCTTCATCCAATCACATTGAGCTTTACAATCAGGATGTGAACAGAGCCATAATGCACTAACATAGACATAATAAATACATAGACGCCCTATTGGCCGCTTTGGAGCGTTGCTGCGATACGTCAACGGGTCTGCCATTTTGCGGAGGGCAAGACTGCACTGTAATCTAATGTAAGTAAACGGGGGAGCTGCGTTTTTTCTGGATAAAAACAAAAACTGTTTTTACATTTATCAACCGATTTCAGTGGTTTGTATGTGGTGTACAAAAAGTTCCATCTCTAGTTATTTAAAATCTCGTAATCTGATTAAAATCTGTAAAATATTTTTTTTTATAAAGAATGGTCAAAGCTCAGGCTTGTCATGTATCTGGCTTTTTATTCTTGGATAAGAATGGTGAAGACCCCCATACTGAGATATAATTTAAGTTTTCTTATTGTGGAAAAAGCATTTTCTGTGATTTTAGCAATAACAAAGATAACTGATGGATCCTTTATGATAATACATATGATAATACAACTACAGTGCAATGCAAATAGTAAATATCATAAAGTGAGAAGTAATAGTAAATAGAATAAAATAGTAATGAATAGTATATTTATATAATATCATAAGTACAATAATACAATCATAAAAATATTGATAATAGCATATAGTTTATTAATAATACTATAATAATAGCAATAGAATAAGAAATATCAATTACAGAATATACACAATCAAAAATGAGTTAAATAGTGACTTATATGTAAGATTTAACTCTTTTTGTTAAATTTCAGTTTTATTGATCAGTAATAGCCATTATAAGAGAAGTAGCTTCAGTCAAACATACAGCAAGATACAGCGTTAAAATAGCCTAAATATAAAGTTATGAAACTTCACTTTGCCCTCAGCCAAAACGATTTACCAGGGAACCATTTATAGATTAAGGAGACCAAAGATCGCCCGTTAGATATACACAAGACGAATTATATCTCATGTTTAACCACTAGACTACAGACATCCGAGTCAGCGGCAACACTTCAGAAGCACTGGCCGAGGGACGGCTGTTCCAGGCGGGGTAGACGAGCACTGAGCGTCGGAAGCACTGGCCGAGGGACGGCTGTTCCAGGCGGGGTAGACGAGCGCTGAGCGTCAGAAGCACTGGCCGAGGTACAGCTGTTCCAGGCGGGGTAGACGAGCGCTGAGCGTCAGAAGCACTGGCCGAGGGACGGCTGTTCCAGGCGGGGTAGACGAGCGCTGAGCGTCAGAAGCACTGGCCAAGGGACGGCTGTTCCAGGCGGGGTAGACGAGCGCTGAGCGTCAGAAGCACTGGCCGAGGTACAGCTGTTCCAGGCGGGGTAGACGAGCGCTGAGCGTCAGAAGCACTGGCCGAGGGACGGCTGTTCCAGGCGGGGTAGAAGAGCGCTGAGCGTCAGAAGCACTGGCCGAGGGACGGCTGTTCCAGGCGGGGTAGACGAGCGCTGAGCGTCAGAAGCACTGGCCGAGGGACGGCTGTTCCAGGCGGGGTAGACGAGCGCTGAGCGTCAGAAGCACTGGCCGAGGGACGGCTGTTCCAGGCGGGGTAGACGAGCGCTGAGCGTCAGAAGCACTGGCCGAGGTACGGCTGTTCCAGGCGGGGTAGACGAGCGCTGAGCGTCAGAAGCACTGGCCGAGGGACGGCTGTTCCAGGCGGGGTAGACGAGCGCTGAGTGTCAGAAGCACTGGCCGAGGTACAGCTGTTCCAGGCGGGGTAGACGAGCGCTGAGCGTCAGAAGCACTGGCCGAGGGACGGCTGTTCCAGGCGGGGTAGACGAGCGCTGAGCGTCAGAAGCACTGGCCGAGGGACGGCTGTTCCAGGCGGGGTAGACGAGCGCTGAGCGTCAGAAGCACTGGCCGAGGGACGGCTGTTCCAGGCGGGGTAGACGAGCGCTGAGCGTCAGAAGCACTGGCCGAGGGACGGCTGTTCCAGGCGGGGTAGACGAGCGCTGAGCGTCAGAAGCACTGGCCGAGGTACAGCTGTTCCAGGCGGGGTAGACGAGCGCTGAGCGTCAGAAGCACTGGCCGAGGTACAGCTGTTCCAGGCGGGGTAGACGAGCGCTGAGCGTCAGAAGCACTGGCCGAGGGACGGCTGCTCCAGGCGGGGTAGACGAGCGCTGAGCGTCAGAAGCACTGGCCGAGGTACAGCTGTTCCAGGCGGGGTAGACGAGCGCTGAGCGTCAGAAGCACTGGCCAAGGGACGGCTGTTCCAGGCGGGGTAGACGAGCGCTGAGCGTCAGAAGCACTGGCCGAGGTACAGCTGTTCCAGGCGGGGTAGACGAGCGCTGAGCGTCAGAAGCACTGGCCGAGGGACGGCTGTTCCAGGCGGGGTAGACGAGCGCTGAGCGTCAGAAGCACTGGCCGAGGGACGGCTGTTCCAGGCGGGGTAGACGAGCGCTGAGCGTCAGAAGCACTGGCCGAGGGACGGCTGTTCCAGGCGGGGTAGACGAGCGCTGAGCGTCAGAAGCACTGGCCGAGGGACGGCTGTTCCAGGCGGGGTAGACGAGCGCTGAGCGTCAGAAGCACTGGCCGAGGGACGGCTGTTCCAGGCGGGGTAGACGAGCGCTGAGCGTCAGAAGCACTGGCCGAGGGACGGCTGTTCCAGGCGGGGTAGACGAGCGCTGAGCGTCAGAAGCACTGGCCGAGGGACGGCTGTTCCAGGCGGGGTAGACGAGCGCTGAGCGTCAGAAGCACTGGCCAAGGGACGGCTGTTCCAGGCGGGGTAGACGAGCGCTGAGCGTCAGAAGCACTGGCCGAGGTACAGCTGTTCCAGGCGGGGTAGACGAGCGCTGAGCGTCAGAAGCACTGGCCGAGGTACGGCTGTTCCAGGCGGGGTAGGCCGAGGGACGGCTGTTCCAGGCGGGGTAGACGAGCGCTGAGCGTCAGAAGCACTGGCCGAGGGACGGCTGTTCCAGGCGGGGTAGACGAGCGCTGAGCGTCAGAAGCACTGGCCGAGGGACGGCTGTTCCAGGCGGGGTAGACGAGCGCTGAGCGTCAGAAGCACTGGCCGAGGGACGGCTGTTCCAGGCGGGGTAGACGAGCGCTGAGCGTCAGAAGCACTGGCCAAGGGACGGCTGTTCCAGGCGGGGTAGACGAGCGCTGAGCGTCAGAAGCACTGGCCGAGGGACGGCTGTTCCAGGCGGGGTAGACGAGCGCTGAGCGTCAGAAGCACTGGCCGAGGGACGGCTGTTCCAGGCGGGGTAGACGAGCGCTGAGCGTCAGAAGCACTGGCCGAGGGACGGCTGTTCCAGGCGGGGTAGACGAGCGCTGAGCGTCAGAAGCACTGGCCAAGGGACGGCTGTTCCAGGCGGGGTAGACGAGCGCTGAGCGTCAGAAGCACTGGCCGAGGGACGGCTGTTCCAGGCGGGGTAGACGAGCGCTGAGCGTCAGAAGCACTGGCCGAGGGACGGCTGTTCCAGGCGGGGTAGACGAGCGCTGAGCGTCAGAAGCACTGGCCGAGGGACGGCTGTTCCAGGCGGGGTAGACGAGCGCTGAGCGTCAGAAGCACTGGCCAAGGGACGGCTGTTCCAGGCGGGGTAGACGAGCGCTGAGCGTCAGAAGCACTGGCCGAGGTCCGGCTGTTCCAGGCGGGGTAGACGAGCGCTGAGCGTCAGAAGCACTGGCCGAGGTTCGGCTGTTCCAGGCGGGTTAGACGAGCGCTGAGCGTCAGAAGCACTGGCCGAGGTACGGCTGTTCCAGGCGGGGTAGACGAGCGCTGAGCGTCAGAAGCACTGGCCGAGGGACGGCTGTTCCAGGCGAGGTAGACGAGCGCTGAGCGTCAGAAGCACTGGCCGAGGGACGGCTGTTCCAGGCGGGGTAGACGAGCGCTGAGCGTCAGAAGCACTGGCCGAGGGACGGCTGTTCCAGGCGGGGTAGACGAGCGCTGAGCGTCAGAAGCACTGGCCGAGGTACAGCTGTTCCAGGCGGGGTAGACGAGCGCTGAGCGTCAGAAGCACTGGCCGAGGGACGGCTGTTCCAGGCGGGGTAGACGAGCGCTGAGCGTCAGAAGCACTGGCCGAGGGACGGCTGTTCCAGGCGGGGTAGACGAGCGCTGAGCGTCAGAAGCACTGGCCGAGGGACGGCTGTTCCAGGCGGGGTAGACGAGCGCTGAGCGTCAGAAGCACTGGCCGAGGGACGGCTGTTCCAGGCGGGGTAGACGAGCGCTGAGCGTCAGAAGCACTGGCCGAGGGACGGCTGTTCCAGGCGGGGTAGACGAGCGCTGAGCGTCAGAAAGCACTGGCCGAGGGACGGCTGTTCCAGGCGGGGTAGACGAGCACTGAGCGTCAGAAGCACTGGCCGAGGTACGGCTGTTCCAGGCGGGGTAGACGAGCGCTGAGCGTCAGAAGCACTGGCCGAGGGACGGCTGTTCCAGGCGGTGTAGACGAGCGCTGAGCGTCAGAAGCACTGGCCGAGGGACGGCTGTTCCAGGCGGGGTAGACGAGCGCTGAGCGTCAGAAGCACTGGCCGAGGGACGGCTGTTCCAGGCGGGGTAGACGAGCGCTGAGCGCATCTTACAACTCCGAAAACGTCAGATCAGATTTTTAAATAGGCACTATCTTTATAAACAAACCACATATTTGAGCTTTAAACAACTACATTGTCGACTGAAAAACTATTAAAACTACATTTCGTGACACAATAACAGTAGTATTTTTAAATGTATCCTCTGAACGTTACTATTACTAATTAAATCATGACCAAATTCAACCAAAAACAAACGTTCAGTCTTGCTTGTGAAAGGTAATTCCTCAAAAGCTGTTTTCAATAGCGTGGCGATGTGTACAGCCCCAAACAGCGCACAAAACAGTCATTGTTCTCAATTCCCGGTATGAGAGGTATGGGAAAGTTGCCATCCCCAACATGGCGGCGCCGTTGACGTACGCTCCAGCGGCCAATAGGGCGTCTATGTATTTATTATGTCTATGTGCACTAACCCTTCATGTTATCCAGGCTGAGGCCAGTTACTGATGATTTCATTCTCTCGTAATAACCCAACACGTCAGTGTCCATGATAGTGTTTCCATAAAAGAGGTTTAAGTGCTTTTTCTCGTGATTTTGAATATGGCACTCGGGCTAGTGGATGCAATGGTATGAACACTTAAAAAGGAACATTGTAATGTTGCATATAAGTGATAACAGAAAGCATAAACACAATGTTTCCATATCAATAAACCTAATAATAAGTCATTTCAAAGGCTATTGCATCTGCTTGTGAATTTTAGGAAAGGGGTCTACAGTTCATTACCGAATGATTGACAATCTATATCTTTTTTTTACATTTATTTTTCCACTATTCCACTATATATATTATATATAAATAATTCCAAATAGAGGAGAATAAATGTTAAAAGAAAGATATGTTGTCAGGGTTCTGGCACTCCTGTGTTGTCTGGTCTGTGTCGTGTTTCATGGGCTTTCATGTCATGTGTTGTCTTGTGCTGTGTCGCGCACAGCTTGTGTTCACACTGGCTGTGGGTTTTATGTGTGAACACGTGGCTTATGAGTGTTCTCATTGTTCATGTCTTGTAGTGTGAGCACATGGCTGGTGATTGGTTTTACTGGCCGTGTGCTTGTGTTTTAGTCATGTTTGGTGTGAGCACATGCTGGTCGTGTGTGTTTGTGCCGTGTGCTCTCCAGTCATTAGCCGCGTTTCCACTGCCGGGCCGTGCTAGTGCGTGCCAGGGCCAGTCGGGTTTCCACTGTCACTTCCGGGGCTTGATCGGGGCTTACTCGGGGCCATCGGCCAGGATTTCTGGCCCGTCAAATACCTTGGGCCAAAGCGGGCCAGCTCGGGCTAGAGGAGTGGTTACGAACAGAGGCGGGGATTACCTGAGTCGAGAGACAGGAGCGCCGAATGATTCTGTCAGCATTAAATACTTTTAAAATAATTTAACTCACTTTCATGTTTTAATGCCTTCTGTTTGTGATCCGATGTGGATTCTGATCACCGTGTAAGGTAGAAATATTTATACGCGATGCAAAAGACTATGCGTGCATTGCGCGCTAACCATTACCATAGTAAACATAGTAAACGCTTGAAGATACGCATAGTAAAAAAACATGGTGAACGCTTGAAGAAGTCAGACCAATCATAAAGGCTATCACTATCATGTTTTTATTTTATCTGTCAGTAGCCTACATATACTACATAGTAGTCTTATACCGGACTATCTACTTTTTTTTCGGGAGCTTCCTGTTTCTCTGACTGAAAGTATATCTGTAGCTACTGGGAGTCGAGACTGTGCTAACGCTCCTCAGGTCGTATTTTTGGTGGCATATAACATTATTTGTAGAAATTATCATTCTTTCTAAATGTGATATATGTCCTGTAACTACCAAATAAACAGAAACAGCCTCGACTGAATAATGTAAGTGTGTCCTCTTTCTTTTTTGAAATATTTCTGTGTGACTAATGTGCAATTTTGACATAAATTAATTCATTATGATCAATGTATCACTTTTTATTGTAAACCTGTGGTAAAACATCGATGCTTGGGTTTTAAATATTCAAGTAAACAACAAAAATGCCAGCAAACGACCGCTTTTATCATGTTTGTTTTGCGATGCACGCTGTTTCCAGTGATTTCTTTCTGATTAGTTTTCTGGTAAAACTTCCATTTGTTGGTGAAATGATGGGTTAGTGTGACGTTGTTCCAGAGAGGCGTGTTGCAGGCGTGTTTTAGTGACGCGCTGTGGAGCTTCTGGCCCGACAGTGGAAACGCAGGCCCGGTGCTACTGGCCCGAGGCTATTAGCCCGGCACGGCCCGTTTAAAGCCCTGGCCTAGCAATGGCCCGACAGTGGAAACGCGGCTATTGTCTAACCCCGCCCATCTTATTTCCTGATTATTGATTAATTTGCCCCACCTGTCCTCCCTCTTTTGTTTGCTTCCCTATTTCTCCTTTTGTTTTCAGTCCTGTGCTGGTTCGTCGTCGAATGTACACTGTGTGTTTCCCTGCTGTGTCTAGTCTAGTCGTTCAAATCAGTCTTGTTTTCCCCCTCGGGGTAGTTTTTGTTTGTATTTTGTTTTATTTTTATTACTAAAAAAGCCTATCAACTCTGCACCTGAGTCCTCGCTCCTTTAACCACCCCCACTCCTGATATATTGTCAATCATTCGCTAATGAGCCTAGGTTTAGTGGAAGATTCTTGCCACCTACTGGAAAACAAACACTTTTACTAATAAAATAAGATGAGTTTTCAAGTACAGCCGTTAGATGGCAGCAGAGCATCACACGACGGCTCCGCTCTGCCTTAAGCCTTGCTGTGTGTTTGCTGTGTGGCTTTAACGTGAATGTTGTGTTTGTAGGTGGTGTGTTGAAGTTTTGTGAGCTCTTCATTATGTGAATGTTGTGTTTGTAGGTGGTGTGTTGAAGTTTTGTGAGCTCTTCATGATGTGAATGTTGTGTTTGTAGGTGGTGTGTTGAAGTTTTGTGAGCTCTTCATGATGTGAATGTTGTGTTTGTAGGTGGTGTGTTGAAGTTTTGTGAGCTCTTCATGATGTGAATGTTGTGTTTGTAGGTGGTGTGTTGAAGTTTTGTGAGCTCTTCATGATGTGAATGTTGTGTTTGTAGGTGGTGTGTTGAAGTTTTGTGAGCTCTTCATGATGTGAATGTTGTGTTTGTAGGTGGTGTGTTGAAGTTTTGTGAGCTCTTCATGATGTGAATGTTGTGTTTGTAGGTGGTGTGTTGAAGTTTTGTGAGCTCTTCATGATGTGAATGTTGTGTTTGTAGGTGGTGTGTTGAAGTTTTGTGAGCTCTTCATGATGTGAATGTTGTGTTTGTAGGTGGTGTGTTGAAGTTTTGTGAGCTCTTCATGATGTGAATGTTGTGTTTGTAGGTGGTGTGTTGAAGTTTTGTGAGCTCTTCATGATGTGAAAGTTGTGTTTGTAGGTGGTGTGTTGAAGTTTTGTGAGCTCTTCATTATGTGAATGTTGTGTTTGTAGGTGGTGTGTTGCTCTTCATGATGTGAATGTTGTGTTTGTAGGTGGTGTGTTGAAGTTTTGTGAGCTCTTCATGATGTGAATGTTGTGTTTGTAGGTGGTGTGTTGAAGTGAGGAGGACACCGTGAGAATGGCCACGCCACAGACTTCCAGACAGAGCAGCTACTCCTCAATCTCTGGCAAAATGTAAGTGACATTTTCAGTCCAATCATCATTCTCTTTTAGAAAAGAAAATAAGCCGAACTCTTTATAATAACTTTCATTAATAAATAATTTACAAATATTACATAATGCTTAACAGATCATTAGTTAATATATATTCACATAGTTAGACATAGGATATAATGTGCTTAATGTTTACTAATGAACTTATTACACATTAGGCTACATAATGATTAGCAGATCAATATTTCATGTAAATTATGTTTAAAAGACGTCTAATAGCCATCCAAACATTGCCCTGACATCTAGGCTAAAACATGGCCAAATTTGGGGTGTCAGTGAAAATTTAATAGACGTCTAAACCACGGCCCAAGAATAGACTAATCATCAATTAGATAACGTCAAAGAAATGAAACCAAACAGCTTGTAATCACTGTTGACTTGGCTTACATCATGGAATATCATAGATCTCGCTAGTTATTTGATCAAAAACGTCTCGGGTTACGACTGTTACCCTTGTTTCCTGAGAAAGGAACGAGACACTGGATCGATGACGACACTTGGGGGAATACCCTTAGCGTAACGCATCTGAAGTATGAATGAAACTAATCCAATCCTGATTGGCGTTGCATCATGATGTAACATGTGACGGCATACACGGAAGCTACAAAGGGACACTGGCACACAACAGAGTTAGCTTCTGTGATGAAGCAAGCGCTCCCAGGCAGGGGAAGGCGTGGCGGAGGGAAGCAGTGTCTCGTTCCCTTCTCAGGGAACAGGGGTTACAGTCGTAACCTGAGACGTTCCCTTTCGAGGGAACTCGAACTGCGTCGAATGACACTTTGGGGAACGAGTACCCACTATGCCACGACGAGCCCTGCCTGTCCCAGTGTGAAGCTGCGCACAGGCACACTTAGGACGAGAGCACTAGAGTGCCTGGCGTAGAAGGGATTGTCCAGGCTATAGACTCTGATGAAAGTATGAGGAGTGGCCCGTCCTGCTGCATCGTACACTTCTTGGATCGGGGCCCCTGAAAGGAGGGCTCTAGAGGACGCCATGCCTCTGGTTGAATGAGCCCTCATGGCCAAAGGTGAAGGCAAACTGCGCACCTGATAGGGCATAGATGTAGCCTGAACGACCCAAATACAGATGGTCTGTTTGGGTGCGGGAAGCCCCTTCTTGGGCGACCCAAAACACACCAGCAACTGGTCTGACTTCCGCCATGAAGAAGACTTAAATCTTAAAAAAGACATAAATCTTGAGAGCTCTGACAGAGCAGAGCAAATTAAGTCTTTCTTCATCCGCCGTCACGTGAGGTGGAGGATGAAAGCCTGCAGGAGCGTAGGCCGTGCCACATTAGATGGCACTTTAGGCACATAGCCCGGCCTGGGATGCAAGATAGCCTTAATGTCGTCTGGAGCAAACTCCAGGCACCCATGAGATATCGAGAGCGTCTGAAGGTCTCCTACTCTCCTCAGAGAAGGAATGACTAATAAAAAAGCTACCTTGAGGGAAAGGTTCTTGGCCTCAGCCGACTCCAGAGGTTCGAAGAGGGCCTCGACCAACCCTTCGAGAACCACTGCCAGTTCCCATGTGGGAACTCTGGTGCGAGTCGCAGGTCTCATCCTCCGAGCCCTACGGAGGAACCGTACGACCAGCTGATGTCTCCCCAGAGGCCCATCACCCAGAGGAGCGTGGAAAGCCCCAATGGCAGCCACGTACACCTTGAGTGTGGACCAGCCGAGAAGCGATAATGGTGGAACTCCAGCACTGAAGCCACTGGGCAGTTAACCCTCTGGGGTCTAAGGTGTTTTTGGGGTCCTTGAGATGTTTTGGCATGCCCTGACATTTGCGCTTTTTTCAGTTACTTATAAACATATTAATGGCACAGGTGAAATTATACTCCATTTAGCACAAACAGGGCTACCATTGAGCAACATGTATGTACATGTTTGTATTTTTGAGAGAATATTGTTTATGCGTAGTTATTGAAAAAACAAAAAATTAAAGTTTCTGAAATAAGGCCACAAAACACATACTAAATATGTGTCTACAAGACTTTTGACTAATGGATGTTGTCGCCTAGAGTTATTGCTTCAAAATGATCTGAAAATCATCCTGCCTAATCATTCACATAAAACAATAGATTGTTTTAAATTGTGAAAAAAAAAAATTGTTTGGAATGGCAATATGCGTGGAGGCGTGAACGGCCCAACCCCATCATGAATAATTAGGTGGTTCTCACCTGAGAAGACCAAGACCCGCATAATAATGAGCCTTTCATTCAGGTGTGTCACACAAAAAAAGAATGCAAGGACTATATATAAATACATACACACACACACACACACACACACACACACACACGTATCCAGTGTTGGGGGTAACTCATTACAAGTAACTTGAGTTACGTAATCAGATTACTTTTTCAAGTAACTAGTAAAGTAACGGATTACTTTTAAAATTTACAACAAAATATCTGAGTTACTTTTTCTAATAAGTAACGCAAGTTACTTTGTTTTCCCCTTTATTGACTGACAGCTCTTCTGTCCTAATGTTGAGACAAATCGAAGCGCAGAAGCGTTGTGTGTAAACATGATGGTTATTAAAGTTCTAGATTAAATATAAGCGTGGATTTACTCATCTCACTTGCACAAAAAAGATTCAATATTCCTCAAAATGAACAAAATCAGTGAAATGCAGAATCAGAACACTATGCAAACCTCCAATACCTAAATATATTAAATAAAACATACATTTTTATGCATTTAATCTTTATTGACCAAAGTACTTGCTTCTGACCTCCGATTTTTCAGTTAAACCATAAGCAAAAATGACTATAGATTTTTTTATATGTTTTTATTGGTAAAGTAAGTGTTAAATTTGTTTCTCCTGCATCCTCTTCTTCTGTTACCCAGAATAGCAGCAGCTGAAAGGTTTGTTTGAGCGGCGCCCTCTACTGAACGCTACTGTACTCTACTGTACAGGAGTAAACCTGCATTTCCTTCAGTCTGAGGCTTATTATTTCACTTTTGGTGTGAAAGGGTCTTTACATTTGCCCAAAAATACATCTTTTTTGGTATAAAAAAACAAGCCCAGCCCAGGTGGAAAAAAAGTAACGCAAAAGTAACGTAACACATTACTTTTCTAAAAAAGTAACTAAGTAACGCAATAAGTTACTTTTTAAGGGAGTAACGCAATATTGTAACGCATTACTTTTCAAAGTAACTTTCCCCAACACTGCACGTATATATATATATATATATATATATATATATATATATACACACACACACACACATATATATATATATATATATATATATATATATATTGGACATTGAAAATAATGTACTATCTGCATCACCTCAAGTTCGCAACCTTGGTGTAATTTTTGATTCTCATTTAACACTTGAAGCATATATCAAGAGCATTTCAAAATCTGCATTCTTCCATTTAAGGAATATTGCCAGGATCAGGCCTTTTCTTTCATTACCTGATGCTGAAAGGCTTGTCCATGCACTTGTGACCTCTAGGCTTGACCTCTAGGCTTGATTATTGTAATGCCCTTTATCTTGGCCTACCAGCAAAGTCTATTAAGCGACTACAACACATACAGAACTCAGCTGCACGTGTTCTTACACACACTCCTTTTCGTCAGCATATCTCTGGTGTGCTTAGGAACCTGCATCGGCTTCCGGTACATGCCCGTATTGATTTTAAAACTCTTATTTTAACGTATAAAGCTGTACATGGAACTGCACCATCATATATATATGATCTAATTACGCCATATGCCCTCTCGATCTCTCCGCTCCGCCAACTCTTTTCTACTTAAACAGCCTTCTTGCAGACTGAAAACGATGGGTGAAAGAGCTTTCTCTGTGGCAGAGAGCTTACTCTTACTCCCAGGTTGTGGAATGCACTTCCTTTAACTGTTAGGAATGCTACAACATTAACGAGTTTTAAGAAACTGTTAAAAACCCATCTTTTTTTAAGAAGGTGTTTGTGTCTTAATTGGTGTATGTTAATGTATCTTAATTGTTAATATATTTACTTTGGTACTGTACTTGTAGCGCTTTGGGTACAAGAAAAGCGCAATATAAATAAAATGTATTATTATTATATTTGTGTGTATGTATGTGTATATATATATATATATATATAATCAAAATATAAATGAAAGTCAAAAGGACATTTTTAGTCATACCTGGAAACAAATCCTTTTCAAATATATGGGCCATTCTATAGAATTGGTTCAAAGTTAGAGTTGGAAACATCTTGAAAAGAAAATTGTCTTTTTCCATAAATCTCTTATAAAGTATTATTTTTTAAAGTAGGCCAATACATTTTATCATACATATTTCAAAGTTAAGGATTAATTATTTTGATATAGCCTAGCTTGCATTGGAACAAACACTATAACTTTATAAACTTTATATACTATATATATTTATTTTTGACAAAACATACAATTTATTTAACATATGAGCAGAAACTGTCTAACAAAAGCTTATTTGATGTCTATTTTAGAGTAAAAACTTAATAATCTATCCAAAACTAGTCAACGCAATGTTGTCATTACAGACACTATTCTATATCGCGATTCGAACAAATCTCAGTAGGCTATAGCAATATAGTTTGGATGTGTTCATATAAAAATAACGTTTACTAATGTAGGAGCGAGAGTGAATGAACACACAGATGCGATGTACATCTGTAGTAAACAACATTGCGCGCACATCTGTGCCATTCATTCACACACAGACACGCAATTCATATTTAAACAGTCTTTGTGCAGTTTACAGACACTATTCAATAACGCGATTAGAACAAAGCACTTAAGAATAAACTTACTTCATCAGCTGAATCCGTGCTCCTCGAAATGAAACTACCAGCACTTCTGAGGTAACTTTTCCAGGATTATTACGATAGTATTATTCCTCACAGCGCAGCAAGACGAGGTAAAGTACAAGATTCTTATTAAACTGGATGTTTTATCCAGCTGATGTGGGTGTTGGCGTGGCGTGGCGCGCGCTCTCAGTGGGCGTGGTCACATTAACACGTCATACGCTATAATTAGCTGAAAGGAAAAAGACTGACATCTCTTTTCATACAGATTACATAAACTGAGAATAGTTGTTTTTTATATAAATGACTTCATTTAAAAGAAGAGAATTTCAGCTTCATAAAGAGAAATCTCTCGTGTCTCTGTGACAAGTATTGACTGAGTTAGTTTATTTTCGGACGCGTTTCAGAATAAACTTCACTTACAGAGAGAAGGCAAAATTCACATCATGTTTATTTTTCTTTATTTGACAAAAAGTAGAACACTTTGTTTTTATTGTATCCACAAAAAAAATAGACACTTAAAGTGTGTATGTCAGGTTACATTTTTTTTTTGATATATTAAATAAGGTTTAGATGTCTGAGTGAAAATGTAATTATCATTAAAATGATTACTGTAATTGCCCTACAATGAGCTTTATAGCCATTTCTGTCAAGATCATATTTTTAAAACACAGCTGAGCAGTGACGTCAGAAGAGGGAGACGTGCCAAAAAAGTTCTATTCAAGTATGGAGAGTTTTGAGTCTAATGGGATCCAAAATCCCCCTCAAACCTACGATGGCCCACGGCCATACACTTTTGAGCCTCCCAGGCGAGACAGATGAGGAGCCAAACAGAAATTTAAATAATTCCTATTGAAGAAACATAATTATCTGATGTGAAGAGAACCAGTGGAGAGTTGGGCTGGTGTATATAGGCATGAGTTGAGAGGTGGAACGGTACATGTATTCGTATTGAACCGAAACGGTCCGGGCGTCACGGTTCGGTGCACGAATATACACGCGTATAAAAATAAATAAAACTCGCGTACAAATTATTGCGGAACTACCGTTAGATACGCGGGTTATTTAGGGACACATAATCTGTAGCTCCACCTTAGCTCTGAAGCTCCGTGGCTATAATGAACAGGCTGCGATGTCAAGATTGCAATGCTGGAGTGTGTGTGTGTGTGTGTGTGTGTGTGTGTGTGAGAGAAGCAGCACTGAAGTAGAGAGAGAGAGAGAGAGAGAGAGAGAGAGAGACAATCGAACAGTGGAAACATAAAAACTGGAAGAAATGTGTACTGCAAATGACCGAAGTCTTGGATACCGAAGCATCACTGAAGTCAGCGCGTTTGGGCCGAACAACACAGACCTGCTTTTTGGGAAAAAGTGGACTCTGTGACCGGTTTTAACTGTGTTTTTGCACCCAGCACAAACGCAGTCATTCACCATCGTGGAAATACGCCTGCGTATACCTAACTAACTACCTAACTTAAATAGCTAACTAACTAAATAAATGTCATAATCACTAATTCTCTCGCTCTATCACTCGTACAATTATCAACACAGCTCACAAACTCACTTTCTCAGCGCCCTGGGGAGACGTCTCCCTCTTATGACGTCAAGCGATCCGTTTGGGTGGAGGAGCAGTTTTAAGTGAGTACTGAAAATAACAAACTTTTTCATCTTATATTCTGCCTTTAGGTATCGAAAATCATACAAAACAATACAACAACTTGTCAAACGTGTATTTCCCCTAACTATTTTGTGTTAATCATAATCACAAATTTAACCTGACATACGCACTTTAACAGGATCTAATGATGTACAAGACTTGTATGTAAGATCAAAATCCACAGAGTAATTTGAGTCTCTTTTGCACTGATAAGGAAAAAAGTGAGCTGGTCGCGCCGGCGCGATAGCCGACCCCAGAGGGTTAACTGGGTCCACCTCACTCTCTCTACACCAAGTGGAAACACATTCCACTTTAAGCTCTACAATCTCCTCGTGGAAGGAGCTCTAGAGCTGAGTATGGTCTCAACCACTCCAGCCGACAGGTACTGAGCCCCCGCAGGGCCCAAAGCTTCCTCAGTCTGGTCGTGGGTGAAGATTGAGCCCCTGGCCTGTGGAAGCAGATCCAAGGCTGGCCTGCCAGGAGTGCTATGATGTCTGAAAACCCTATCCGGGTCGGCCAGTACGGGGCTACTAGAAGCAGACTGATCCCGTCTCGACGGACCCTCTCCAGGGGCCTGATGTATAAACGTTGCGTACGCACAAAATGGGCATAGAAATATGCGTACGCATTTTTCCACGCACATATAGGGATTTATAAAAAATAATCTTGGCGTAAATAGGTGCGCACCGTAAGGATGCTCTTGACCGTGCGTACGCACTCTTTTAGAAGAGTATGTGTTTTGGCGACACCAACTGGCCCAAATAGCAATAACTATTTAAAATGAAAAACTTCTAAATTATCCTATTACATCACCCAATAAATCAAATTGCATCTACCTGAATTATCATTATCAGCATTCTTAGCCAGGTGCAAATACTATTGTTTTGTAATGAATGGGCTATAAAAAGGTATGTGTGTATATAACACATAATGGATGCTCTTGCGCTGTTAGAAGACCTTGCTAATGACGCTCTACGGAGGGAGTGTGTTTTCAGAGACCGTGGAGATTTCCTTGCTCATGATGATGAGCCATCCTCTTGGAATTGTGTTCTGAATTACGGCCAGTAACATGAAATCATTACTGAGAAGTTACAACATTTTTATATTCAATAAATATTAATATTTGTTGTGGATGTGATGCTTTTGAACACTTTTCCTCTGGCATGCTGTCTGTGTTTTAATGTGTTAACTACAGAGATAATTGCTTATCATGATAGCAGATTGTCTGAGAAAATGGTTTCTATCTGTTTCCATTAAAAATATAAATCAATTAAAATACTATGTGGCCAGTGGAAAAGATTGAGAAAAACTTTCTCTGAAATGCATTTTGCACTATTTTATTTTATTTATTTAAAAAACAAGGGAAGGATGGGCTACTAAATGATTTTTAGTAATGTAATGTGACGGCACATCCGTATTTCATATTTTCCTAATGTCTTGTACCGTTAAACATGTTATCATGTGGATGAATAATCATATGCAAATGATATGCAGATGAGGATATGCATAGTAAAACTAGGCGTTATAATCTCCATATATGGTTATTTCGGGGTGGAGACGCATGTGCGCACAATCTTCCGCTGACTGGGATTTATAAAGTGAATTCTGCGCAGGTTCTGGCGTACGCACGGTTTTATA
Source organism: Rhinichthys osculus (assembly GCA_029959095.1). Lineage (NCBI taxonomy): Eukaryota > Metazoa > Chordata > Actinopteri > Cypriniformes > Leuciscidae > Rhinichthys > Rhinichthys osculus. Next base: position 29,685,542 of record JARWKJ010000025.1, read on the forward strand.
AGTCTGAATATTTTTTTACGTACGACATTTTTGGCTTTCGGGCGCACGTACACGTTGTCACATGTCTGTCCTGTCTTGTGATGCACATGGGTGTTTTGTTTTGATGTATTCCCACTACCCACCGTGACACTTTTACTAAAGATTCTACGCACAGTTTTATAAATGAGGCCTCAGAAGGAGCAGAGCAATCGGGGGAAAAGCGTACAGGCGCAGAGAATACCACAGTGGACAGAGACGCGAACAAATCCACTTCCACTGGGCCGAACCTCTCGCATATCGACTGGCATTGCTCTGAGAGATGAGTTTCCCCTGGGACCACAGGAGGATCTGATGTGCCACTGGATAGAGGGCACGATCTCAGAACCCCCTGATGAATCAAGTAGGAGACCACCGACACATTTGCCGCTTTTCCCCTGCACGGTACGGCTCGCTTCGGCTCGCTTTAAATGGTACCACCTCTGTCGAGGTTCCAAGCGTACCGTACCCACACTAAAATGTGACGTGAAAACGCGTCAAGTCACCTTTATTTTTATAGCGCTTTTTACAATGCAGATTGTATCAAAGCAGCTTCACAGTGATAACATGAAAATATTATTGATCTGCCTTAAGGTGGACGATGATGCAAATTTCAATGTTGTATTATTTGTTTTCAATAATATTGTTGACAATTTCAATTTCAATTGTTCATGTTTTGTCACCCAATCTAAAGTTGAAACTATTCATTATTTTAAATGTTTATAATTTAGTACCTTTTGATGCATTGGACTTTTAGCTGTAACCGCGCTTGTGTAAAGGGTGTTACACTGTAAAAGCCAACAGTTGTTCTTACTTTTATTTGTTAACTTTACTTAATGTCTTAACTTAATTGTAAAAATCTAGTAATCTGTTCTATTCCTTGTTTACTCGTAAAACCCAAGTGAACTAACATGAACAAACAATGAACAACTGTATTTTATTAACTAACATTAAAAAATATTAACAAATACTGTGACAAATGTAGGGCTGAACGATTTTGGATTTTTTGTTTTACCAATATTGCGATTTAATATGCAATTACTTTTTAAGTTCTTTATCTTCTGTATTATTCGACAAAGACAAGCAAAAAATCATTGTAGTAAAGTAGGGATGGGAATCTTTAGGCACCTCATGATCTACTTTTTTTCTAATTAATCTTATTAATAACTTTATTTAATTGTGTAATTATACATATTTTTAAAAATAATTATTTAGAAAACATGTTAAGAAATTTAAATAGGCGATAGCCACGCGCTCCAGTAATAGTTCTCGAGCGGAAGAGAAGTCGTTTCGAGGGGGGAGGGAAGGGTAACGTATTTGATTAAAGATTATGAGGGTACATGAGTTTTAAAAAAATAATGAAGTGCACAGATCAATCATTTATAATAAACACTACAATATTACATATAAAAATACGAATGGTAAAATTTGATTTCATGACGACTTTAATGTTATGAAGCGATGATTGAGATCACAATTCTCCCATGATTCTGAGTAGATAACTTATCAAAATAACGCAATTTACTAGAGGTTCTGACAAAATGTCTATTTAAAAAAAAAAATTATTGGTTTGAATAAATGATTTAATGAGTTAAATTTTACTTGTCTCCACCTACTGGTGTTACGATGTAATTGACACAATCTTTACTTGATACATCAAGTTACTTTCAAAAGCTGACTTACTCTATTGTGATCGCTTCCGTAAACATCCAATAGTATCCAGCTGCAGACCCGCAGCACCACCAGTTTCAGAACCGGAAGTGAGGGGCGGAGCTTACGTTCTAACCCCAGCGCCAGAACCGGAAGTGAGGGGCGGAGCTTACGTTCTAACCCCAGCGCCAGAACCGGAAGTGAGGGGCGGAGCTTACGTTCTAACCCCAGCGCCAGAACCGGAAGTGAGGGGCGGAGCTTACGTTCTAACCCCAGCGCCAGAACTGGAAGTGAGGGGCGGAGCTTACGTTCTAAACCGAGTAACGCTACCTAACGTTTTGGAGCGTAATTTGCTTAGACACGAAACGGCATTTTTACACACGAAACGTCATACTTTATACGAATTATAATGATAAATTAAGGTATGGTACAATAAGCATTTTAAAACATTGATTTTGTGTAATATAATTCTATATAGTTATCCGTTTCATTGTATTATAAGAGTTACTTCCTGATCATGATGGTGAAAAATAATACTTGAAAGTTATGGTCATTTTATATAAAATATACTTTATTTCACAAGAACATGTGCAGCATGCATTTTTCTTTATGTAAAATAATGTCAAAAATCTAAAAAGAGAAAGAAAATCCGGCATTGTTTTAAAAGAAACAATAAAAAATGTACCGTACTTGTCTCTTTTACACGCCTGGTGTGGCTGCAGGTCTGGGTAAATAAAGGCCGGTCTCAAATAGAGGTCAGGTCTGTTTTTTAGTTTCAGGTTGTATTAAATCTTCTAAAACCCGTCAGATCGTCCGCTTTTTGGCGGCCGCCAAAGCCTATTTTGATGGTGAGTGATGTAGAATAGAATGACTGCTGCGCATGACAGGGCGCTTAACGAGCAGAGAGAGAGAGAGAGAGAGAGAGAGAGAGAGAGAGAGAGAGAGAGAGAGAGAGAATTTTTTTTTTTTGAGAATTCACAAAGCTTTTATTTACAAAAAAAGCATCTTGTTACAATTATATAGCCTCCAAAATAATAAACAAAATATTAATATAAATCAATAAAGTGTGAAAATTAATTCATCTTCAAAAATAACATATAGAGCATCATTACAGCTCCAAATATTTTCAAAGGAAGGCAAATCACCAATACATTTATAATAATAAAAATCAATTAAGATTCTAGATTGTACCAAATTGAAAAACAATACAACAATGTTTTGTACTACATCCTGTTCAATTTTTTTTCTCCTGCTCAAATAGATAGCCATTTTTGCTTGTCCCACCACAAAATTAAGCAGTTGACACACAAACTTTTTCTTTAAGACATATTTACATCCTAAAATGAAAATCTCTTGTGAGAATACCTCATGGCATTTTTTAAAAACATCCTTTAAAACAGAAAACAATGGTTCAAGTCTATAACAGTTTAAAAAAGCATGAAAAATAGTTTCTCTGTCATCACAAAAAGGACACTTATCAGTGCTTTCAGGATTTAAAACAGAAGTAAAAGCATTGACTGCAATAACACCATGAACAATTCTCCATTGTAAATCTCCTGTCTTTTTGGTCAATGGTGGTTTGTAAAAAACTCTCCATTCTGGGTTTTTTCCTTCATTCAACTTAAAAAAACCACGCCAAGGTGTATCTATCCTATTATTTAACTTTACCTTGTTAAAAACAATTACACAATATTTATACAAACGCTTTCTGTCACAGGAAAAAAAATCAACACTTAATGAATCAGCTTGTTCAAAATGAAACCCAGAGCACCCATCCAACTTAAGAGCAAAAATCAAACCTGGAAAACACTCTTCCGAGTCTGGATTACACAGTTCGTTTTTATAATCCAATAACAAAAGTCTCTCTTGATCACTTAACGCAGATTCCCATCTCTGAAGAAGTTGGCCTATAACACGAGTGGATTTAATTCCAAGACATTGAGATGTTGCTTCCTTGTTTTTAAAATCAAGTCCAGCTACTTCCAGCAAACGTCCAAGTGTCACTATTTTGTTGTCAATAAGTGCTTTGTTTAGTCCAGGAAGAAAACAATTGCTTGTTAAGTCCAACCGCTTCCCATGGATTAAGGGTTCTTCTAAAAGCCAGTAAAGAGATTTTGAGTCCTCCACTTTTTGAAAAGTAAAAAGATTCCACACTTTAAAAACATTCCTATAAAAAACAGGTAATGTAGGAAAACTTAATTTCAGTGGATCCATCAAAAAAATTGTCCTGCCCAAATTAAAATTACCCAACCTATTCAAAATCAATCTTGCTACAGCATTCCAATTAAAAACATCTGAAACAGTTAAAAGTCTTTGCACAAATTGTAATCTAAAAGCAGCTATTCTACTTTGCAGATGTATCAGTCCCTGACCACCTGCTTCTTTGGACAAAAAAAGGACACTTTGCGGGACCCAATGCAGCTTATCCCAAAAAAAGTCCACAAGCAATGCTTGTAGTTTTGTTAGCAAAGTTAACGGGGGATCTAGACAAGCAAACTTATGCCACAGCGACGAAGCCACTAAATTATTAGCGATTAAAACTCGCCCTCTAAATGACATTTTTGGAAGCAGCCATTTCCATTTATCAAGTCGACCTTTAACTTTCTCAATTATACCCTCCCAGTTTTTTTGTGTGACTACTTCATCTCCAATAAAAACTCCTAAATATTTAAAACCAATTTTTCCCCACTGCAGGCCCATAGGAAGTTTTGGTTTATCATTTTTCCAATCCCCAATTAAAAAAGCTTCACTTTTTCCCCAGTTTATATTAGCAGAAGATATTTTTTTAAAAATTTTCAACAAATTTACCAAAAACTGAATATCACCTTGTCCATTGATACACAGAGTAACATCATCTGCATATGCTGACAGTATGAATTTATTCCTACATTCTGGTAACATTACACCTTGAAGTTTACACCTTATCTGATTTAACAAGGGCTCAATTGCTAAAGAATATAACATGCCCGATAATGCACAACCCTGTCTTATTCCTCTAAAAACTGTAAAAGGAGTACATAAACCACCATTGACCTTTAAAATACTCTCCACATCATTATAAAGGACTTTAATATAGTTAATAAAACTCTCACTAAAGCCAAATGCATTTAAGACCTTCCATAAAAAACAATGTTCTATCCGATCAAAAGCTTTCTCTTGATCTAGCGAAATAAAACCACATTTTAGGTTTAGCATCTTGGAGACTTCAATAAGATCACGAATAAAAGAAATGTTATCAAATATCGATCTACCTGGGACACAGTAGGTTTGATCAGGATGAATAACACTGTCCATTACATTAGCCAGTCTGTTAGCTAAGACCTTCGATAAAAGCTTATAGTCGCTGCAGAGCAGAGAAACTGGACGCCAACACTTTATGTCTCCAAGATCTCCTTTTTTCGGTAGGAGGGTCAACACAGCTCTTCGGCAACTTTGAGGCAGTTTACCCCTTGCCAGACTGGTATTCAACACTTCTAGGAGATCATCTCCTATTGTTGACCAAAAAGACTTGTAAAAGTCCACTGGTATACCGTCGATTCCTGGTGTCTTTCCAGACACCATCCCTTGAAATGCCTTCTGTAGCTCACTCATACTCAGAGGGCCAGAGATTCCAGTGTTGATGCTTTCAGGCACCTGAGGTAAGTTTTCAAAGAAGAACTCACCCTCGTTTTCTAGCTCTACAGCAACTTCACTTTTATACAAATTCTCGTAAAAACCAACTGCCCTCTGGCGAATATCCGAGGGATCTGTCAAAAGAATACCAGATTCAGATCGTAAAGCATGAATTGTTCTACTTTGACCATTCTTTTTTTCTAAATTAAAAAAGAATTTGGTTGAAGCATCCATTTGATTCATATTCTGAAATCTCGACCTGACCAAGGCCCCCTGTGTCCTAGAACCAAGTAGATCAGCCAATTGTGTTCTTTTATCTAAAAGTAAATCTAGGAAACCTCTTGTACCAGTAGACTCTGCCAATTCTTGGAGTTTTAAAATATCAGCCTCCAAGATACTCATTCTAAAATTAGTCTCTGTAGTGATGTTTCGAGTAAACTGTAAACAAAGTTGCTTAATTTGGGCTTTTCCTACATCCCACCATTGTTGTACGGAGTTATACAAACCTTTCTTAGTTTTAAAATCCTCCCAAAAAAATGTAAAACACTCTTTAAAATGTGTGTCACTTAATAAGGCAGTATTGAATTGCCAATACGCACTTTGAGGTTTTAAAAGATTTATAAAAACTGAACATTTTACCATACAATGGTCAGAAAAACTAACAGGTACAATGTGACAATTCTTTATAATATTATAATGGTGTTTGAAAACGTAAAATCGGTCCAATCTTGCCATAGAAATGATTCTATCACGCACATGAGTCCATGTATACTGTTTTTGCATGCCCTTTAATCGTCTCCAAACATCACACAGTTCATGCATCTTAACAAATTGAATCAATCGATTTCTAGAAGGTATATGAGGTTCTAAATGATTCCTATCTAGATTAGATTCAGTGCAGTTAAAGTCACCTCCCAAAAACAAAAACTCTTCTTGATTACATTTTTGTAACACAGAACACAATATATTTAAAAACACCATTCTCTCTATTGCGGAGACAGGACAGTACACACAAATAAAAACAATAACATTCTTGTCATAGTTTGCTCTTATTTTTAAAAGTCTACCTTTTACTATTTCTTCTACTTGAAAAGAATGTGGGTTAAAATTCTTTGCAAAAAGAATGGTTACTCCACCACTTAGTGAAGTATTATGACTTAAAAAAGAAAGACCATCCCACTCTCTAGCCCAATCAGAAGCATTTTTTAGATCACTATGAGTTTCTTGCAGCATCACCACATCTAACTTATTTTGTTTCACAAATTCATAAATTTCCATTCTTTTCTTAATATCTCTTGCTCCATTAATATTCAAGGAAGCAATATTAACTTCATTCATTTTTAGAAGAAAAGAAGAAAATAAAAAACAAGCGAAAGTTGATAAAAACAAAACTAGAAACCCATGTGTCACATTTGTTTTTTTAGCTATTATCATTTACAAGATCAGGGTTTAAAATTCGTACAATTTTCTTTAACCGATAGATTTCCTTGTTTGTAAATAAGCTTTCCGCCATGAACATTTTGGTTTTGTCAACAAATTGTTTGATGTCTGGAAAATATTCACAGACACGTACTCCTCTCTTATGTTTCGTTGCTTTGAGGAATATTTTAATGTCTTCTACCTCATAATCACGACTGGATGAAGCTCTTTGAGAAAAACTGAAGTTTGAATCTGAAGACTCATTGCCACTTTCCATGCCTTCTTGGTCATCATCATCAACTACATTTGTTTTTTTCTGTTTAGCACTTTCAACTTCACTTGAACTTTTCCTTTTACCTGGAATTTTAAACTCAGTTGCATCTGACTCTAGATCAACAGCATCATCACACAGTTCAAATGATTGACATTTTATATTACTTTTATCCTTTATCAAAACTGACTCAGTAATGACATCGCTGACTCCTACACTCACTACAGCAGTAGCATTCAACTCACCTTCCTGCAAAGACTCTACTGATTCAGTGATATCATCAGAAACTACATTCTGAGCCCCAGAAACGCCACTATTCTCTACAACAGTCACATTTTTCACACTCAGAATGGGAGCATTAGAAGGCCCTGCTTCAACCCTTTCCTCATCACTATTTAGACTAGCCTCCATCCTGCTTTGCACATCAGTCGATGAATGATCTTTATTCTTTTTTGGGCAAGTCCGAATCAGATGGCCTACCCCACCACAGTTAAAGCACTTCATCTTATCAGTTGTAGCATAGAAAGCATAATCAAAGTTGTCAACCTTAATGTTAAAAGTCAAATCCAGTTCTTCACTGTCTTTCAAAATCATGAAGGCAAATCTTCTAAAAGAAACTACATGTTTTAGCAGTGGTGAAGCAGTACCAATGAGGATTTTCTTAATTGGTGAAACCAGCTTTCCATAACGGGACAAGATCTCAACCAAAGTATCATCAGAAACAAAAGGTGGAATATTAGACAATGTTACTTTTTTTGAGGGTGTTGAAAGAGGTAGAACAGGTGTGAAGAGATTATTTATAACAATTCCCTTTTCCACTAATTCGTTTGCCTTCTCAACCGACTTCAAAAAGACCACAACAGCACTATTCATTTTAGACGCCGACAAAATACTGTCATGCCCAACAACTTCTCCCATTGCCAAACAACAATCTTCAACACTCACCGCGGACGCCACTTTAACACCGTGACGCCGCGTGAGATTCTTTAGAACACCAATTCGTGAGTCCGCCATGGTCACGCAAGGGGAAACCCCACGCGACCCCAAAAAAGATAAATAAACTTAAACAATCCAAAAATATTAAATAAAGTGATAAATAAGAAAAAAAGAAAAGAAAAAACAAAGGGAAAAAAGGAAAGAAACTCACGACGCTCCACACTCACGACGCTCCACACGCTCACGTTCACACTCACACCGGAAACGAGAGAGAGAGAGAGAGAGAGAGAGAGAGAGAGAGAGAGAGAGAGAGAGAGAGAGAGAGAGAGAGCGAGAGAGAGAGAGAGAGAGAGAGAGAGAGAGAGAGAGAGAGAGAGAGAGAGAGAGAGAGAGAGAGAGAGCCCTGGCCGCGCGCGCGCACTCTCACGTCTTCAAACCATGCTTCAAACAACACGAGCGCTGTCTTGCTCTTTATTTGTCACATACCAGTTATAGTTCATACGACGAGCAGTGACTCACTGTGTAATAAAAACATACCCTAAATATTATTTAAAAGGTGCAACAATTTTAAATATTTTCAAATACTTGCAAAAATAACCAAGCTTGTGTCATTGTAAATAATTCCGCCCCTCCCTCACTTCCGGTTCTGGAGCTGGGGTTCTGAAACTGGTGGTGCTGCGGGTCTGCAGCTGGATATATCTCTAAACATCAGTGTTTTTATCCGAGCTATCAACTTTTATCCCAGTACTTCTGTGATTATGAGAGTTATTGTAAGACAGAAATAATGATACTGTGTGTTTGAACTGTCTTAAAGCCGTTCATCATGACGACGGCTGTCTGGGTCAGAACACAGATCTGGATGAGCTTTACTAGACCCAGCCGATTCACTGTCATAGGAGTAAGATTGCGTGTTTGAATCGAGTTGGCCATCTTTTAACGATTGACCGCTTTACGATACATGTGTGTCATTGACATAAACCAGGGGTGGGGAACGTTGATCCTGGAGGGCCACTGTCCTGCAGAGTTTAGCTCCAACCCTGAAAAAAACACTCACCTGCCTGTAACTTTAGCAATCCTGAAGACCTTGATTAGCTTCAGGTGTGTTTAGGGTTGGAGCTAAACTCTGCAGGACAGCGGCCCGTTCCCCACCCCAGACATAAACACTGGCTCTTTTCAGGCTGGACATCATTATTAGAGTTTATTCTACATCCCATTAACCTGGGAGAATATCAGATATGGAAATTTTATCCATATAAAATGTTCCGTTATCACATCCAGTGGCGTAGGCAGAAATTGTATTTTGGGTGGGCCAGTGAAAATGTGAGTGGGCCTATAGTTTTTCATAGAAAAAAATGACTTCAGTAATAATTAACCTTAGAGAGTAGAAAAAGTAATAGACAAACTGCAAAAACAGTTAACTTACACCTTATATTCGGCAAATCATCATGTTCAACCAACAGAGCTTAATAAAGGCTGGACAAACCAGTGTAGAACCTGTCTATTTTATTCAGGCTAGTCAGCAGTGCAAAGACAGTTCACCCGAAAATAAAGTAAGCTAAAATAATAATATCGCAGTTAGATCGGCGGGTAAACCCGCGTCAGGCTGACAGGGAGAGAGGGAGCAAGCAGCGGCCGGCGCCAGCACCTGACTAGCCTTCTCCTGGGGTAATGAGTCTGAAGAACTGGGCTGTGTGGACTCGGTAGATGAAGGCAGTGGCGTGTCTTCTTCCTCAACTCTTGCTTTTTTCAAATAGCACAATAAAGAAAGTTGTTTAGCCATTATTGTGGCGCCGACGCCGCTGAGAGTTTTCCTGTCGGAACCCCCAGCAACCAATAACGTTCCGGAGAGAGGCTTTCTACAACTTGCTTCGACAGTTCCATTTTATTCGGAAAACGAATTAAACACACACAGCAGTCAACAATAAATCAGGTATATATTAATATATTTTCTTAAATACATTTGAATAAAAATAAACTAAAAATGTATTTTTATCAAACTTGCCTGGGCGGGCCAGTGAGTAATGTGGGCGGGCCAGTGAGTAATGTGGGCGGGCCAGTGAGTAATGTGGGCGGGCCAGTGAGTAATGTGGGCGGGCCAGTGAGTAATGTGGGCGGGCCAGTGAGTAATGTGGGCGGGCCAGTGCCGCCCTGGCCCAATACTGGCTACGCCCCTGATCACATCTATTAAAGTACCGTTTCTGTTCGTATCTCAGTTGATTTACCTGGAGTGTTTGCTGTGATCGGTTCGTTGAGAACACACACTGATAACACACACACTGCAGATAATAGGAGCAATCACCAATAAACAATAATAAACAATCACCAAAGTCAAATATCACACCCATCCATAGAATATTCAGCTGCATTTATTTATTGTGTATTTTTATTGCGCTGTTTTTGCACTGAATTCGCTCTCGTAGGCTATTGAGTGAATACATGATAGCAATCCCTTTAGTTTCCCTAAATGTGTTACTGGAGCGCTGTCCTACGAGCCCCTAAAGGGACGTGGTGGTGGAAAAAATGTAGGATGGGAGTTTTTATTTTTTCAAATCTTTTGCGTTCCCTCGCAAGACCTGTTGTGAGCTCGGGCAGACCCTGTCTACTGTCCCGCTGGCAGTGTTTCGGAGCTCCGCACGTTAACGGAGCCTTATAGTGTTTGAACTTGGACGAAAAGTTTTTTTTAAAAAATAATTCTCCCATCCTAAAAATGTTTCCACCACCGCGTCCCTTTAGGGGCTCCGTACTGTCCTCCACATTCAGTTATTAGGGTTTTTGTTTAGTTTTGGATAAGCTAAGAGGAAACTAAGCAGAACCAGAAGCATCATTATCATGAGTGTCATTCATGCATGCAGATATAAACATTGATGTGTGTAAATGAAGCAAAGCCCTTGTGTTTTGCAGCTGGTCGCTCCAGCAGAGGGGTGTGTGTGTGTGTGTGTGTGTGTGTGTGTGTGTGTGTGTGCTCCTCACTCATGTTTGCCTCCCCCCTGATGAACAATTATCATTGCACACGCCAGCGGTTCACACAGGTGCTTGTCTGAGCTCCACTGCATCCCCCATCTGCACACACACACACACACACACACACACACACACTCGTACCTGCGATAGAACAACAGACTCCATTCATTTCATCTGTGATGTCACTCAAAAACAGGCCAGAAAGCTCAGAATGCGATCATGTTAGCGCCGGAACGCCGCGAGTGAGAATAACTTCAGGGAGAACATGAATAATGCAGAGCTTCTTCTGACGGCTCGTCTAAAGCATCTCCGTTTGCCCAGCGACTGAAGATTCGGCTGTCCTCCATGTGCATCGTCTCTAAGAAAAGGCCATTTTGATTCAGTTTGAGACGGTGAATATAGACGTGTGTGTGTGGAGATCGGCTGAATAATGCATGTGTTGTGCAGGCTCTAATGGGCCGGGATGTGAGACTGTAGGTGTACTCTGACATATCGCGGAAGACAAACATCACAGAAATGTTCAACTCAATATATTTGTGTTGTTTTCCCACAATGCACATCTTCACAGAGAGAGCCGTGTCACAACGCCTGCGGGAGGAACACACACATAAAGGCAGTGTTTAAAACCCCCGCGTTAAACTACATGACGTCAAACACAGCTTGCAGAATCACAATCATTTCTGATTAAAAGGTTTGGCTATGTAGGAGAGATTGAGGACCTTCCCTGAACTCAGCAGAGTGTGTGTGTGTGTGTGTGTGTGTGTTTACTCTGATGATGACTCGCTGTACGCAGTGCTGTCTGACCCGTCGACGGCTGCAAATGTAAATATTTGTGCTGGAGAGCAGCTTTCCTCCACATCCATTCAGATAAACCCATTATCATGATGATCCGCTCACAAGAGGCCTTTCTCACACACATTGTTGTGATACTTTGTTCAGAATGGCTTGCTGTAATACACTGTAATAATGAAACGGTCATTTTTACACATTTCTCTACAGAAACAATAACAATTCGGAGTATAAAATAATGAAACATTATACATTTATTCAACTTCATTGTAATTAGCGTAGCATGAACGTACAGACATCACTGCTGAGCTTCTCAGAACAAAACATGTGTCTGCTATCAGTGTAAACACACACCGATTTAGCTCTTCAGTTTCGGCTCGTACACACACACACACACACACACACAGCGCCGGTGAAATCTGTGTCGATGTTTTCCTGTTCCTCTCGTTCTGCGCCGTGACACTCATTACACCACAGTAACATAGTGTAGAAGAAGAACATAACCTGTGAGAGTGTGTGTGTGTGTGTCCGTCAGCAGGTGTGTGTGTGTGATGCTCTGGTGTGGTGGTGTGTGTCCGTCAGCAGGTGTGTGTGTGATGCTCTGATGTGGTGGTGTGTGTCCGTCAGCAGGTGTGTGTGTGATGCTCTGGTGTGGTGGTGTGTGTCCGTCAGCAGGTGTGTGTGTGATGCTCTGGTGTGGTGGTGTGTGTCCGTCAGCAGGTGTGTGTGTGATGCTCTGGTGTGGTGGTGTGTGTCCGTCAGCAGGTGTGTGTGTGTGTGATGCTCTGATGTGGTGGTGTGTGTCCGTCAGCAGGTGTGTGTGTGATGCTCTGATGTGGTGGTGTGTGTCCGTCAGCAGGTGTGTGTGTGATTCTCTGATGTGGTGGTGTGTGTCCGTCAGCAGGTGTGTGTGTGATGCTCTGGTGTGGTGGTGTGTGTCCGTCAGCAGGTGTGTGTGTGTGTGATGCTCTGATGTGGTGGTGTGTGTCCGTCAGCAGGTGTGTGTGTGATGCTCTGATGTGGTGGTGTGTGTCCGTCAGCAGGTGTGTGTGTGATGCTCTGATGTGGTGGTGTGTGTCCGTCAGCAGGTGTGTGTGTGATGCTCTGATGTGGTGGTGTGTGTCCGTCAGCAGGTGTGTGTGTGATGCTCTGGTGTGGTGGTGTGTGTCCGTCAGCAGGTGTGTGTGTGATGCTCTGGTGTGGTGGTGTGTGTCCGTCAGCAGGTGTGTGTGTGTGATGCTCTGGTGTGGTGGTGTGTGTCCGTCAGCAGTGTGTGTGATGCTCTGGTGTGGTGGTGTGTGTCCGTCAGCAGTGTGTGTGTGTGTGTGATGCTCTGGTGTGGTGGTGTGTGTCCGTCAGCAGGTGTGTGTCTGATGCTCTGATGTGGTGGTGTGTGTCCGTCAGCAGGTGTGTGTGTGTGATGCTCTGGTGTGGTGGTGTGTGTCCGTCAGCAGGTGTGTGTGTGATGCTCTGGTGTGGTGGTGTGTGTCCGTCAGCAGGTGTGTGTGTGTGATGCTCTGGTGTGGTGGTGTGTGTCCGTCAGCAGTGTGTGTGATGCTCTGGTGTGGTGGTGTGTGTCCGTCAGCAGTGTGTGTGTGTGTGTGATGCTCTGGTGTGGTGGTGTGTGTCAGTCAGCAGGTGTGTGTGTGTGATGCTCTGGTGTGGTGGTGTGTGTCCGTCAGCAGTGTGTGTGTGTGTGATGCTCTGATGTGGTGGTGTGTGTCCGTCAGCAGGTGTGTGTGTGATGCTCTGGTGTGGTGGTGTGTGTCCGTCAGCAGGTGTGTGTGTGATGCTCTGGTGTGGTGGTGTGTGTCCGTCAGCAGTGTGTGTGTGTGTGTGATGCTCTGGTGTGGTGGTGTGTGTCCGTCAGCAGGTGTGTGTGATGCTCTGGTGTGGTGGTGTGTGTCCGTCAGCAGGTGTGTGTGTGATGCTCTGATGTGGTGGTGTGTGTCCGTCAGCAGGTGTGTGTGTGATGCTCTGGTGTGGTGGTGTGTGTCCGTCAGCAGGTGTGTGTGTGATGCTCTGGTGTGGTGGTGTGTGTCAGTCAGCAGGTGTGTGTGTGATTCTCTGATGTGGTGGTGTGTGTCCGTCAGCAGTGTGTGTGTGTGTGATGCTCTGGTGTGGTGGTGTGTGTCCGTCAGCAGGTGTGTGTGTGATGCTCTGATGTGGTGGTGTGTGTCCGTCAGCAGTGTGTGTGTGTGTGTGTGATGCTCTGGTGTGGTGGTGTGTGACCGTCAGCAGGTGTGTGTGTGTGATTCTCTGATGTGGTGGTGTGTGTCCGTCAGCAGGTGTGTGTGTGGTGCTCTGATGTGGTGGTGTGTGTCCGTCAGCAGGTGTGTGTGTGATGCTCTGATGTGGTGGTGTGTGTCCGTCAGCAGTGTGTGTGTGTGTGTGTGATGCTCTGGTGTGGTGGTGTGTGACCGTCAGCAGGTGTGTGTGTGATTCTCTGATGTGGTGGTGTGTGTCCGTCAGCAGGTGTGTGTGTGTGATTCTCTGATGTGGTGGTGTGTGTCCGTCAGCAGGTGTGTGTGTGGTGCTCTGATGTGGTGGTGTGTGTCCGTCAGCAGGTGTGTGTGTGATGCTCTGATGTGGTGGTGTGTGTCCGTCAGCAGTGTGTGTGTGTGTGTGTGATGCTCTGGTGTGGTGGTGTGTGACCGTCAGCAGGTGTGTGTGTGATGCTCTGATGTGGTGGTGTGTGTCCGTCAGCAGGTGTGTGTGTGATTCTCTGATGTGGTGGTGTGTGTCCGTCAGCAGGTGTGTGTGTGGTGCTCTGATGTGGTGGTGTGTGTCCGTCAGCAGGTGTGTGTGATGCTCTGGTGTGGTGGTGTGTGTCCGTCAGCAGGTGTGTGTGTGATGCTCTGGTGTGGTGGTGTGTGTCCGTCAGCAGGTGTGTGTGTGATGCTCTGGTGTGGTGGTGTGTGTCCGTCAGCAGGTGTGTGTGTGATGCTCTGGTGTGGTGGTGTGTGTCCGTCAGCAGGTGTGTGTGTGTGATGCTCTGGTGTGGTGGTGTGTGTCCGTCAGCAGGTGTGTGTGTGTGATGCTCTGATGTGGTGGTGTGTGTCCGTCAGCAGGTGTGTGTGTGATGCTCTGGTGTGGTGGTGTGTGTCCGTCAGCAGGTGTGTGTGTGATGCTCTGGTGTGGTGGTGTGTGTCCGTCAGCAGGTGTGTGTGTGATGCTCTGGTGTGGTGGTGTGTGACCGTCAGCAGGTGTGTGTGTGTGATTCTCTGATGTGGTGGTGTGTGTCCGTCAGCAGGTGTGTGTGTGATGCTCTGATGTGGTGGTGTGTGACCGTCAGCAGGTGTGTGTGTGATGCTCTGGTGTGGTGGTGTGTGTCCGTCAGCAGGTGTGTGTGTGATGCTCTGATGTGGTGGTGTGTGTCCGTCAGCAGGTGTGTGTGTGATGCTCTGGTGTGGTGGTGTGTGTCAGCCAGCAGGTGTGTGTGTGATGCTCTGGTGTGGTGGTGTGTGTCCGTCAGCAGGTGTGTGTGTGATGCTCTGATGTGGTGGTGTGTGTCCGTCAGCAGTTGTGTGTGTGATGCTCTGATGTGGTGGTGTGTGTCCGTCAGCAGGTGTGTGTGTGTGATGCTCTGATGTGGTGGTGTGTGTCCGTCAGCAGGTGTGTGTGTGATGCTCTGGTGTGGTTGTGTGTGTCCGTCAGCAGGTGTGTGTGTGATGCTCTGGTGTGGTGGTGTGTGTCTGTCAGCAGGTGTGTGTGTGATTCTCTGATGTGGTGGTGTGTGTCCGTCAGCAGGTGTGTGTGTGATGCTCTAGTGTGGTGGTGTGTGTCCGTCAGCAGGTGTGTGTGTGATGCTCTGGTGTGGTGGTGTGTGTCCGTCAGCAGGTGTGTGTGTGATTCTCTGATGTGGTGGTGTGTGTCCGTCAGCAGGTGTGTGTGTGTGATGCTCTGATGTGGTGGTGTGTGTCCGTCAGCAGGTGTGTGTGTGATGCTCTGATGTGGTGGTGTGTGTCCGTCAGCAGGTGTGTGTGTGATGCTCTGATGTGGTGGTGTGTGTCCGTCAGCAGGTGTGTGTGATGCTCTGGTGTGGTGGTGTGTGTCCGTCAGCAGGTGTGTGTGATGCTCTGATGTGGTGGTGTGTGTCCGTCAGCAGGTGTGTGTGTGATGCTCTGGTGTGGTGGTGTGTGTCCGTCAGCAGGTGTGTGTGTGATGCTCTGATGTGGTGGTGTGTGTCCGTCAGCAGTTGTGTGTGTGATGCTCTGGTGTGGTGGTGTGTGTCCGTCAGCAGTTGTGTGTGTGATGCTCTGGTGTGGTGGTGTGTGTCCGTCAGCAGGTGTGTGTGTGTGATGCTCTGGTGTGGTGGTGTGTGTCCGTCAGCAGGTGTGTGTGTGATGCTCTGATGTGGTGGTGTGTGTCCGTCAGCAGGTGTGTGTGTGATGCTCTGGTGTGGTGGTGTGTGTCCGTCAGCAGGTGTGTGTGTGATTCTCTGATGTGGTGGTGTGTGTCCGTCAGCAGGTGTGTGTGTGATGCTCTGATGTGGTGGTGTGTGTCCGTCAGCAGGTGTGTGTGTGATGCTCTGATGTGGTGGTGTGTGTCCGTCAGCAGGTGTGTGTGTGATTCTCTGATGTGGTGGTGTGTGTCCGTCAGCAGGTGTGTGTGTGATGCTCTGATGTGGTGGTGTGTGTCCGTCAGCAGGTGTGTGTGTGATTCTCTGGTGTGGTGGTGTGTGTCCGTCAGCAGGTGTGTGTGTGTGATGCTCTGATGTGGTGGTGTGTGTCCGTCAGCAGGTGTGTGTGTGATGCTCTGATGTGGTGGTGTGTGTCCGTCAGCAGGTGTGTGATGCTCTGATGTGGTGGTGTGTGTCCGTCAGCAGGTGTGTGTGTGATTCTCTGATGTGGTGGTGTGTGTCCGTCAGCAGGTGTGTGTGTGATGCTCTGATGTGGTGGTGTGTGTCCGTCAGCAGGTGTGTGTGTGATGCTCTGGTGTGGTGGTGTGTGTCCGTCAGCAGGTGTGTGTGTGATGCTCTGATGTGGTGGTGTGTGTCCGTCAGCAGGTGTGTGTGTGATGCTCTGATGTGGTGGTGTGTGTCCGTCAGCAGGTGTGTGATACAGGTGGACTCTGTGCAGCGCTGGATGGAGGACTTGCGGCACATGACGGAGGTGGAGTGCATGTGTGTCCTGCAGTCGAAGCCCCTCGGTGTGGATGAAGACGCCCCAGGGGAGCTCATCGTGTCGGTGGGTGAGCAGGTGACCCGGGATAACCTGCAGGCGCTGCTGAAGAGGGCGCTGGTGGTCAGCACGGAGCTGGGCAAGATGTTCCAGCGGCTGGAGAAGCGGCGCTGGCAGCGGGTGCACAGCACGGCCCTCAGGGTCAGCGCTCACGTGCGCTCGCTCATCCAGGAGTACAGCACGGCCAGAAGCGCTCCAGCAGACATGCAGAAGGTGCAAGAACATGCCAAAACAAAAAGCCTTTAATCACATATAACAAACACATTTTACTGATGATATTGTATGTTCTCATCTCCCATGGCAGTATGAGAAATCGCTGCTGGAGAAGTGCATGGAGCTCAACGTCATTACCGAGAGGTGAAGAACACGCCTTCCTTCATCGTCTTCCAGATCAGATCATGTATATATCTGACACTGTTTACTCCTCAGGTGTCTTCATACTGAGGACGAATACTTCCTCAAATCCATGAAGGAGGCCATTCACGAGATCCTGACTGACGTCAGCGACTCCTTCAGCCATATGATTGACATGGCACTGGCCAATGAGATTCAGGTAAGAGTGGCCTTAAACTGCATGATCCTTATTGATCATTAGATTAACTGCGTTTTAATTTGCTTCAGTAATTTTGGTTACAGCTTCAGTATTCATGAATAATTATTGAGTAATACAGTATAATTTAATAACAAATGATATTCACATTTGTCTTAAAATGGCAGTTCTAATGCTATAGATGTGAACAGATGAGTGGCCAGGTTTACTACTCGATGGTCCTCGAGGGACATTTTTTGCTTTTATGGAGTGAGTGCTAGTGAATTGTGGATCGGCGT
This sequence comes from Rhinichthys osculus, assembly GCA_029959095.1. Classification (NCBI taxonomy): domain Eukaryota; kingdom Metazoa; phylum Chordata; class Actinopteri; order Cypriniformes; family Leuciscidae; genus Rhinichthys; species Rhinichthys osculus. The sequence continues at coordinate 29,703,206 of JARWKJ010000025.1, forward strand.
TCATCATCTGTCCCGTGGAGGAAGACGTTGCCAGCCCCACTCTGGACTCAGAACTGGAAAAGGTTATAGTCTCATCTCTCCGCTGGTCCCACCCTCTCCTGCGTCTCTGATGGTCCACCCAGCCTTCCTCTCCCACCTCCTCCACCTAAGCAAGCCAGTCTACTGGTTTCCTTCAGTTCCTCGGCTCCTCCTCTGTTTGCTCCTCTATGCTGCACGGATGCGCCTCGGGTCTTCCTGTCTCAAGCTACACCTGTTCTGATCCCCTGGCTCCACCTTCAGCCGCCGAACACCATGGCCTGTTGACCAGTCGGCTCCACCTTGGCTCCTCCATCCCTCAACTCCACCTGGGACCGTCGTCCTTACGGCTCCACGGGGCTCCCTCGTCCCTCTGGCTCTGCCTTGCTCAGTCATCGCTTTGCCTGTGCCACGGAATTTCCGCCTTCCCTCTGGCGCTTCGAGTCCCACCGGCCGCGCCTCAGTCCTCCGGCATCCTGGCTCCTCCGTGGCTCCTCCGTGGCTCCTCCGTGGCTCCACCATGGCTCCGCCTTAGCCTCCAGGACCTACAGCATTGCCCGGTCTCTGTGTCTCCTCAGCTTTGCTCTGACCCCTGACCCCCTGACACTCCGATCCCACCCTGGCTCCTCCAACCATGGGTTCTGCTGAGGGCCTTTGTCCTGGCAGTACACTGGGTTGTCAGGGTTATGTTTAGTTCTGTTAGTTTCATTGTATTTTGGGCCTAAGCCCTGAAAGGGTTTTCTTAGGATACTACTTCTTCTTCTTCTTTTTCGTCAATGTTTCGGGGGCCTTTGTAGCCCTTCACATGCTCAAAAACTCTGGTCAGAATCCACGGCCATTGGGGCTGGGCCAAAGCTGGTACACGGGCGTGACGGGGGCTCTACAGCGCCACCAAGAATATATTTGTATGAAACTCGGTACACATATAGATCTCAACACGTCAAACTTTAATAATATTCTTGAGTGTTTTTGAGGCTCTTAAAATGCTTCAAATTGCATTAAACTGGACACAAACATCAGAGTTGTCAGCTAGTAGACATGGGCAAAGCCTTAGAAACAGGCATGGTAGAGGGGCTCAGAAGTGCCACCTTTGGACAAAAGTGGGGGGTTAGTTTTACCTACAGTCAGCAAACCCAGTACATAGATTGTTCTCATCGAGATGGACAACTTTCTAATTTACAGTCATTAGCTCCGACCAACAGGAAGTCAGATATTTTGTTTTGATTGTGGATTTTTTTAATAATCAGGCAATTTTTATCTGCTGTGCTTAGGGAATTGATACGATTCAACATGGTGGCAAGACATTGAAGATGTTAAATTGTGAATGGATACTGGATATCTCAATCGGTGTTGCCATGGCGAGCAATTAAAATAATGACAAAAAGGAAACATGAAGTGTCTCATATCATGACATAATCCTTTTATATTCTCAAAGTTTAAATGCATATTGCATGTCGTGCACAGTCTTCCTAAAGTCTCCGGGTGGCGGTGGCACCGGGGCTTGGGCCCGTCATCGCTGCTTGCAGCTATATTTTAGTTTGGTTTTGTTCTGTTCCTGTTTTCCTGAGTTCCCAGTCATTGATAGTTTCCATGGTTGTTAAGAAATGCACACCTGATCACTGTTCTGTTTATTATCCTCCCTTGTGTTCAGTTCATTCTGTTCTTGGTTCAGTGTTTATGCGGTTGTGTTTTACTGTGATTACTCTACGATCTCCTGCGTGTTCTTAGTTTATTGTAAAATAAAGTTTCTGTTGGATTCTCCTTGTCATTGTGTGCTCATTACAACCACTGTGTGTGACAATAGTGACATTTATTCAAATTTTTTTTACAGATTCTGATCCGTCAGATTGAGGATTCGGATAATGTTTTTGCCATCAGCACTGCCATCAGTAACCTGCTGTCTCTAACTCAGGACGGGCCGCAGCTCTGCAGCATCATCGCTAAAGTACCACAACACACACACACACACACACACACACACACACATACACTCTCTCATGCACACTCATTCACTCACTCACTCACTCACACACACACTCTCTCTCTCTCTCTCTCTCTCTCTCTCTCTCTCTCTCTCTCTCTCATACACACATGCACATACTGCTGTGATCATGTGATCAGCTCCTTCGGGGCATCTCTCATCTTATGCAGTGTTTTCACTCCTTTGCATTTGTTCACATTTTGTTTCTCTTCAAACTAATTTGCAGTAAAATGCAAATATGTTCCAGCTCAGCCAGATCAGATGGAGATCATTTGTGGTTGATGCCACACATTTGTTTCAGTTGGATTCATGTCTGGGCTATTTCAGGGCACCAACTCTGTTTTCCAAGTCATTCTTTTACAGATTTTGTTTAATTGGTTTATTTACTCACAGTATGTTCTCATAGTGGTGAAGACCCTGGGCACTTATTCATTTATTTACACAAGTTGAAATCATATTTACATTATTATACATATTTACATATTTATAACATATTTCAAATCAACAATACAGTTTATAGTTAACTTGATAAAAGCTATTTATATTTAGAATGAAACTGGAGGGTTTGGTCTCCGGCCTCTTTATTGAACCCCGATGCCGCAGCTTCATGTCCATTAGCCGTCTGGTTTTCCTGGTGTTTTTCTAATCAGATCGATACTGTCCCGTCCCATTAGCGGTGACAGTGGTGTTTTCTGGCTCTCTGCCTCGGCCGCGTCAGGCGGGTGTACGAGGATAGACTGCCGGACGCTTACCAGCGGCGTCTGAAGGCATCGCTCACTTCTGTTGCGGCTTCACAGTGATAACATGAAAAAAATACAAGTTTGTTAAATATAAGTTTGTTTCTAGAAGAAAATTGCGTCATCGTCCACCTTAAGGCAGATCAATAATATAGTTGAATATTAAATGTCTCCAACTAAGCAAGCCAAAAGCCAAGGCAACAGTGAAGGAACCGAAACTCCATCAGTGACAGAATGGAGAAATAAACGGTAACACTTTACAATACGGGTGCACTAATAAGCATTAATTCATGCTTAACTAATGCACAGATAATACTGAATTAATGTGTAACTAATGATTATCTAAGCTATTCATTAATGATTACCACATTAGGAACTAATTAAGAGTCTGTATGGTTAATGTATTAGTTCATACATGAATTGTTATTAATTAAATATGTAATTGTGAAGTAATTCCCTAATAACTCATTTTTTTAACTAATAGTGTTAATTAATATGTTAATTACCAGAATGAGCCAAAGCCTTGTATTTCAACTTCCAGATAATACAGGTACACTAATATGCATTACTACATGATTAATTACTTCATTGTTAGTGTAAATTCATGTGTAAATTACTACAATTACTAAATGACTAGTTAATAATGATGTGCCTCAACAAGTAAAGTCATAACATAATGACACCTTTGCAAATCATTAGCTAATGATTAATTAAAGCAGACAACTGGAAGTTGAAGTGCATAGCTTTGACTAATTGTGGTAATTAACACATTCATTTACACTATTAGTTAATAAAATATGTTATTAAGGAATTAATACACAATGACACATTGAATTAATAGCAATTCATGTATTACTTAATCTATTAATCATATAGACTCTTTATTAGTTGCTGATGCAGTAATCATTAATTAATGGTTTAGTTCTTCATGAATCATACATTAACTCATGATTATCTGTGCATTAGTTAAACATGAATTAATGCATATTAGTGCACCCGTATTGTAAAGTGTTACCAAATAAACCTTGGGAGAACCCAGACTCAGTCTCAGTCCTCCTCTGGCCAACGAGCGACCAGTGTGTGATTATGATCCAGGCAACATTACAGGTCTGAGGTCAGATTGGATCAGAACATTCAGAGTATTTATCCAGTTCCATCTGGTTGTATAGTAAGTATGTATTCTATATATATACACTACCGTTCAAAAGTTTGGGGTCGGTACGATTTTAAATACTTTTAAAAGAATTCTCTTCTGCTAACCATGGCTGCGCTTATTTGATTAAAAATACAACAAAAATCAGTTATAGTATTAAATATTATTCCAGTGTAAATCAGCTGTTTTCTGTGTGAATATATAGTAAAGTGTAATTTATTCCTGTGATCAAAGCTGAATTTTCAGCATCACCAGTGTCAGTGTCTTCAGTGTCAAATGATCCTTCACAAATCAGTATAATATGAGGATTTGATGCTCAAGAAACATTTATTATTATTATCAATGTTGAAACAGTTGTTGGTCTGTCAGTTGTACAGTTTTTTTTGTTTTGTTTTTAGGATTCTTTGATGAATAGAAAGTTCAAAAGACTTTTGTAACATTATAAATGTCTTTACTGTCACTTTCGATCAAATGAATTATTCCTTGATAAATAAAAGTATTGATTTCTTTCCTCCAAAAAATTAAAATAAAATTCTCACTGACCCCAAACTTTTGAACGGTAGTGTATATATATGTAGGAGCCATGTAATGGCTGTTGTGTGTGTGTGTTCATATGGAAGAATGGGGGTGAGTGCTGGAGCACATATTTTGTTGACCGTGCAAACGTGCAAGCCTGTACAAAATAAAACATGCAAGCTTCAAGGATAAACGTGTCACAGAAGTTATTCCTCCACTCAGCGGTTTTTGGATTGTTTTTATGTGCCGGTACAATATATATATATATAATGTATACGTTTATTTGGCCTATACTTCTACTTAATCTTTTGATTGAGATATACTAAAAAGTATAATTAAGTATACTTGGCTTGTAGTTGTGTTTACTCTTTTGATTCAGTAGCCTATTAAATACTTCGTTTTTTGGCATCCAATACAATAGATTTGTTTGAAAATAATGTTTTATAAAGAAAATAGATATGTTCCTCATTCTGAGTATGCTAATTTGACTCTGTTTGTCTCCATAATAATTTACTTCAAATCTACTTATAGTACAGTTAAAGGTATATTTCAAGTAAAAAAATCAATAAGAAACATAGTAGTATTCTCAAAGTACAAAATAATATATAAATAGTAAATAAGTATGATGTTATGTTCACAGTATAAAACTACTAAACTATTAGTTTACTGAGAGTATAGCCTACTTTAAAGTGTACTTTCATAAAATAAATAATGTGCTACAAGTATTTAAGTTGTAAACTATCAGTATATCTATATGTTTACTTGTTTAGTTAAGTACAAAAGAGAAATGTAGTTGTGAACTAGTTGTGTACTCAAAGTTACTCACTACTGTTACCCTTAAAGTATACGTGAAAGTATATTTTTATACACCTAAAACTGGGCCAGTATAGTCCCAAGAAATATTGAAACAGTACACTTACAAGTTTACTACTAGTACATTGACATTAGTACTGACAACTACTACTACTGTATCCACAAAAACATTCAGAAACACATCAACGGTTCATTTATTACAGATTGTACGATGAAATTATGTATTTTAAAAATTCTGACAGCGAGAGTGACGCAAAGATCATGTTTTCCTTAAGATGTTTTGCATGCGAACCTTCACGTGTACGTCACTAAACGCAGAGAAGAGGTGACGGGTGAGAGAGCAGCTGATGTGTGTGTTTGTGAATGTGCTGCAGACTGAGGCTCTCTAGCGTAACGCCGCGCGACACCACAGTCACGACACATGATTACACTTATTCACATAATCACAGTGGTTACATCGTCTCACAGCCATTCTCTCTGGAGTGGAGACTGATTTATATCATCCAGTTCTGGGTTAAAGGACACTGATCTGATGTCTGATTTCTGAGAATAGTCCACACACACTCTCTCTCTCTCTCTCTCTCTCTCTCTCTCTCTCTCTCTCTCTCTCTCTCTCTCACGCACACACACACACACACACACACACACACACACACACACACACACACACACACAAACAGAGACACACACACACACACACACAAACAGAGACACACACACAGACACTCACCCAGATACTCACCTGTGCACACACACACATACACACGCACACACACATACACATACGCACACACAGAAATTGAAAACAGGTTTTTTAGAAACTGTCTATAGAATCAATATATTTAGAAATATATAGATGTACCAGATGATTAATTGATTAACCATTAATATCCTTTGGATTAAATAACAGACACATATTAAATTGAACAAGAAGTCTGATGGTAATGGCTTTATGAAAGGCAGTTACTGTGAATTAAACGTTTATATAGATGAAACAGTTATTTTGTGTAGTGAAAAGGATCCTTTGTGATTTTGTGTGTTGTACTAACTCAGTTGAAAACATCTCGGGTTACGACTGTAACCCTTGTTCCCTGAGAAGGGAATGAGACCCTGCATTGACGACGACACTTTGGAGAACAACCCCCAGCGTAGCGCCTCTGAAGCATGAATGAAACTAAGCCAATTGTGATTGGTGTTGCGTCATGCCGTAACATGTGAGCGCATACACGGAAGCTACAAAGGGACGCCAGCACACAACAGCGTTAGCTTTCTGTAATGAAGCAAGTCGCTCCCAGGCAGGGGGAGTTGTTGCAAAGGGAGACAGTGTCTCATTCTCTTCTCAGGGAACAGGGGTTACAGTCGCTGAACAATCCAGTTGCTGATGGTCTGTTTGGGTGCGGGAAGGCTCTTCTTGGGCAACCCAAAACACACCAGAAACTGATCTGAATTCCGCCATAAAGAAGACCTCTGGACATAAATATTGAGAGCTCTGATAGAGCAGAGCAGATGGAGTCTTTCTTCATCCGCCGTCACATGAGGTGGAGGATGAAAAGCCTGCAGAACCGTAGGCCGTGCCATGTTGAAATGCACCTTAGAGACATAGCCCAGCCTGGGATGCAAGATAGCCTTAATATTCCCTGGAGCAAACTCCAGGGACTCAGGTGATTATATAGAGGGCCTGAAGGTCTCCTACTCTCCTCAGAGAAAAAATGGCTAATAAAAAAGCTACCTTGAGGGAAAGGTTCTTGGCCTCAGCCAACTCCAGAGGTTCGAAGAGGGCCTCGACCAGCCCTTCGAGAACCACTGCCAGGTCCCATGTGGGAACTCTGGTGCGAGTCGCAGGTCTCATCCTACGAGCCCCCACAGAGGAACCGTACGACCAGCTGATCTCTCCCCAGAGGCCCATCACCCAGAGGAGTGTGGAAAGCCCCAATGGCAGCCACGTACACCTTGAGTGTGGACCAGCCGAGAAGCGATCTTGGAGGAACTCCAGCATTGAAGCCACTGGGCAGTTAACTGGGTCCACCTCACGCTCTCTACACCATATGGTGAAACATTCCATTTTAGGCCATACAGTTTCCTTGGGGAGGGAGCTCTAGAGCGGAGTATGGTCTCGACTACTCCTGCTGACAGACCAGCCTCTCGGTACTGTGCCCCCTTAGGGGCCAGACCCACAGTTTCCATAGCTCTGGCCGAGGGTGAAATATCAAGCCCGCTGCCTGTTTCAGCAGGTCCTTCCTGATGGGGATCTCCCATGGAGGGCCGTCCAGGAGCGATATTATGTCGGAGAACCATACTCGGGACGGCCACAACGGGGCTACCATTAGTAGACTGACCCCGTCTCGACGGACCCTCTCCAGAACTCCTGGGAGCATACAAATGCGTTCAGGCGCCGCCTTTGCCATGTCTGCACCACGGGGCTGGATGCGTGAGAGAAAACCACAGTGGACAGTGTGTAGTCTCTCGAGACGCGAACAGATCCACTGGGCGACCTTGATCGCTCCACCCCGGGAGGGACAACCAAAAGAGGCACTACGGTAGCTAGGACCTCTTTCCTGAAGCCTTCTTAGTGTAGTGCCACCGTTAGTGAGCAGTTAGTAGCGCAGCACTCGCTCCTAAACAATGCACACAGTGAGGAGTGAGCTAGTGAGGAGCCGCCGCCGCTAGTGGTCGCCGCTAGTGAGGAGTGCCGCCGCCGCTAGTGAGGAGGAGTGCCGCCGCTGCTAGTGAGGAGTAGTGCCGCCGCTGCTAGTGAGGAGTAGTGCCGCCGCCGCTAGTGAGTAGTGCCGCCGCCGCTAGTGAGTAGTGCCGCCGCCGCTAGTGAGTAGTGCCGCCGCCGCTAGTGAGTAGTGCCGCCGTCGTTAGTGAGCGGTAGTGCCGCTGTTAGTGAGCAGTAGTGCCGCCGTTAGTGAGCAGTAGTGCCGCCGTTAGTGAGCAGTAGTGCAACCGTTAGTGAGGAGTAGTGCCGCCGTTAGTGAGCAGTAGTGCCGCCGTTAGTGAGCAGTAGTGCAACCGTTAGTGAGGAGTAGTGCCGCCGTTAGTGAGCAGTAGTGCCGCCGTTAGTGAGCAGTAGTGCCGCCGTTAGTGAGCAGTAGTGCCGCCGTTAGTGAGGAGTAGTGCCGCCGTTAGTGAGCAGTAGTGCAACCGTTAGTGAGGAGTAGTGCCGCCGTCGTTAGTGAGCAGTAGTGCCGCCGTTAGTGAGGAGTAGTGCCGCCGTCGTTAGTGAGCAGTAGTGCAACCGTTAGTGAGGAGTAGTGCCGCCGTCGTTAGTGAGCAGTAGTGCAACCGTTAGTGAGGAGTAGTGCCGCCGTCGTTAGTGAGCAGTAGTGCAACCGTTAGTGAGGAGTAGTGCAGCCGTCGTTAGTGAGCAGTAGTGCCGCCGTTACCAGAGTACAGAGACCTCGTCTCTGTACTCTGGTGTAAGCCCAAAAGTTTTTTAATCAATGTCCGGAATTATTGTATTAAAGGCTGAGCTGAAATCTATGAAGAGTAGTCTTGCATAGCTGCCTGGGTGTTCGAGGTGACTCAACGTTGAGTGAAGGGTGATGGCGATAGCATCCTCAGTAGAGCGGTTAGTGAGCAGTAGTGCCACCGTTAGTGAGCAGTAGTGCCGGCGTTAGTGAGCAGTAGTGCCACCGTTAGTGAGGAGTAGTAGTGCCGTCGTTAGGGAGTAGTGCCGCCGTCGTTAGTAAGGAGTAGTGCCGCCGTTAGTGAGGAGTAGTGCCACCGTTAGTGAGTAGTGCCGCCGTCGTTAGTGAGGAGTAGTGCCGTCGTTAGTGAGGAGTAGTGCCGTCGTTAGTGAGGAGTAGTGCCGCCGTTAGTGAGGAGTAGTGTCGCCGTCGTTAGTGAGGAGTAGTGCCGCCGTCGTTAGTGAGAAGTTCAAGCTTTAGTCATTGCATAAATAGTGTATTAACACAATGAAATTGTGAGATTGTGAAATTGTCTCCTCACCTGGTGTTCCTGGGGGGATAGTGAGGTGCTGGTGAAGGCTGGGGGAGGAGTTGATTGACCATTCACCTCAAACCGGACAAAGAAACTATTTAATTCCTCTGCCATTGTAACATCAGGGGGGGTTAGATGTTATGTTGTAGCCCTTGTAGTTTGAGATGTGTTGTAATCCCTGCCACACTGCCTTAATGCCCTTCCTTAAATTAGCTCTAGCTGAGCTGTACTGTGCCCTGTGCCCTGTGCCCTGTGCCCTGTCCCCTGACCTGAATGCTGTGTTGCGATCCCTAATAAGGAGCCGCACTTCCCTTGTCATCCAGGGTTTCTGGTTTGGGAAAACCCTGATCTGTTTAGAGACGGTGACATAGGATAGGACAGTCTCTGTATACTCCTCCACTCCGTGGTTGAGAAGCAGTCTTGGAGCTGGAAGAGGACATCCTCTGACCAGGTGTTGATCATTCTGATGGTGGGCTTATTTTTCTTGATGTGAGGGGTGTAGGCAGGTATGAGATGCAGTGAGAGGTGGTCTGACAGTCCAACATGTGGCTGAGGCACTGTTCTATATGCATGCTTAATATTGCAGTAAACGTGGTCAAGTGTGCTGCTCTCCCTTGTGGCACACTTCACATATTTAGGGAGGACAGCTTTTAAGCATGCCCGGTTAAAATCTCCCGCTACTATATGTACCCCATCTGGGTGCGCCCACAGCTGTTTACTTATACATCCATGAAGATAGTTGAGTGCTACATTAACGTTAGCATCTGAAGGGATGTACACGGCCGTGATGGTTACTACAGTTATCTCCCTAGGCGAGTAAAAGGGGCGGCAAATGACGGTTAATGCCTCGAGATGGGGGAGCAATATTTATGTTACATGGCTTTGTGAACACCAGTCATTGATAATATAGATACAGAGTCCGCCGCCTCTGATCTTACCGGTGTCACTGTTCCTGTCCTGTCGGTGGATGGTGCGGCCTGCTAGCTGTACAGCATTATCGGGGATAGCAGGGTGGAGCCAGGTTTTGGACAGGATCATCACACAACAATCCCGAACAAAGTTGTTAGTTGCAATCCGTAGCTCTAGGTCATCCATTTTATGCACGATGGATCTTACATTTGTGAGGAAAACACTAGGACAAGGGGGCCTGTGTGGATACTACTTTAGCCGCAATAGCAGGCCGGCTCGACATCCTCGCTTCTGTTTCCTGTTCTTCCGCCATCGACACTGCCTGCGGAAGCCTGTAACAACATGCGGAGACTCTGGTGCCCTTGATATTTCGAGCGGTACGTTGTTTTCTTGTTGAAAATAGTCCGTGATTGGAACACTACTTCGTAAACCAATGCTGATCAGGTTCGTACGACTATATACACATTGTGCTTGGCAGAGTTCGCCATACATTTGCCACATAACTATTAAACATACTAAAAAGCACCGGAACGAGAGAGCTCAGAGCCGCTGCACTCGCCACCATCGCCAACCTTTTTCCAGAGTGGCGCTGTTAGTGAGGAGTGGCGCTGTTAGTGAGGAGTGGCGCAGTTGGTGAGGAGTGGCGCAGTTGGTGAGGAGTGGCGCTGTTAGTGAGGAGTGGCGCTGTTAGTGAGGAGTGGCGCTGTTAGTGAGGAGTGGCGCAGTTAGTGAGGAGCGGCGCTGTTAGTGTGGAGTGGCGCCGTTAGTGAGGAGTGGCGCTGTTAGTGAGGAGTGGCGCAGTTAGTGAGGAGCGGCGCTGTTAGTGAGGAGTGGCGCTGTTAGTGAGGAGTGGCGCTGTTAGTAAGGAGTGGCGCAGTTAGTGAGGAGTGGCGCAGTTAGTGAGGAGTGGCGCCGTTAGTGAGGAGTGGCGCTGTTAGTGAGGAGCGGCGCTGTTAGTGAGGAGCGGCGCTGTTAGTGAGGAGTGCCGCTGTTAGTGAGGAGTGGCGCTGTTAGTAAAGAGTGCTGCTGTGCTCCACAGGAGGGCGCTGTGGTGGCGCTGCTGAAGATCTGCCGGCAGGACTGCTTCAGCTCTCTGTACGCACACGCTCTCAGGACCCTCGCCTCTATCTGCTGTGTGGAAGACGGCATCAGCCAGCTGGAAGAGGTATCGTTTCCCAGCATGCACAGCACAGGAAACCACCCAGATGTGTTCGCACACTCTCAGTCAGCTAAAAACACACTGGATGAGAGTGTAAGCCTGTACTAAAAGAAAAGAAATATAAATTAAATTAATAACAACTATGTGGACATATTTATAAAAAAGACAAAAACAAAAAATACTAAACCTTTAATTAAAATTAAAATGGGAAATCAATAATACTAAAATAACAGCTCAAAAGTTAACTGTATCTCACTGAAGTTATGAATATAACTGCCACCAGTAATGACTGCTAATGTTTCAAAGATGTTTGAATCGGTTTTGCCACCAAACACCCAAAAATAATACTATATATATGTGTGAAGATATATATGAAGGTAGAGGATTGAACTGTGTCTGATATGGTGTGTTATTCTCCCTGATCTCAGTTTGAGTGATAATGTGGTTTTCATTGTCTGTATAGAATTATCTTCTGGTGAGTCGTGTGTTTCTCAGTTTGTGTAACAGTGCCACCGTGTGGTGATGGATTATATAACAGAACTGCATTCTAAAACTGAAGTCTCAGCTCAGAAACACCATGAGTTTGATTCAGTTTGATCGATCAAAATAATAAATGCTCTCATATACTCCACAAATATCTGTATAAGACTATTATTAGACTTTTTTGATTTATAAGACTTGACATTGTGCTATTGTGTATGTTTCATATACTTATATATATTATACTTTTACTATTATTCTCATACTATTATGACTTATACTCATATATTTGTATGTATATATTACTAACAATGTATATACGTATATTGTATATACTAGATTTGTTGAAATCTCATATCCTGCCTTAAATACTTTCCTATTGTCTGTTCTGTATTTTAAGAACGAATGACTGAATAACCTTATGAAGACAGTGAATGTGATGACTGATAACTATTGGTTTGTTTTCCTCTCTGGTCTGTCCCGTCTCTGCCATGATGTTTATCAGATTGGTCATCTAGAGCCTGAGAATGTTTATGCTGACACAGAGTTTCTGTTGAGCTGTGTCAGATGTGTGGTAGACTTGCGTTGAGGTCAGCTGTGGTGTGTGTGTGCATCAGGTGAGCTGAGCAGCTGTGGTGTGTGTGTGTGTGTGTGTGCATCAGGTGGACGGGATCCTGTGTCTGGCAGAGATCCTGACGGACGGCGCGTGTGCGGAGGCGACGCGAGCGGAGGCGGCGGCGGTCATGGCTCAGATCACCTCTCCTCATCACAGCTCCACACAACACCTCGCCAGCTTCCTGGAGAGCATGCAGGACATCGTCACAGCCCTCATCAGTGAGTACTACACCGTATCACATATATCACCAGCCCTCATCAGTGAGCGCTACACCGTATCACATATATCACCAGCCCTCATCAGTGAGTACTACACCGTATCACATATATCACCAGCCCTCATCAGTGAGCGCTACACCGTATCACATATATCACCAGCCCTCATCAGTGAGTGCTACACCGTATCACATATATCACCAGCCCTCATCAGTGAGCGCTACACCGTATCACATATATCACCAGCCCTCATCAGTGAGTACTACACCGTATCACATATATCACCAGCCCTCATCAGTGAGCGCTACACCGTATCACATATATCACCAGCCCTCATCAGTGAGCGCTACACCGTATCACATATATCACCAGCCCTCATCAGTGAGTGCTACACTGTATCACATATATCACCAGCCCTCATCAGTGAGTACTACACCGTATCACATATATCACCAGCCCTCATCAGTGAGCGCTACACCGTATCACATATATCACCAGCCCTCATCAGTGAGCGCTACACCGTATCGCATATATCACCAGCCCTCATCAGTGAGTGCTACACCGTATCACATATATCACCAGCCCTCATCAGTGAGCGCTACACCGTATCACATATATCACCAGCCCTCATCAGTGAGCGCTACACCGTATCACATATATCACCAGCCCTCATCAGTGAGCGCTACACCGTATCACATATATCACCAGCCCTCATCAGTGAGCGCTACACCGTATCACATATATCACCAGCCCTCATCAGTGAGTGCTACACTGTATCACATATATCACCAGCCCTCATCAGTGAGTGCTACACCGTATCACATATATCACCAGCCCTCATCAGTGAGTGCTACACCGTATCACATATATCACCAGCCCTCATCAGTGAGCGCTACACCGTATCACATATATCACCAGCCCTCATCAGTGAGTGCTACACCGTATCACATATATCACCAGCCCTCATCAGTGAGTGCTACACCGTATCACATATATCACCAGCCCTCATCAGTGAGCGCTACACCGTATCACATATATCACCAGCCCTCATCAGTGAGCGCTACACCGTATCACATATATCACCAGCCCTCATCAGTGAGTGCTACACTGTATCACATATATCACCAGCCCTCATCAGTGAGTACTACACCGTATCACATATATCACCAGCCCTCATCAGTGAGCGCTACATCGTATCACATATATCACCAGCCCTCATCAGTGAGCGCTACACCGTATCACATATATCACCAGCCCTCATCAGTGAGCGCTACACCGTATCACATATATCACCAGCCCTCATCAGTGAGTGCTACACCGTATCACATATATCACCAGCCCTCATCAGTGAGTGCTACACCGTATCACATATATCACCAGCCCTCATCAGTGAGCGCTACACCGTATCACATATATCACCAGCCCTCATCAGTGAGTGCTACACCGTATCACATATATCACCAGCCCTCATCAGTGAACGCTACACCGTATCACATATATCACCAGCCCTCATCAGTGAGTGCTACACCGTATCACATATATCACCAGCCCTCATCAGTGAGCGCTACACCGTATCACATATATCACCAGCCCTCATCAGTGAGTGCTACACCGTATCACATATATCACCAGCCCTCATCAGTGAGTGCTACACCGTATCACATATATCACCAGCCCTCATCAGTGAGTGCTACACCGTATCACATATATCACCAGCCCTTATCAGTGAGCGCTACACCGTATCACATATATCACCAGCCCTCATCAGTGAGTGCTACACCGTATCACATATATCACCAGCCCTCATCAGTGAGCGCTACACCGTATCACATATATCACCAGCCCTCATCAGTGAGCGCTACACCGTATCACATATATCACCAGCCCTCATCAGTGAGTGCTACACCGTATCACATATATCACCAGCACCTCATCAGTGAGCGCTACACCGTATCACATATATCACCAGCCCTCATCAGTGAGCGCTACACCGTATCACATATATCACCAGCCCTCATCAGTGAGTGCTACACCGTATCACATATATCACCAGCCCTCATCAGTGAGCGCTACACCGTATCACATATATCACCAGCCCTCATCAGTGAGCGCTACACCGTATCACATATATCACCAGCCCTCATCAGTGAGTGCTACACCGTATCACATATATCACCAGCCCTCATCAGTGAGTGCTACACCGTATCACATATATCACCAGCCCTCATCAGTGAGCGCTACACCGTATCACATATATCACCAGCCCTCATAAGTGAGCGCTACACCGTATCACATATATCACCAGCCCTCATCAGTGAGCGCTACACCGTATCACATATATCACCAGCCCTCATCAGTGAGCGCTACACCGTATCACATATATCACCAGCCCTCATCAGTGAGTGCTACACCGTATCACATATATCACCAGCCCTCATCAGTGAGTGCTACACCGTATCACATATATCACCAGCCCTCATCAGTGAGCGCTACATCATATCACATATATCACCAGCCCTCATCAGTGAGTGCTACACCGTATCACATATATCACCAGCCCTCATCAGTGAGTGCTACACCGTATCACATATATCACCAGCCCTCATCAGTGAGTGCTACACCGTATCACATATATCACCAGCCCTCATCAGTGAGCGCTACACCGTATCACATATATCACCAGCCCTCATCAGTGAGTGCTACACCGTATCACATATATCACCAGCCCTCATCAGTGAGTGCTACACCGTATCACATATATCACCAGCCCTCATCAGTGAGCGCTACATCGTATCACATATATCACCAGCCCTCATCAGTGAGCGCTACATCATATCACATATATCACCAGCCCTCATCAGTGAGCGCTACATCGTATCACATATATCACCAGCCCTCATCAGTGAGTGCTACACCGTATCACATATATCACCAGCCCTCATCAGTGAGCGCTACACCGTATCACATATATCACCAGCCCTCATCAGTGAGTGCTACACCGTATCACATATATCACCAGCCCTCATCAGTGAGCGCTACACCGTATCACATATATCACCAGCCCTCATCAGTGAGCGCTACACCGTATCACATATATCACCAGCCCTCATCAGTGAGCGCTACACCGTATCACATATATCACCAGCCCTCATCAGTGAGCGCTACACCGTATCACATATATCACCAGCCCTCATCAGTGAGCGCTACACCGTATCACATATATCACCAGCCCTCATCAGTGAGTGCTACACCGTATCACATATATCACCAGCCCTCATCAGTGAGCGCTACACCGTATCACATATATCACCAGCCCTCATCAGTGAGCGCTACACCGTATCACATATATCACCAGCCCTCATCAGTGAGCGCTACACCGTATCACATATATCACCAGCCCTCATCAGTGAGCGCTACACCGTATCACATATATCACCAGCCCTCATCAGTGAGCGCTACACCGTATCACATATATCACCAGCCCTCATCAGTGAGCGCTACACCGTATCACATATATCACCAGCCCTCATCAGTGAGCGCTACACCGTATCACATATATCACCAGCCCTCATCAGTGAGTGCTACACCGTATCACATATATCACCAGCCCTCATCAGTGAGCGCTACACCGTATCACATATATCACCAGCCCTCATCAGTGAGCGCTACACCGTATCACATATATCACCAGCCCTCATCAGTGAGCGCTACACCGTATCGCATATATCACCAGCCCTCATCAGTGAGCGCTACACCGTATCACATATATCACCAGCCCTCATCAGTGAGCGCTACACCGTATCACATATATCACCAGCCCTCATCAGTGAGCGCTACACCGTATCGCATATATCACCAGCCCTCATCAGTGAGCGCTACACCGTATCACATATATCACCAGCCCTCATCAGTGAGCGCTACACCGTATCGCATATATCACCAGCCCTCATCAGTGAGCGCTACATTATATCACATATATCAGATAAAAATATGCAAGTTTAAAAAACAATCAAATCAGAACTCTTAGCGCTTCCACTCGTGTGATGAGAGATGACATGTTCAAGGTGCGATCCTGGTTCCAGTGGCCTAATCCATGCACAGCTTTTCAAAATGTCACAAAGCGTTTTGTGATTTTCTATGAAATATTGAACTGTTTAAATAAGTGTTTTGGCACACCAGGCCGTGTGGCGCTACTCATTGTTCTAAAATCAGTTCAACGAAAGCGCTGGCGCATTCATTTGGATTTTTTTTTTCTGATAACAGCGGAATGAACTTAAAATACTCTGTCGTTTTTGGTCATACAGAGAAGAGAACGACATCCTTCAAAACTGTAAAAGGCCTACTTTTATTTATGTATACTCAAAATAACAACAAAATGTTGTTTTTGCTTCTCTAAAATAAAGAAAACAAACAGAATGCGCTTTCTGCTGTCTTTGTCTCCCTGAACTGCGCGTCACAAATGAACCGAAACTCGTTCACTGTAAAAAAAATTAAAACTGAAAATGTACTGGGAATTTTCTGCCAGATTGTGTTTTAATTTTAAAACACACAATGCAATGCCTAATTCAGAAAACAGGTAAAACACCCTGTAAAAAAGAAACCAATACGGAATATTTATACAGTATACAGTACATTGTGCCCTGTTATTTTTTTACAGTGTGGGTTACTTGCCTCAGGCACAATAAGAAATATGTCTATAGAAAGTTTAAAATGTGAACAAATATTCTCTGATTTTATAATCTGTATGAAACCAACAAAGTACAGAGGTAATCTGCTCAAACGTGGATGTCTGCTCCATGGCTCTCTGAAACACTTCACTGGCTGTGCTGATTCCAGATGGCATGTGTAGAAATCTGAATCTCCCAAAAGAGGAGTTGAATGTCATCAGTATTTATGATTTATCAATCAAGAGAGACTTGCCATAAGAATGTTTCGCATCTATAACAGAAGACAGAGGGATTCTTTGAGATGCGAGTGCTTCTACCGTACGCATGGGGCGGTGTGGACGCAGGAGCGCCTTGTTCCGATCTCTCGAGTCGATGAGACCCACTCAGTGGCTCTGGGGCCGGGGTAAGAACACCCATGTTACCCATTGGTCCTGCATGGCTGCTGGGGGATCATTGAATGTGTTACTGGAAGCTTACCTCATCCCTGAAAAGGTCTATGAATGAATGAATTTGGCTTGTGAAACCTGAAGCTTCATCGTGGTGAATTTCTTTGTTGAACGAGATGTTTCAGTTGTGAAGAGTCTGGTCGACCCATTGATCCCTCTTTATTTCTTATTTTCATGAACAAAGCTTCAGAAATGACATTTGGCCCCTGTATCTACTTTAAGATCAGCTGAAGGTCCATTGATGTGCACTGTGCAGATTAGCTCTGTCTTTTGTAGCGTTCTTGTCTCCACTGTTTGTACTGCAGTCTTTTCCATCCACATAGTAGGATTCATCTGTGCTATCCGTGGACTTCTCTTTCGGTTTGAGCTGGTCTACTGTTTTTTTTATGTCTATTCAATGCTTTGTTGTAGTCTTTCAGCACTTCGTAAAATGGTTTATGGCACTGCCGACCATAAGCTAAGCATTGTTCCTCTCTGTCTTCATGCTTACCTCCACAGCTGCTATAGTTTACTATGATCTCAGAGGCTGTGCGATCAGAGTTAGATCTTTGTTGATGGGTTGAAGTCCAACGGGTCGAAGGTCCAGATGTGAGTTTCAGTGTAGTCTTCAGAGTCTCGACACGATCCAGCCGAGGAATAAGAGTCTGATCTAGACAAACCAGCGGACATTTATAACAAAATAAACATTTATATACTTTTAACCACTAATGCTGGTCTTGCTAGCTGTGATAGCACACATTACGTGATCACGGTGAAGTACAGACCTAGTGTTTACAAAGTGAACGTGCAAATACTAAGTCAAACGTAGGGGATCAAAATCCTCGAACTGCAACATCGGGAAGAGCAAGCGCAGAACACGGAAAGAAGAGCGAAAAACATGAACATAAGTTAAAATTTCGTGCAAAATATTTTTTAATGTTTAAAGTTCATTTAAAGTTGATTCACGCTTTTTTATTTTGATCCGTGACCACGTTGTTTGCTTTTCTGATAATTTTGCATTCTTTTTTTCAGTTTGTGCAATATATTTTTACATGTGTTTTTACATTTTTGAATCACGCTTATTATTTTTTGATCCGTGGCCGCAATACATCCACAATACATTTGGCGGGATTTTGATCCCATACAAACACCCTTTACGAAAAAAATAAATCATATGGTAAAACATGTCGGATGATTTTGAAGCTGGAGGAGAAAATGAGATGGAGTTCTTCTACCTGTCAATCATCTTCAAGTATTCGTCAGGATCCTGCCACTTCTGTCTGGTTTTATGATTTAAGCAGGTTTATTAGTTCCACTAAACTCTTCCTCACTTTCTGGTTTGATTTTCACCTCTTTATATTCCCTTTTTCTGTTTAGTTTCATCTGCGTTTTGTTTGTTTCTTTGTTCCTCACATTCGGCCCGGACTTTCCCAGTTCCAGTTCTTCTGTCTGGATTTTCTTTCTTTGTTTTCATCTTTTTGGATCCTGTTTGTCCTGTAGCCACAGTTCCCCAGTTGTTCTAGTTCTTTAAAGTGTTGCATTTGTGTCATAACTGTATGTGTAACTGACATTGTGGCCATCTAGTGGTCAAAACTATGAATAGCACCTACCAAACTGCTGTCTGCAACAGATTCTTCAGCAACATCTGCAAAATCATCTGTTCCTGTAGGCAAACCCTTATCTGACCACACAGTTGAGGTCTTGGCGTCTCTACTGATGGAACTGAATCATGTGTGTTTGGATAGGAAGGGTTTATAACTGTGTAAGCTGCACCGCCCGCAGAGGTGGACAGTAACAAAGTACATTTACCTGAGTACTATGATAATTTTGATAAAACAGACCATATCTTTCTCCTTCAGTGTAGGGTTGGGCAAATGAAGCCTAATGAAGCCCTGAGGCTTTCCCCTGACTGTTCCGGAAAAAGATTTGAAGCATCAAGAGTGTTGAAAACAGCGCCACCTTGTGGCAGGTCAGATTATAGCAGCCAGAAACCCGTTGTTTTATCTATTAAGCACATATAAAAGCCTGACAACGGTATTTTTTCAGTTTTCTGATAATATAATTCACATATTAAAATGTGGCAATAAATTAAATGTAACAATTCTATTATTACTTTAAAAACATTCCAACAGAGTTGCTTTATGCAAGTAAATGGTGGTGTAATTACTTTATGGTTTCTATGCTGTTTATATGGCAGGATATATGATCATGTAACATAGGCTATAGGCTTATTTATTTAAAAAAACCTGTAGCGTTGTGATCTGGGTTCAAACAGTCCGACACCAGAGTGAAGCATTCACGCGACTGGAAAGAAAGTGAGGATTAGTTTTCCGCTGATCACGTGTTCCTCTAAAGACAGCACACGCTCCGGCACACAGCGTCATGAGGAATAGCGCTGCGTACTCGATACGCGCTTTGAAGCTTCAGTGTCATATGTAACATCACTACTTCAAGGACTTAACATGAACAAAATATCCCACATTGTACATTACTGATCTCGAGAACCTTTGGACACAGCTGTCTTCACATGTCTTACACAGCTGTTATTCATCTTGGCTACCGTTAAACTTCAAATAGTAGCCCGGGCTTTTATATTCCCAAATCGTCGAACTGCACCGGCTTGTATTTAAGATAGGCGTCTATATGAGACAGGCCTTTATAATTTAGTGTTGAGATGTTGTTCATTGAGTGTATAGGCCTGTCTCTAATCTCTAAAAATCTCCAAATGCTCCACGTGAAACTTCCAACCTTTTACTATCGTGTCAATTGATTTTGATTAATATGCGCGAGGGAGAGAGCAAGACAGCGCTCGTGTTGTTTGAAGACGTGAGAGGTCGCGCGCGCGGCCGGAGCGCCCTCTCTGCTCGTAACGCGCCCTGTCAAGCGCAGCAGTCATTCTATTCTACATCACTCGCCGATCAAAAAAAGGCTTTGGAGGGACAAAAATTTACTTTGGCGACCGCACAAAAGCGGACGATCTGACGGTTTTAGAGGATTAAATACAACCCGAAACTAAAAAACAGACCCGGCCTTTATTTACCCAAACCTGCAGCCACACCAGGCGTGTAAAAGAGACAGGCGTCTATTTGGGACTCGGCTATTATTTGAAGTTTTACGGTAATTTGGCTTTATCATCAACTTAACTGATTACAAAACAAGTACATATGTATTCTCTGGAAGCCGGGCTAAATATAACTAAATATAAACAACAACAAATAATTAAGACCCAAATTAATCCATCCAAGAACTTTAAAGCTACAATTATGTATTTTTTTCGTCGCTAGGGGTCGCTAACCTCTTACAATAACACAGGCGTAGGTTGATGACGCATAAGTGGAATTATGGAACTTGTCATGCTGATGGATCTAATCATGTTTATGGATGAGTGAATACAGTGATGTTTGTAACATGACTGTGGTGATATAAGCGACTGCTAACGAGAGACAGATCTCAGCGCCACACGAGAGTCCCGCGGATATAAAGGAATAAAGACATTTAATTCTACCGATCTACACACAAGTGCGGAATTACTCGCACAGGACAGTTTATGAGACGAATGAGGGAACGCAGCGCTGTTTCACTTGTTCTACGCTATCACACTAAACTGCATTTGAGTGTGTTAGTTATAATGTTATTATATGTGTTAGTTTGTTGGCTGTATGAGACTAGCAGTGACCTAGATCAACACTAGAATAACATGCTGATCATATTCTAACATCTCATCATGTTTAGCTGTATAACGTTGATTTAGTTTAATGTACATTTGCACACCTGTCTAATAAAGTACATACAAGAGTCTCTGTCGAGTCGAAGTTAGTCGCGGACGCTAGCTCTCGCAATCTCGAAAACGCCACGCTGATATTGATCCTCGTTTTAGTTCTCCTTTTGTCCCAAAGTCAGCTTGCATTGGTCCATAATGTTTGAGCGAAGCAATAACAGCGTGAGCGCGCCGCTAGCGTTACACAGTTGTCCACGTCTGTCGCCATGGTTACTACGGCAGTACGAGCGGAATCCAGGGATAACGCGGATATTACGTCAGTGACAGGCGACAAGTGAACATGGACGAGGCATTTAAAATAGGAATTTTTCTGAAATTAAAAATCTTTGGGAACTTTTGGGATATTGTAAGTACACAACTACAGGAAATATATCACACTGTGCTAGTGAGTTTTGGATATTTTATTACAAAAATCTTACATATTGTACCTTTAAGTCTCTACTGAAATCATCCTTCAGTTTACAGACAAAAAGCTTGTACAATCTTACTATGGCCGTTCATGTCGAGTATGACAAACTGCTTCCCGTTTTGAGCGTCTCTCTTCCAGAAATGACTTGTAGGCCTCCTGAGAGTCCCTGCGGCCGTTGTTAATTGCTGTGCGCCATTTGGTTCTGTCATTTGCAATTGCCTCCCAGTTGTCCAGGTTGATGGAGAAAGCCTGAAGATCCCTTTTAATGACGTCTTTAAAACGTAGATGGGGGCGACCATGTTTGCGGGGGGCATTTGCCAGCTCGCCATAAAGAAAGATTTTTGGAAGGCGAGTGTCATTCATTCGATATATATGCCCAGTCCAACTGAGGTGGCGTTCACGAAGGATGGTGTACAGGTCACTGGAACCAGTTCTCTCAAGTATGACAGAGTTTGGCACATGATCCTTCCAGCATACACCCAGTATGGAACGAAGGCAGCGAAAATGGAAGGCGTTGAGGCGATGTTCGTGCCTCCTGTATGTTGTCCATGTCTCACTTGCATATAGTAAGGTGCTCAATACACATGCATGGTACACACGGACTTTGAGGAGCATTGAGAGGTTCTTGTTGTGCCAGACACGCTTGCTCAATTTTCCAAACATTGATGATGCCTTCCCAATGCGCATGTCAAGCTCTGCGTCAAGGTTATTGTTGTTTGATACGGTGGAACCCAGGTAGGTGAATTTGTCTACCACAGATAGACATGTGCTGTTAATGTATACTGTAGGGTTTAGGGTTGCAGGTTGGGCAAGAATAACTGTCTTTTTAAGACTAATCTGCAAACCAAACTCTAGACATGCAGCAGCAAAAGATGAGCAGAGTAGTTGTAGATCTGCCTCTGAGTGGGCAACAAAGGCATCATCATCAGCATAAAGCAGCTCACGTACCACATACCTTTAGTATTCGCCCGCAGTCTGGCCAGATTGAACAGTTTTCCTGAGCTGCGGGTATGTAGAAGGATACCCGAGTCATCAGGGAAGGCACGGCGTAGTAGGGCAGAGAAGAATATTCCGAAGAGGGTAGGAGCAAGGACACATCCCTGCTTTACCCCACACCTTATCTGGAACTCGTCAGAGCGAGTGCCTTCAGACTGTACAGTTGCCTTCATGCCCTCATGAAACTCAGTGATCACCTTCAGTAACTTTGGAGGGCAGCCAAGTCTTTGTAAAATGAGGAAAAGTCCAGATCGACTAACGTAGTCAAAGGCCTTGGTCAAGTCTACAAACACCAAGAACAGAGGTTTATGCTGTTCTATACACTTTTCCTGTAGTTGACGGACACAGAAAACCATGTCTGCTATGGAGCGGCCTGCACGAAACCCACACTGGGTTTCAGGGAGGACACGGTCAGCAAGGATTTGTAGACGTGGTAGAATAGTGCGAGCAAATATCTTGCCAGCAAGACTGAGCAGAGATATTCCTCTGAAGTTGTTACAGTCTGTACGGCCCCCCCTTGTTTTTATAGATGGTGATGATGTTGGCATCTCTAAGGACATCTGGGAGATATCCACTGTTCCAGCACATCACAACCAGATAATGTAGGACAGAGGCAAGGACATCACCGCCTGCCTTATAAGCCTCAGGGGGGAGGCCATCAGCTCCAGGAGACTTGTTATTTTTCAGTGCCTTAATTGCAGATTTGACTTCCTCGATGGTAATGTCTGCATCCAGATCAGACATAGGGGGGAGCTCAGGAATAGCAGCAGTTATTGCCAGTGTGTTGGCTGTGACAGGCTGAGCATAAAGAAGGCTGTAGTGCTCTGCCCATCTCGCCAATTGAGATTCCATATCTGTCAGAAGTTCGCCTGATAGGGAACGGAGTGGAGAGGATTTTTTAGGGACTGGGCCCAGGGATTCTTTCAGACCTTCAAAGACACCTCGGACACAATCTTAATTGTGTAATATCTTATACCCTTTTTTTCCCCAAAAAAATTTTAATAAAGAAAACAACTTTACATCATTTCAATCATTATTTTTCCACTAAAATATAGAATTGGTCCCAATTGTAACTTTTCCAGCACTTATCTTTACTGTTTTTCACAAACCTAAATAATAGAGAGATAGAGAGATAGTCTTTATTGTCCCATAGGGATAATCATTTTCACACATCCTTTTTTTGTTCCTTCTTCCATAGCACAGAAATATCACATATGAGGAAACACATATAACATGTAACGCATATCCAAATACATATACAAAACACAGCTCAAAAAGAGACCCAGATAACACATCAAATGTGAAAACCACAAAGCAACTGAAGTGCGGGGTGTTACAGTTTGTTCAGCACTGTGATGGCGGTGGGGACAAAACTTTTTTTGAAATAGGCTTTAGTCCAGGTTAGTGCTCTGTATCTGCGACCGGATGGGAATGTGTGATTTTAGTGAGTTTGTTTTTGAAGTGACGGTTAACATTGTGTAGAAACAGGTTGAGCAATACAGCAGTGTGGGTTGAATGATGCTTTTGTAAATTAAAGTAGGAGCAAGAGATGGGGCAACAGAGAGGGCTTTCAATTTGCTTATTACATGTAGTCTTTGTTGTGCACGTTTCTGGATGGCAGTGACATGTTCCTTGAAGTTGATTTTATTGTCAATGATGAGTCCCAGGTATTTTAAGCTACTGACCTGTTCGATTAGTTGACCGTGGATATGGATATGGTTCAGTCCAGGTGGTGATTTGGATGTGTACATGACCAACTCTTTTGTTTTGTCTGTGTTTATTTGGAGGTAATTGTTCCGACACCACTGTGAAAACTGTAAAATTGAGTCCTGATATGCTGTGATGGTATTGTTGTTGTTGAGTAAACCAACTATGGCAATGTCATCAGCGTATTTATAGTAAGTAGTGACGGGTGATGGGCTATTGCAGTCGTTAGTGTACAGGGTGTAGAGGAAGGGGCTGAGAACACAGCCCTGTGGGACACCAGTGTTGGTGATGATGGTTGATCTGTTGATATGTTACTCAGATCTCAACCCCAAGACAGCCATATAGCTGCTTTCTCCTTCAACCTTTATAACAAAACCTGTAGTTCTCTTGTCATGCATCCATTTAATGGATTAAGAATTTATCCTCCTCTGTTCGCCCATCGGCCTTTCATAAAGGTGAGGGAGCTCTCTGGATAATTTGAATTGTGACTTAGCCAATATGTCACTTTGTCTCTCTACCGTCAAACATTTCTACGTTTACCATTCGGATCACACATAGTTGTCTATTTAAATTTAGACCCTCAGTTGAATTTAGACAAAAGTTTTTAACCCATAATGAACGGCAATCTTTAACTTCACAATTCCAATTTACATAAATGCACTAATCCTGAGAGTAAAAACTATGATTGAGACTTATTAGTTCAATATCAATGCGGGATATGTTGAGTGTTGTGGAGGAACTCACATTTCTGGGTCAGACTGACATAACTTCTCACAGTCATCCACTCCACTCTCACACCCATCTCACATAAACACCATCCGCTCCACTCTCACACCCATCTCACATAAACACCATCCGCTCCACTCTCACACCCATCTCACATAAACACCATCCGCTCCACTCTCACACCCATCTCACATAAACACCATCCGCTCCACTCTCACACCCATCTCACATAAACACCATCCTCTCCACTCTCACACCCATCTCACATAAACACCATCCACTCCACTCTCACACCCATCTCACATAAACACCATCCGCTCCACTCTCACACCCATCTCACATAAACACCATCCGCTCCACTCTCACACCCATCTCACATAAACACCATCCATTCCACTCTCACACCCATCTCACATAAACACCATCCGCTCCACTCTCACACCCATCTCACATAAACACCATCCGCTCCACTCTCACACCCATCTCACATAAACACCATCCTCTCCACTCTCACACCCATCTCACATAAACACCATCCGCTCCACTCTCACACCCATCTCACATAAACACCATCCGCTCCACTCTCACACCCATCTCACATAAACACCATCCGCTCCACTCTCACACCCATCTCACATAAACACCATCCGCCTCCACTCTCACACCCATCTCACATAAACACCATCCGCTCCACTCTCACACCCATCTCACATAAACACCATCCGCTCCACTCTCACACCCATCTCACATAAACACCATCCTCTCCACTCTCACACCCATGTCACATAAACACCATCCTCTCCACTCTCACACCCATCTCACATAAACACCATCCGCTCTACTCTCACACCCATCTCACATAAACACCATCCTCTCCACTCTCACACCCATCTCACATAAACACCATCCACTCCACTCTCACACCCATCTCACATAAACACCATCCGCTCCACTCTCACACCCATCTCACATAAACACCATCCGCTCCACTCTCACACCCATCTCACATAAACACCATCCTCTCCACTCTCACACTCATCTCACATAAACACCATCCGCTCCACTCTCACACCCATCTCACATAAACACCATCCTCTCCACTCTCACACCCATCTCACATAAACACCATCCGCTCCACTCTCACACCCATCTCACATAAACACCATCCTCTCCACTCTCACACCCATCTCACATAAACACCATCCGCTCCACTCTCACACCCATCTCACATAAACACCATCCGCTCCACTCTCACACCCATCTCACATAAACACCATCCTCTCCACTCTCACAGCCATCTCACATAAACACCATCCGCTCCACTCTCACACCCATCTCACATAAACACCATCCTCTCCACTCTCACACCCATCTCACATAAACACCATCCGCTCCACTCTCACACCCATCTCACATAAACACCATCCTCTCCACTCTCACACCCATCTCACATAAACATCATCCGCTCCACTCTCACACCCATCTCACATAAACACCATCCGCTCCACTCTCACACCCATCTCACATAAACACCATCCTCTCCACTCTCACACCCATCTCACATAAACACCATCCGCTCCACTCTCACACCCATCTCACATAAAACACCATCCTCTCCACTCTCACACCCATCTCACATAAACACCATCCGCTCCACTCTCACACCCATCTCACATAAACACCATCCGCTCCACTGACACACCCATCTCACATAAACACCATCCGCTCCACTCTCACACCCATCTCACATAAACACCATCCTCTCCACTCTCACACCCATCTCACATAAACACCATCCTCTCCACTCTCACACCCATCTCACATAAACACCATCCGCTCCACTCTCACACCCATCTCACATAAACACCATCCTCTCCACTCTCACACTCATCTCACATAAACACCATCCGCTCCACTCTCACACCCATCTCACATAAACACCATCCTCTCCACTCTCACACCCATCTCACATAAACACCATCCGCTCCACTCTCACACCCATCTCACATAAACACCATCCGCTCCACTCTCAAACCCATCTCACATAAACACCATCCGCTCCACTCTCACATCCATCTCACATAAACACCATCCGCTCCACTCTCACACCCATCTCACATAAACACTATCCGCTCCACTCTCACACCCATCTCACATAAACACCATCCTCTCCACTCTCACACCCATCTCACATAAACACCATCCGCTCCACTCTCACACCCATCTCACATAAACACCATCCGCTCCACTCTCACACCCATCTCACATAAACACCATCCTCTCCACTCTCACACCCATGTCACATAAACACCATCCTCTCCACTCTCACACCCATCTCACATAAACACCATCGCCTCCACTCTCACACCCATCTCACATAAACACCATCCTCTCCACTCTCACACCCATCTCACATAAACACCATCCGCCTCCACTCTCACACCCATCTCACATAAACACCATCCTCTCCACTCTCACACCCATCTCACATAAACACCATCCGCTCTACTCTCACACCCATCTCACATAAACACCATCCGCTCCACTCTCACACCCATCTCACATAAACACCATCCGCTCTACTCTCACACCCATCTCACATAAACACCATCCTCTCCACTCTCACACCCATCTCACATAAACACCATCCTCTCCACTCTCACACCCATCTCACATAAACACCATCCACTCCACTCTCACACCCATTCACATAAACACCATCCTCTCCACTCTCACACCCATCTCACATAAACACCATCCGCCTCCACTCTCACACCCATCTCACATAAACACCATCCGCTCCACTCTCACACCCATCTGACATAAACACCATCCGCTCCACTCTCACACCCATCTGACATAAACACCATCCGCTCCACTCTCACACCCATCTCACATAAACACCATCCTCTCCAGTCTCACACCCATCTCACATAAACACCATCCACTCCACTCTCACACACATCTCACATAAACACCATCCGCTCCACTCTCACACCCATCTCACATAAACACCATCCTCTCCACTCTCACACCCATGTCACATAAACACCATCCTCTCCACTCTCACACCCATCTCACATAAACACCATCCGCTCCACTCTCACACCCATCTCACATAAACACCATCCTCTCCACTCTCACACCCATCTCACATAAACACCATCCGCTCCACTCTCACACCCATCTCACATAAACAGCATCCTCTCCACTCTCACACCCATCTCACATAAACACCATCCGCTCCACTATCACACCCATCTCACATAAACACCATCCGCTCCACTCTCACACCCATCTCACATAAACACCATCCTCTCCACTCTCACACCCATCTCACATAAACACCATCCACTCCACTCTCACACCCATCTCACATAAACACCATCCTCTCCACTCTCACACCCATCTCACATAAACACCATCCACTCCACTCACACCCATCTCACATAAACACCATCCTCTCCACTCTCACACCCATCTCACATAAACACCATCCGCTCCACTCTCACACCCATCTCACATAAACACCATCCTCTCCACTCTCACACCCATCTCACATAAACACCATCCGCTCCACTATCACACCCATCTCACATAAACACCATCCGCTCCACTCTCACACCCATCTCACATAAACACCATCCTCTCCACTCTCACACCCATCTCACATAAACACCATCCACTCCACTCTCACACCCATCTCACATAAACACCATCCTCTCCACTCTCACACCCATCTCACATAAACACCATCCACTCCACTCACACCCATCTCACATAAACACCATCCTCTCCACTCTCACACCCATCTCACATAAACACCATCCGCTCCACTCTCACACCCATCTCACATAAACACCATCCGCTCCACTCTCACACCCATCTCACATAAACACCATCCGCTCCACTCTCACACCCATCTCACATAAACACCATCCACTCCACTCACACCCATCTCACATAAACACCATCCTCTCCACTCTCACACCCATCTCACATAAACACCATCCGCTCCACTCTCACACCCATCTCACATAAACACCATCCGCTCCACTCTCACACCCATCTCACATAAACACCATCCTCTCCACTCTCACACCCATCTCACATAAACACCATCCGCTCCACTCTCACACCCATCTCACATAAACACCATCCGCTCCACTCTCACACCCATCTCACATAAACACCATCCTCTCCACTCTCATACCCATCTCACATAAACACCATCCTCTCCACTCTCACACCCATCTCACATAAACACCATCCGCTCCACTCTCACACCCATCTCACATAAACACCATCCTCTCCACTCTCAAACCCATCTCACATAAACACCATCCGCTCCACTCTCACACCCATCTCACATAAACACCATCCACTCCACTCTCACACCCATCTCACATAAACACCATCCGCTCCACTCTCACACCCATCTCACATAAACACCATCCGCTCCACTCTCACACCCATCTCACATAAACACCATCCGCTCCACTCTCACACCCATCTCACATAAACACCATCCGCTCCACTCTCACACCCATCTCACATAAACACCATCCTCTCCACTCTCACACCCATCTCACATAAACACCATCCGCTCCACTCTCACACCCATCTCACATAAACACCATCCGCCTCCACTCTCACACCCATCTCACATCTCACATAAACACCATCCACTCCACTCTCACACCCATCTCACATAAACACCATCCGCTCCACTCTCACACCCATCTCACATAAACACCATCCTCTCCACTCTCACACCCATCTCACATAAACACCATCCTCTCCACTCTCACACCCATCTCACATAAACACCATCCGCTCCACTCTCACACCCATCTCACATAAACACCATCCGCTCCACATAAACACCCATCTCACATAAACACCATCCGCTCCACTCTCACACCCATCTCACATAAACACCATCCTCTCCACTCTCACACCCATCTCACATAAACACCATCCGCTCCACTCTCACACCCATCTCACATAAACACCATCCTCTCCACTCTCACACCCATCTCACATAAACACCATCCGCTCCACTCTCACACCGATCTCACATAAACACCATCAGCTCCACTCTCACACCCATCTCACATAAACACCATCCACTCCACTCTCACACCCATCTGACATAAACACCATCTTCTCCACTCTCACACCCATCTCACATAAACACCATCCGCTCCACTCTCACACCCATCTCACATAAACACCATCCGCTCCACTCTCACACCCATCTCACATAAACACCATCCTCTCCACTCTCACACCCATCTCACATAAACACCATCCGCTCCACTCTCACACCCATCTCACATAAACACCATCCGCCTCCACTCTCACACCCATCTCACATCTCACATAAACACCATCCACTCCACTCTCACACCCATCTCACATAAACACCATCCGCTCCACTCTCACACCCATCTCACATAAACACCATCCTCTCCACTCTCACACCCATCTCACATAAACACCATCCTCTCCACTCTCACACCCATCTCACATAAACACCATCCGCTCCACTCTCACACCCATCTCACATAAACACCATCCGCTCCACATAAACACCCATCTCACATAAACACCATCCGCTCCACTCTCACACCCATCTCACATAAACACCATCCTCTCCACTCTCACACCCATCTCACATAAACACCATCCGCTCCACTCTCACACCCATCTCACATAAACACCATCCTCTCCACTCTCACACCCATCTCACATAAACACCATCCGCTCCACTCTCACACCGATCTCACATAAACACCATCAGCTCCACTCTCACACCCATCTCACATAAACACCATCCGCTCCACTCTCACACCCATCTCACATAAACACCATCCGCTCCACTCTCACACCCATCTCACATAAACACCATCCGCTCCACTCTCACACCGATCTCACATAAACACCATCAGCTCCACTCTCACACCCATCTCACATAAACACCATCCACTCCACTCTCACACCCATCTGACATAAACACCATCTTCTCCACTCTCACACCCATCTCACATAAACACCATCCTCTCCACTCTCACACCCATCTCACATAAACACCATCCACTCCACTCTCACACCCATCTCACATAAACACCATCCGCTCCACTCTCACACCCATCTCACATAAACACCATCCGCTCCACTCTCACACCCATCTCACATAAACACCATCCGCTCCACTGTCACACCCATCTCACATAAACACCATCCTCTCCACTCTCACACCCATCTCACATAAACACCTCCCCTTCAGGAGATGCCCAGTGGTGGCGGTGACCCCCTGCCTTAGGTTGCCCTCTTTTTGGCTAAAGAGAATCTTACCCATTGTTGAGAAATCACCTTTAACACACTGGTAACCGCTCTTCCCCATCACAAAATCTTTGACTGTTTTCTTCAACAGAAACGGGTGTTTCCTGGAGCTTAGCTCGTTCAAGATCCACGAGAGCCATTGGGGTTTCCTACTAGTGTTAACACAGGAAGACAGGTTAATAACAGCAGTATTTATTCACTAGAATCCATTAAACATCTTCAAATCAGCAAAATCTCAGTGAATTTAGTTATTACAACATCCATTCAGTGTACTGCTACATCGTAACTGGAGCCATCAGCCACCAGCCTAACACATATTTGCCAGAAATTACATGCGTTTTCAAATAAACATAATTTTTTTATATTTTTTTTTGCCATTCATTTTTGTTGGAGTCATTGTCCGCAATTTTACATCAACCTGTATTTATCCATTCACTTAAAAAACGTATTATAGATCTTTCCTTCAAAAGGATTACCTTAAGACTTCAATCTTATGACCTTCTTTTTGTCTCTCGTTCTTTCTCAGACAAAAACTTTAATATCGTCATATTAAACACTGATCTACTGATCTACAACATAGATGTGTACTACTTTTGTTGGGGTGGTTGGAGTGAATGACTGAATTCTAGAAATTCAACTGTCAATGATCAACAGCACCAAAAGAATCGTAAGAGACACCCAAATAAATATATTACTCCTTGCCTAAGGCGCCAGTCCAAATAAGCCTGCAAAAGCAAGATTGGTGCAGCCCGTCCTCTCCCGGTCAGGAAACGCGTTTGACAGTGTTCCTTTGGGAAGCTGAAATCGACATGTGTCTTCCATGTGATCCAGTCTGGGAAAAAGGATCCAAATGTCCCTCCTTTTTGAGTATTGCACATTTAAACAAAATAAACATCCAATGATGGTAAGGCCTTTCAAAACTGAAATCAGCGCCACTTGGTCAGATAGAATGAAAAAATGCACACCTTGTGTACTTGGACAGTTTTACTTATTCAAACAGAATCAAATAACATTGAAAATAGAGATTTATACATTGGCAAGTTATAGCCGATCCAACAGCAGCTGTAGGTGAGTGCTCTTATGAAACTCAGTGAAACATGCTGTATTATTGGTAAAGAATTACAACAATAACAATAAAATCTGGGTTTGTTTATCTAAAATGTGGTTTCAGTTTTTACTTTTTGATTTGTATTTCAGAGGCAGCTGGATTAAGATGGGAGTAGTATTAACATAAACCATGTGTCACTTTTTGACTGATTTATGACCCTATGTTGGTACAGAGTTGTGTGCCTGTCACTCATGACTGACATGTGTCAGTCATGACTGTCGTAGTGTTCTTGTATCAAGAAAACAGTGTTTCTGATTTACGGTGGTAGCTGACAGGCTCCTGTATATCTAGGAAGTTTGGAGCCGTGTGACATCACCGCTTTGGTGAGATCCGGGAAACTTTTAAAAGACAAAAAAAACCTTTTGTTTGATTTTATGACCATCTTTTGGTAGATTTAGGCACCCCTTGTCACTCATGATTGACAGAGACTCCATGTGTCAACAAAAATCTGGGCTCCTTCCAGTCAGCTGGGGGGGGGAAACTGTTGCTGATTGTATTTTCCTTTGATTGTTGGGGGTGAAATTCACCCAAGCAGGTATCACGTAATGGTGGCACCCTGAGTGTTGAAAACCTTTGTTGTAGGGTAGCCTATATGTTAATTGAGTCAAAACATTTGAGTCAAGGCATTCAGGAATACCATTAGCCCTACGTGTGTGTGTGTGTGTGTGTGTGTGTGTGTGTGTGTGTGTGTGTGTGTGTGTGTGTGTGTTTTCTAAAATCACAGTTAAGGTGTTTACAAGTGGAACTGGCAGGGGGAAGAGTGCAACCTAAATGGGTTTGTTAATGGTTTTACGACAGTTGCTTAGGCTGGATGTTTAAAGAATGACACTTCATCAAAAGCTTTCTGGTGATTCTCTGGGCTCGCACACAAAACACATTTTTTGTGTATATCAATTTGGTCGTTACTTTTGTTATTTTAGTATTTTTTTAAAGAAAATGTTTTAGTTTTTACCCCAACCCATAGTGTGTGTGTGTGTGTGTGTGTGTGTGTGTGTGTGTGTGTGTGTGTGTGTGTGTTGCAAAACAACAACAGATTTACATATTTTACTTCAAACTAAGGGATTTTAAATGTTCAGACATTTATATATTTGTTTGCCACAAAAAGCAAGGAAAGTTGTCTATTTTCTTTAAATAAAACTTTTACTTTATTGTATTCTTTAAAACAGACTGATAACCAGCAACTGGTATTAGAACTGTAGCCGAGCAGTTTACTCACACGAGTAAAACACAATTTTCACTAGAAAATGTATGACTGAACCTTTTTCTTTTGACAAACCTACATTTCAAATTATACCTGAGGTGTGTAACAACCACACATTGATTCCTAAGATCCGGGGCACAGTGCAAACAAGCAAAAGTCAAGAAATCAAATCTTAGTGTAATCTCTGTGAGGTCAGAAAACAAAACTTTACGTTGAGTGATCCAGATAAATCTTTATGCTACAAAACATCATAGAAGTCACTAGCACTTTAAACATCCAGCACAAAATTAAAGAGATGAGCTCTATTACACATCCTCCAAAAATGTGTGTGTGTGTGTGTGTGTAAATAGTACTGCTAAACTCTTTGTGCGTATTTTTACACGCTAACATATTTTGACAGGGGATATTTCACACCGCAGTGATACATAGTTTTCACACTCTTGAATAACTTTCAAACATAATCTTTATATAGTTACAGTATGTATGTCCAAAAACATCTGTAAGATTCAAAAGACCAAATCAGTAAGAAAAGAGGGCACAGCATACATTGAAAAGCAAGATTTATAATAAATACACAAAATCCATTTGTGAACAAATGTGAAAGTTGCTACATTTTGTTTTGTAAGTAGTGTTTTTATCACTCCACTAGTGTTATTCGTCTTATTCAGATATTTTGTTAAAATATTTTGTTTAATGGACTCTTCTTTGAGAACTGTCAACATTCAGTGTTTATAGGAATAAATGTAAATTAAGAATTTAAGTGATAGTATTTCTGCTTGAGAGTGTTTGACTATATTGATATTTCTTGCAATGCAACTTTACAGCTATCTATGATTTCAGTTTACACAAAGCATCAACACGGAAAATAAGTTATGCTTTTAGTTTAAGTTTTACACTTAATCTGTTACAACTGAATCGCATCTGACTATTGCACTGAGAGCTATACATTGATTCATTTCATCAACTTTAATAGTGGTAAATAATGTTCCACACTCTGGCAAAATGAAAAGAAATAATGAAGTGTGCATAAATCACCATGTAAATTCAAGACCCCAAATCACTAAGAAAATAAATTACGCCATACAGACATTGTTTATGATGCATAGAAAACTCAAATGTTGAGCAATTTGTACTTTTGTTTCATGTTTTGTAAATATGGTTTTGCAAAGGCTTTTTTATCGCACCACTAGACATAGTCATCTTGTTGAGATGACACTGTTCACATTTCTTTCTTTTTTGTTTTTGTTTTAGGCGAAGACAGAAACGATGTAAGTTTATGCTGTTCCGCACATGGGAAAACATGTGTGATGAACGCATGGCTTACATTTAAGAGGCTTTTTTTTTTTTTTTTTTTTTTTTTTATAAATGACTGAACTCTCTCCTTTTGACAAAACCAGTATTTCATATTATATTATACTTAATATTATATTAAGTTGCTCAACGTCCCGCTTAGCATTAAAGATTAGTTTGTTTTTAATTGGTATCATCACCTTCTTTGACTCAAATAAAGTTACTATATGTGCTATAAATCTTCGTAAATTTTTTTTTTTGCTCTTCTGACAGATTTGTTAGAGGAACTATATGCCACAGTATTGTAATGCAAACACATTAAGAACAATAAAGTTACAGGTCCTTGTAAAGCCTATGAGTAAAATTCAAACAATCGTTATACAGGATTTATGTTTGTACAAAAGGAAATACAAGAGGTAAATTTACTTCAACCGTGTGTACGGGGTATAAGAGGGTTGAAAAGCTGTTTATAATAAACACACATAAGTGTGCAAATGACGGTTCTATTACGCCGATAGATTTAGTCATCTTGTTCAGACAGCAGATGATACTGTTTCACAGTATGTATGTAGGACTGTATGTTTTTAGGTGAAGACTTTTCTTAAAGAGCTGTCAACATTCTGCGTTTTATAGGAATAAATGACAATTCATTTAAGTAATAGTCTTTCTGTTTGAGAATATTTGACTAAGCTGATACTTTGTTTAGGTCAACTTCCCCCATCTATCTATGAATCCTGCAGATAAAATTGCACAAAAGCAAATTCTAGAGGTCAAATTGCTAAAAAAAAAATAATACAAATAAATACAACATGAGCCATTTAAAACAGATACAGAAACCCTCTCTTCCGATCTATTGCTAAAGTTTACGAATAAAATGCTGTTTAAGAACAGCATAAGAAAATTACACATTTAAACCGATATTATTTTAGGTCTGTCTACGAAGAGGTCACAAGACATATAATAGGACCAACATGAAAAGTGAGACTTGATGTTTTTATGTTACATACATACAACTGTTACACTTAAAACAAAACCTATCGATTAGCTATATTATGAGTCAAGGTGTCACAGACACACAATTCGTCATGTTTGTCTTCACAATCGGGGATTCTTTAAGAAAAACAGTATGTGTGTCAGGTTGAGTGCAGGTAGCTGAAGACGAGGACAGAAGGTTCTGCAGTATAGTTGATTTATTTACAAAACTTAACTTCAGGAACATACAGGAACAAAATAACAAACTCTAGAACTTCAGTAATACAAACACACACAACCATACACGGACGACGACCAACAAACACTGAGGGAAAACACAGGGCTTAAATGAACAGGGACTAATGGGATAATAAACTGAACACAGGTGAAGAAACTGAACACAAACGAGGAGCGGGAAAAACTAACAGGACTGAACCAAAATCAAAGACAGGGGGAAAACAAGATCACAGAACATAACTAAACACATAGAAAACGTGACAATGTGTCCATCATCAGTGTATACCAAATTTGTTTAACATATCTTCATTTTCCACAATTATAAATATTGATTAGCAACAGCTCAATGGTTACCAAATGCTAGTGAAGAGATTATCTACAGGTTGTCACTGGCACATTAGTTAGCTATTAGTGATAGTGGCCCTGGTATCGTCACATCGCAGTGAGTACACATATAAACCACAAAGTTTTGACTATGAAGCCAGGCCAAAAACAGAAAACAGCAATTAGTTGTAGCAGTATGGAGATTGAGTTATGTTCTTTGATTTTGCAAAGAACATAACAGCAGCATTCTTATTGTAATGTCGGGTGTGATTGTAATGCTTGTGTGGTGTTTTCTTTACACTTTCCCCATTGATGTCTGTTTCCCATGTCATGTTAGTGAACTCTAGGTCTTCTCGCCTTCTATTTGGTCATAAGTGACAGTATTCACATGAATTTGCATGATTTAATAACTTCGAATGCTGGGTGTTATATCCATATCTGTGTTACACAACATATTTTCAACACAAGCTGTTTATGTTGAGCGTAAGCATCGGTAAGTGTCAACATGTATGGAAAAGACCATTGTGTTACAGCAAAACCACTATCGGTGGAATGATATTGTAATGTATAGAGTTTTTTGCATTAATAAATTAACTTTTAATTAACATTACCTCATTGTTTCTTGACATATGTTTATAACCGTGATCCAATTTTCACATCTCAAAGAATCTTACAGACGGAAAATGTTTATCCAGAATTTAGACTACTGTTAAAAAAAAAGTCGATGTGTAGGGATATATACAATCGCTACATTGTATTTAATGTCACTATAGAGACAATTTAATGCACGCTTCAGGGGCTGAAATTTTAACATTTTAATCTTTGGTAAAAGTTAACTTAAAGCCTGCACAAAAAAAAAAAAAAGAAATTCCATCCTTTCTAAATGCATGTTATGGATCTATTGAGAACAATTCACCAGTGCCTATGTTTTGACCTTGTAATGTTTAATCAAATTTGTTGGAAAATCAAAAATACATGTAGGCTTTACTCAACTTTTTATGTCAACAGGTTTTACGTAGATGCCGCATTTAATTAACATTGTTTATTTCAGTAAACTTAGCTATAACATTGATTCAATTTCATTTAGTGGAATCAGGTTAACATTCTTAATTTTGTCCAAAACTATTAAGTTCAATTATCCTAAACTGTTATATCCAAGGCATGCCCAAAGTAGTTGTTTTTATTATTATTAAAACCACTTTAATTATTGTTAGCACGTCCTCACCCCCGGTCTACACTTTACCACAATGGTAACCTCCAAAAACACTAACACACCAGAAACTCTTTTAAATATAATCATAAAAGAACATTAAACATTGACAAGTACCAATTTTTTTTTATCCTGATGAAAACGATGGGAAAAGGGGAAATCCTCTGCCTAGTTTTCTATATTTGCTATATTGCTATGGGTATGTAATCTCAACCAAATGGATTAAGTAAAATGGTTGAAAAGAATCGTGTTGGATTAACTCCATTTACTTAAGTATATTGAACAAGCATCAAATGTTATTTTTGGTATACTGAAACATGAAAATATTGAGTTAAGTCAAACGCAACTGTTTCAAGTCAGATTAACACAATGTATTGTGTTTGAATGAAAAAGCTAATACAACCGTGTTAAATGAAATTATTATTTTTTGACTGAATTCTCTCTGGCGACATCAAGGACTTGTTGTTTATGCAGGACATAGTTATAAATCAGAAACACTGTTTTCTTGATACAAGAACACTACGACAGTCATGACTGACACATGTCAGTCATGAGTGACAGGCACACAACTCTGTACCAACATAGGGTCATAAATCAGTCAAAAAGTGACACATGGTTTATGTTAATACTACTGATGGGATTTAATGCAACTTATTTCAAAATTCGTTTTTTATTGTTGAGATGAGTTTTTTGGAGCCTGCGCTCCTAGAAGAATGGCTTGGTTTTAAATGTCATTGGGATCCACTAATTGAGCTGTGCTAGCCAGTAGTTGAGGCTCGTGTTGTGTGTGTGCAGGTCTGTGTGCGAGCGCGTCCTGCGGTGAAGTGTTCCTGCTGGCCTCGGCAGCGCTGGCCAACATCACGTTCTTCGACAGCATGGCCTGTGAGATCCTCCTGCAGCTCAATGCCGTTCCCATCCTTCTGCAGGCCTGCAGAGACCGCCAGCGCGTCGACACGCCGTACTCCAAAGACCAGGTGCGCACACACACACACACACACACACACACACCTGCAGAGACCGCCAGCGCGTCGACACGCCGTACTCCAAAGACCAGGTGCGCACACACACACACACACACACACACACACCTGCAGAGACCGCCAGCGCGTCGACACGCCGTACTCCAAAGACCAGGTGCACACACACACACACACACACACACACACACCTGCAGAGACCGCCAGCGCGTCGACACGCCGTACTCCAAAGACCAGGTGCGCACACACACACACACACACACACACACACACACCTGCAGAGACCGCCAGCGCGTCGACACGCCGTACTCCAAAGACCAGGTGCGCACACACACACACACACACACACACACACACACCTGCAGAGACCGCCAGCGCGTCGACACGCCGTACTCCAAAGACCAGGTGCGCACACACACACACACACACACACACACACACACACACACACCTGCAGAGACCGCCAGCGCGTCGACACGCCGTACTCCAAAGACCAGGTGCGCACACACACACACACACACACACACACACACACCTGCAGAGACCGCCAGCGCGTCGACACGCCGTACTCCAAAGACCAGGTGCGCACACACACACACACACACACACACACACACACACACACCTGCATAGACCGCCAGCGCGTCGACACGCCGTACTCCATAGACCAGGTGCGCACACACACACACACATACACACACACACACACCTGCAGAGACCTATAGCGCGTCGACACGCCGTACTCCAAAGACCAGGTGCGCACACACACACACACACACACACCTGCAGAGACCGCCAGCGCGTCGACACGCCGTACTCCAAAGACCAGGTGCACACACACACACACACACACACACACACCTGCAGAGACCGCCAGCGCGTCGACACGCCGTACTCCAAAGACCAGGTGCACACACACACACACACACACACACACACACACCTGCAGAGACCGCCAGCGCGTCGACACGCCGTACTCCAAAGACCAGGTGCGCACACACACACACACACACACACACACACACACCTGCAGAGACCGCCAGCGCGTCGACACGCCGTACTCCAAAGACCAGGTGCGCACACACACACACACACACGCACGCACACACACACACACACACACACACCTGCAGAGACCGCCAGCGCGTCGACAC
>JARWKJ010000025.1:29748270-29765770 GCA_029959095.1 Rhinichthys osculus
GACCGCCAGCGCGTCGATACGCCGTACTCCAAAGACCAGGTGCGCACACGCACACACACACACACACACCTGCAGAGACCGCCAGCGCGTCGATACGCCGTACTCCAAAGACCAGGTGCGCACACACACACACACACACACACACACACACACACCTGCAGAGACCGCCAGCGCGTCGATACACCGTACTCCAAAGACCAGGTGCACACACACACACACACACACACACACACACACACACACCTGCAGAGACCGCCAGCGCGTCGATACGCCATACTCCAAAGACCAGGTGCACACACACACACACACACACACACACACACACACACACACACACACCTGCAGAGACCGCCAGCGCGTCGACACGC
Organism: Rhinichthys osculus; assembly: GCA_029959095.1. Lineage (NCBI taxonomy): Eukaryota > Metazoa > Chordata > Actinopteri > Cypriniformes > Leuciscidae > Rhinichthys > Rhinichthys osculus. Next base: position 29,748,639 of record JARWKJ010000025.1, read on the forward strand.
CGTACTCCAAAGACCAGGTGCGCACACACACACACACACACACACACACACACACACACACACACCTGCAGAGACCGCCAGCGCGTCGATACGCCGTACTCCAAAGACCAGGTGCGCACACACACACACACACACACACACACACCTGCAGAGACCGCCAGCGCGTCGATACGCCGTACTCCAAAGACCAGGTGCGCACACACACACACACACACACACACACACACACACACACACACACCTGCAGAGACCGCCAGCGCGTCGACACGCCGTACTCCAAAGACCAGGTGCACACACACACACACACACACACACACACACCTGCAGAGACCGCCAGCGCGTCGATACGCCGTACTCCAAAGACCAGGTGCACACACACACACACACACACACACACACACACACGCCGTACTCCAAAGACCAGGTGCACACACACACACACACACACACACACACACACCTGCAGAGACCGCCAGCGCGTCGACACGCCGTACTCCAAAGACCAGGTGCGCACACACACACACACACACACACACACACACCTGCAGAGACCGCCAGCGCGTCGACACGCCGTACTCCAAAGACCAGGTGCGCACACACACACACACACACACACACACACACACACACACACACACACACACCTGCAGAGACCGCCAGCGCGTCGACACGCCGTACTCCAAAGACCAGGTGCGCACACACACACACACACACACACACACACACACACCTGCAGAGACCGCCAGCGCGTCGACACGCCGTACTCCAAAGACCAGGTGCGCACACACACACACACACACACACACACACACACCTGCAGAGACCGCCAGCGCGTCGATACGCCATACTCCAAAGACCAGGTGCACACACACACACACACACACACACACACACACCTAAAGAGACCGCCAGCGCGTCGATACGCCGTACTCCAAAGACCAGGTGCACACACACACACACACACACACACACACACCTGCAGAGACCGCCAGCGCGTCGATACGCCATACTCCAAAGACCAGGTGCACACACACACACACACACACCTGCAGAGACCGCCAGCGCGTCGATACGCCATACTCCAAAGACCAGGTGCGCACACACACACACACACACACACACACACCTGCAGAGACCGCCAGCGCGTCGATACGCCATACTCCAAAGACCAGGTGCACACACACACACACACACACACACACACACACCTGCAGAGACCGCCAGCGCGTCGATACGCCATACTCCAAAGACCAGGTGCGCACACACACACACACACACACACACACACCTGCAGAGACCGCCAGCGCGTCGATACGCCGTACTCCAAAGACCAGGTGCACACACACACACACACACACACACACCTGCAGAGACCGCCAGCGCGTCGATACGCCGTACTCCAAAGACCAGGTGCACACACACACACACACACACACACACACCTGCAGAGACCGCCAGCGCGTCGACACGCCGTACTCCAAAGACCAGGTGCACACACACACACACACACACACACACCTGCAGAGACCGCCAGCGCGTCGACACGCCGTACTCCAAAGACCAGGTGCACACACACACACACACACACACACCTGCAGAGACCGCCAGCGCGTCGACACGCCGTACTCCAAAGACCAGGTGCACACACACACACACACACACACCTGCAGAGACCGCCAGCGCGTCGACACGCCGTACTCCAAAGACCAGGTGCACACACACACACACACACACACACACCTGCAGAGACCGCCAGCGCGTCGACACGCCGTACTCCAAAGACCAGGTGCACACACACACACACACACACACACACACACCTGCAGAGACCGCCAGCACGACTTATAAATTTATAAGTCGACAGCATTGCTGAGTATTTTCTCCTTAAAACTGCAGTGAACCAAAGACTGTCTCAAAAACACGGTTTGAAATCGCTGGTGTTTCTGACGTCACAAACTACCTTGTAACCAATCAGATCAACGTGTGATCGTCAACTGAGTGAGTGAGTGGAGGCGGGGCTCATTTGCATATTCATAGAACCGCGCATACTAAATGAGGAAAGGGTGTCGAGTTACATTTCAAGATCTAAGCCATGAAGAATTTTTTAGGATAAAAGGATAAAACATTGAAATATGTCATTTTGGTGATAAAAGATGAGTTTTAAGGGATACAATTATTGACTACAGGGGGACTTTAATAGTTTTACTTCCGTATATTTTCCTAATGAGCAAACTACTTAAATGCACGTTATACAACACTGCTAGTCAGGAGTATATTGTACACTTGCACACATGTTTCCCAGTGTAGTAACAGTACTGTAAACGTAGAATCCAGTAATGATATCATTCAAACCCTGCAGGTTGTGACCATCCTTGCGAATCTGTCCGTTCTGGAGCAATGCACTGCAGATGTTCTAGAGGAGAAGGGTATGTGAGCAACACACACACATGCACAGATACCGAGTGTATTCCCGCAGCGTGTGAGAGTCACTGGATCTCTGTTCAGGAGTGGAGCAGCTGCTGGTGCTGCTGAATGAGAAGCCGTCGTCCTCCAGTCCATCCGAGGGCGCCGCATGCGAGCGGGTCCAGCAGAAAGCTGCCGTCACACTGGCTCGTCTCAGCAGAGACCCGCAGGTGGCTCAGAGCGCCGTTCAGCTGCGGGGTACGAGACAACACCTGTACCTGACCACTAGACAACACCTCTACCTGATCACCAGACAACACCTGCACCTGACCACTACACAACACCTGTACATGACCACCAGACAACACTTGTACCTGACCACTAGACAAAAGCTGTACCTGACTACTAGACAACACCTGTACCTGACCACTTGAAAACACCTTTAACTGACCACTAGACAACACCTGTTACCTGACCACACCTGTACCAGACTACCAGACAACACCTGTACCTGACCACTAGACAACACCTCTACCTGATCACCAGACAACACCTGCACCTGACCACTACACAACACCTGTACATGACCACCAGACAACACTTGTACCTGACCACTAGACAAAAGCTGTACCTGACTACTAGACAACACCTGTACCTGACCACTTGAAAACACCTTTAACTGACCACTAGACAACACCTGTTACCTGACCACACCTGTACCAGACTACCAGACAACACCTGCACCTGACCACTACACAACACCTGTACATGACCACTAGACAACACTTGTACCTGACCACTAGACAAAACCTGTACCTGACTACTAGACAACACCTGTTACCTGACCAGACCTGTACCTGACCACTAGACAACACCTGGACCTAGACAACACCTGGACCTGACCACACCTGTACCTGACCACTAGACTAAACCTGTACCTGACCACTAGACAACACCTGTACCTGACCACCAGACAACACCTGTACATGACAACCAGATAACACCTGTACATGACAACCAGATAACACCTGTACATGACAACCAGATAACACCTGTACATGACAACCAGATAACACCTGTACATGACAACCAGATAACACCTGTACCTGACCACACCTGTACCTGACCACCAGACAACACCTGTACCTGACCACACCTGTACCTGACCACCAGACAACACCTGCATCTGACCACACCTGTACCTGACCACCAGATGACACCACACCTGTACCTGACCACTATACAACACCTGTACCTGACCACCAGACAACACCTGTACCTGACCACCAGGCAACACCTGTACCTGATCACCAGACAACACCTGTACCTGACCACTAGACAACACCTGTACCTGACCACACCTGTACCTGACTACTAGACAACACCTGTACCTGACAACAGCTGTACCTGACTATTAGACAACATTTGTACGTGACTACACCTGTACCTGACCACTAGACAACACCTGTACCTGACCACTGGACAACACATGTACCTGGCCACTAGACAACACCTGTACCTGACCACTGGACGACACCTGTACCTGACCACACCTGTACCCGACCACTAGACAACACCTGTACCTGACACTGTCACTCAACTCAAGCACAACACCTGTACCTGACCACTAGACAACACCTGTACCTGACCACACCTGTACCCGACCACTAGACAACACCTGTACCTGACACTGTCACTCAACTCAAGCACAACACCTGTACCTGACCACTAGACAACACCTGTACCTGACCACACCTGTACCCGACCACTAGACAACACCTGTACCTGACACTGTCACTCAACTCAAGCACAACACCTGTACCTGACCACTAGACAACACCTGTACCTGACCACTAGACAACACCTGTATCTGACCACTAGACAACACCTGTACCTGACCACACCTGTACCAGACCACTAGACAACACCTGTACCTGACACTGTCACTCAACTCAAGCACAACACCTGTACCTGACCACTAGACAACACCTGTACCTGACCACTAGACAACACCTGTACCTGACCACTAGACAACACCTGTACCTGACCACTAGACAACACCTGTACCTGACCACTAGACAACACCTGTACCTGACCACACCTGTACCAGACCACTAGACAACACCTGTACCTGACACTGTCACTCAACTCAAGCACAACACCTGTACCTGACCACTAGACAACACCTGTACCTGACCACTAGACAACACCTGTACCTGATCACCAGACATGACCTGTACCTGACCACAAGAAATCGATTCATCTAGCGATTGTGATTAAAAAAAAAAAAGATTTTACAATTAAACAAATTACAGAATCGATATAAATTCAAAATAAATTGATTTATTTTTGTCCTTACTTATAGATGAGGTTGACAGAAGTTAGCCACTGTGATCTCGATTCAAACTCCCATGCAATCTTCTTCCATTTCCTCTGTCTATTAAACCTTTGACAAAAAACTCACACACAACCACATGTGTAGATCAGATACTGCACACGCTTACCTTAGGGAAAAAAAACACACACAACCACATGTGTAGATCAGATACTGCACACGCTTACCTTAGGGGAAAACTCACACACAACCACATGTGTAGATCAGATACTGCACACGCTTACCTTAGGGGAAACTCACACACAACCACATGTGTAGATCAGATACTGCACACGCTTACCTTAGGGGAAAACTCACACACAACCACATGTGTAGATCAGATACTGCACACGCTTACCTTAGGGGAAACTCACACACAACCACATGTGTAGATCAGATACTGCACACGCTTACCTTAGGGAAAAAAAACACACACAACCACATGTGTAGATCAGATACTGCACACGCTTACCTTAGGGGAAAACTCACACACAACCACATGTGTAGATCAGATACTGCACACGCTTACCTTAGGGAAAAAAACACACACAACCACGTGTGTAGATCAGATACTGCACACGCTTACCTTAGGGGAAAACTCACACAACCACATGTGTAGATCAGATACTGCACACGCTTACCTTAGGGGAAACTCACACAACCACATGTGTAGATCAGATACTGCACACGCTTACCTTAGGGGAAAACTCACACACAACCACATGTGTAGATCAGATACTGCACACGCTTACCTTAGGGGAAAACTCACACACAACCACATGTGTAGATCAGATACTGCACACGCTTACCTTAGGGGAAACTCACACACAACCACATGTGTAGATCAGATACTGCACACGCTTACCTTAGGGAAAAAAAACACACACAACCACATGTGTAGATCAGATACTGCACACGCTTACCTTAGGGGAAACTCACACACAACCACATGTGTAGATCAGATACTGCACACGCTTAACTTAGGGGAAACTCACACACAACCACATGTGTAGATCAGATACTGCACACGCTTACCTTAGGGGAAACTCACACACAACCACATGTGTAGATCAGATACTGCACACGCTTACCTTAGGGGAAACTCACACACAACCACATGTGTAGATCAGATACTGCACACGCTTACCTTAGGGGAAAACTCACACACAACCACATGTGTAGATCAGATACTGCACACGCTTACCTTAGGGGAAAACTCACACACAACCACATGTGTAGATCAGATACTGCACACGCTTACCTTAGGGGAAAACTCACACACAACCACATGTGTAGATCAGATACTGCACACGCTTACCTTAGGGGAAAACTCACACACAACCACATGTGTAGATCAGATACTGCACACGCTTACCTTAGGGGAAAACTCACACACAACCACATGTGTAGATCAGATACTGCACACGCTTACCTTAGGGGAAACTCACACAACCACATGTGTAGATCAGATACTGCACACGCTTACCTTAGGGGAAAACTCACACACAACCACATGTGTAGATCAGATACTGCACACGCTTACCTTAGGGGAAACTCACACACAACCACATGTGTAGATCAGATACTGCACACGCTTACCTTAGGGGAAACTCACACACAACCACATGTGTAGATCAGATACTGCACACGCTTACCTTAGGGGAAAACTCACACACAACCACATGTGTAGATCAGATACTGCACACGCTTACCTTAGGGGAAACTCACACACAACCACATGTGTAGATCAGATACTGCACACGCTTACCTTAGGGGAAAACTCACACACAACCACATGTGTAGATCAGATACTGCACACGCTTACCTTAGGGGAAAACTCACACACAACCACATGTGTAGATCAGATACTGCACACGCTTACCTTAGGGGAAAACTCACACACAACCACATGTGTAGATCAGATACTGCACACGCTTAACTTAGGGGAAACTCACACACAACCACATGTGTAGATCAGATACTGCACACGCTTACCTTAGGGGAAAACTCACACACAACCACATGTGTAGATCAGATACTGCACACGCTTAACTTAGGGGAAACTCACACACAACCACATGTGTAGATCAGATACTGCACACGCTTACCTTAGGGGAAACTCACACACAACCACATGTGTAGATCAGATACTGCACACGCTTACCTTAGGGGAAACTCACACACAACCACATGTGTAGATCAGATACTGCACACGCTTACCTTAGGGGAAAACTCACACACAACCACATGTGTAGATCAGATACTGCACACGCTTACCTTAGGGGAAACTCACACACAACCACATGTGTAGATCAGATACTGCACACGCTTACCTTAGGGGAAAACTCACACACAACCACATGTGTAGATCAGATACTGCACACGCTTACCTTAGGGGAAACTCACACACAACCACATGTGTAGATCAGATACTGCACACGCTTACCTTAGGGGAAAACTCACACACAACCACATGTGGAGATCAGATACTGCACACGCTTACCTTAGGGGAAAACTCACACACAACCACATGTGTAGATCAGATACTGCACACGCTTACCTTAGGGGAAACTCACACACAACCACATGTGTAGATCAGATACTGCACACGCTTAACTTAGGGGAAACTCACACACAACCACATGTGTAGATCAGATACTGCACACGCTTACCTTAGGGGAAACTCACACACAACCACATGTGTAGATCAGATACTGCACACGCTTACCTTAGGGGAAAACTCACACAACCACATGTGTAGATCAGATACGGCACACGCTTACCTTAGGGGAAACTCACACACAACCACATGTGTAGATCAGATACTGCACACGCTTACCTTAGGGGAAAACTCACACACAACCACATGTGTAGATCAGATACGGCACACGCTTACCTTAGGGGAAACTCACACACAACCACATGTGTAGATCAGATACTGCACACGCTTACCTTAGGGGAAAACTCACACACAACCACATGTGTAGATCAGATACGGCACACGCTTACCTTAGGGGAAACTCACACACAACCACATGTGTAGATCAGATACTGCACACGCTTACCTTAGGGGAAAACTCACACACAACCACATGTGTAGATCAGATACGGCACACGCTTACCTTAGGGGAAACTCACACACAACCACATGTGTAGATCAGATACTGCACACGCTTACCTTAGGGGAAAACTCACACACAACCACATGTGTAGATCAGATACGGCACACGCTTACCTTAGGGGAAACTCACACACAACCACATGTGTAGATCAGACAACACAGTAAATCGTGCAATCAGTGAACTGATGATTTAAAGCAGCGGTTAATTTCAACATATACTAATACTTAATAAAAATCCAGCTTTTCATTTTTTGTTCATGTTAGTTCACAGTGCATTAATGTTAACAAGATTTTAATAAACTAACATTAGCAAAGATTAATAAATACAGTAACAAATGTATTGCCTATGGTTGTTTCATGTTTGTTAATACATTAACTAATGGTAACTAATGAACCTTATTGTAAAGTGTTACCGCTGTATTTCTAAAGCTGGTTGGACTACACAGATTGTCAGCATTGAAACCCTTGTATTTTCCCTCAGTTGTTCCTCGCCTCATTGAGTTGTGTCGCTCGCCGGCGGAAAGGAACAACAGTGATTCGGTACTGGTGGCCTGTCTGGTAAATAAAGCTGTTGTTGTTTTTTAATGCATGTGTAAAATTGTGCTATATGAGCTAATATTCATACTGAGCAGAATGTGTTCTCTTTTGCTATTTAAATATACAAGTATACTTCAGTATTCCTGCATGGACTGCAGGCCATAGAGTTAAGCAGACGATCAAATCCAACTAAACAGCTATTCTTAAAGGGATAGTTCACCTAAAAATGAAAATTAGCCCATGATTTACTCTCCCTCAAGCCGTCCTAGGTGTGTATGACATTCTCCTTTCAGACGAATACAATCAAAGTTCTATTAAAAATGTCCTGGCTCTTCCAAGCTTTATGATGGCAGTGCATTATGAAAGTATTTTTGGTGCAAAACAACTGAACGCCTGTGACAGTGGAGTGTGTAGTTGTAGAGAATAGCCACACATGTGTATCAGTAAATTTGAAGTCACAGAGAGAAATGTTTTAAGATTTGCAAACTTGTAGACTTTTTTTTATCTTCCACAAACACAACACACCAGTTACACCTTCTCAAATTCTGCATTGCAGGCGCACAAATCCTATTCTACAAATCACAAATTAAGAAACTCGTACGCTCACATTTCTGCTACAGTTGCTGCAGTGAATATGGTGCAAAACTCATTTACACACCAGCATCAAAACATGTGAAGTCACAGAGAAGTTTTGCTCATCTGCAAATCATTGTGAATTCATCCAATGAGAGTTGCACACTTGTAGAATATTTTCACACAAATGTCTTGTATATTTTTGTAGCACAAACACAAGTACACAACTACAGCTGCTTGAATCTGCTGTGACGAATCTCAAGCTCTGTTTTTCGCTTTCAAGTGACAAGTTACGTGCGCTCTCCCTTTTGCACCAAGTGCACTGTGAAATGTGGAGCAGAAGTGAGTTGTGCATCTGTAGAGGCAGTGGGCGGAGCCGACATTAATATTTATGAGTGAGTTGTGCATCTGTAGAGGCAGAGGGCGGAGCCGACATTAATATTCATGAGTGAGTTGTGCATCTGTAGAGGCAGTGGGAGGAGCCGACATTAATATTCATGAGTGAGTTGTGCATCTGTAGAGGCAGTGGGCGGAGCCTACATTAATATTCATGAGTGAGTTGTGCATCTGTAGAGGCAGAGGGCGGAGCCGACATTAATATTCATGAGTGAGTTGTGCATCTGTAGAGGCAGTGGGCGGAGCCGACATTAATATTCATGAGTGAGTTGTGCATCTGTAGAGGCAGTGGGCGGAGCCACATTAATATTCATGAGTGAGTTGTGCATCTGTAGAGGCAGTGGGCGGAGCCGACATTAATATTCATGAGTGAGTTGTGCATCTGTAGAGGCAGAGGGCGGAGCCACATTAATATTCATGAATGAGTTGTGCATCTGTAGAGGCAGTGGGCGGAGCCACATTAATATTCATGAGTGAGTTGTGCATATGTAGAGGCAGTGGGTGGAGCCCACATTAATATTCATGAGTGAGTTGTGCATCTGTAGAGGCAGTGGGCGGAGCCACATTAATATTCATGAATGAGTTGTGCATCTGTAGAGGCAGTGGGCGGAGCCACATTAATATTCATGAGTTTCCCGGGCATGCGCTGGAACTGCTTATTCTAGTTCACGCTCCTCATTTCTCAGCAGGTTTAATGGATTATTTCAAAAAAGGTAAATATAGTTTCAACACAAACTTAAATTGCGTATCGTTTCGTTAAGTTCATAATGTTTTTATTGATTCGTCACTGACTGAAAGATTGCTGGCATTATATTCCGTAAAATAATGTTAAGTGTTTTTTGTTTCTCATTTACAGTAACCTAGTTGTATCAAATGTAATTTATCCACTTTTGTCCATACAATTTTGTTTAATCCAAATTGTACGTATGTTAAAGCAACACATTCATGCTTGTGTAACCCCGTCATCTCGCAAGAGATGAGGAGAACTCAAAAGGGCCACAACCACAGTGCGTTCCGTTGCAAAGATAAAGTTTATTGCACAATATTCACAAGGATCACATGGGGTAATCAGAACTGGCAAAGAGAGAAAACAAACAAAATTGTAACCGTTACAGACAACAGGGTTCCCAATCCTATCCAATGGAAATTGCTCTGAAACTGTGTGCACACTCACAAGCTCACCAAACACAAATTCACTCCAACCTCCACAATTGTAAAGTAAACCAAACCACTACAATCTATTCCCCAAACCTTAACAGAGTAAACCATATACAAGAAAATGGGAACCCCACCGTCAGATGTAGGTCCAAAACAAACAAAAACAAAGCACAAAAACAATTTCACAAATTAAATCAATCACTTCCACTTCCATACACAAGACTCAATTCAACATTAAAGTCATCTCTTCAGACACCCATTAGCCTCCAATGCTTTCAATAAAGTAAATGGCAATCATGCATCATCTGTAAATAAAACAAAGAAAGAATACAAATTGATGATTGCCCTATAAAATATTTACAAAGATTAAAAACCTTAAAACCATTAAACATAACACACAAAATTACAATTATAAAATGAAGCTTAAAACCAAGTTCAATAATTCAATTAAGATCAGTACCTGTATTCTCAAATATATCTGCTTAATTCTCTGAGGCACCAATCAACACCATTCCCATCAGAATACTAAAACAGAAAACAAATACAAACATGTTAAAACTAGACAAACTCACTCTAGTCATCATAAATCACAACCCTTATCTTCCCAATTCAGTTATATGCTGCTCATTAATCAACTTAGTTTTTCATCTGCATTACACAGCCTTGAAAGACACCAAACAGCTTTTCCTGCTTAACACATGGTACCACAAAGAGGAAGTCTAAGCAGTTTGGTTTCCCTTTATAGCGTCTTAAATCATGGGATTTGTAGTCCGTCTAGTTTGTAGTCCATCTTCTACCCCATTACACTTGTGTTTGGTCTTAAATGAATTGCCTTTATTGAACAAGAATTTAAGAACAATCACACCAGGATATATATATATATATATAGGGCTGTAACGATACGCAATATAAAACCAAAATCGCGATACTCGGATCCACGAACCTGTGTCGCGGTGTGAGAAGGCAGAATCGCGACACACCCCTTCCACCTCCCAGAGTTATCCTTCCCGTCCAGATCCAATTCTAAATCACATCTTTAAATTATTATTTAAAGTTAACATTATAAAATACGTAGACCTACACCACAAAACTAGTTGAGGATAAATTATTTAAAATTGGTCAATTTCAGCGTTATGGACGTGACATTTGCAGTAAAAACTTGAAATATAAATTCTCAGAAAATGCATTTAATACCAATATATTGAAACTTCTGTTTATATATCCATACTCCCTTAATAAAGGAGTCCAGACATTAGAAAAATATAAGTCTACATTTTATTTTTAATATGACATGAGGGAAATACACATGTGTTATGGACGTTACACAAAACATCTTTAATGTTTAGGTGGCAAAATATTGTTTTAGTAATTCTGTGAATTACACTGCACAAACCAAAAGTAATACTACCCACCGGATGAAGAAGGGTTGGTTCTCCCCAGAACATAAAACATTCATTATTTTATTTTTCGTGTTCGCATTTATGAGGAAAAAACAATGTTACGGACGTGACAGTTCTGGAAGCGGCACTAAAACTTTCACAGAGACCTCAAACAGAAAGCACAAAACCTTTCTTTAAAGTGAATTTCGTTTTGTATTAATTGTATCTTAATTTTAATCAATGTTTCATCAACCAATTGCCTGGATTTAATAAATAAGAAGTAAATATAGCAGCTATTAGATAATCACGACACAGAGGCGCCGGCGGTTGAACTGGAGCTCATAAATGAAGCGAAACTCAGCCTACTTCATAAGGTAGCCTACTTCGCAGACCTGAGAAATATATCTATATTGAAATGTCTATATTAACAATTCAAAACCAAAGAAAACAGACTCTCTGCTTATGTTGGCCTAATCGGAATGAAAAGTGCATTTCAATCACACCAGGATATATTATTATAGGCTAGGCCTATATATATATTTTTTAAAAGTGTTAGCCCATGGATAGCCTATGAGGGTTTATTTAATTTATTGCAATTAACAAATGATAACAATTAGTAAAAGCCACAGTTTTAAAGCTTCGCAAGGTGCAATTTATATGACGAGTTGAAGTTTGCTGTACTTATATAGGCCTAGGCTACACGAAGTGAATGCCAGCAATCTTTCAGTCAGTGACGAATTAATAAAAACATTATGAACGAAACGCGCTGAAACCATATTTACCTTTTATGAAATAATCCATTAAACATGCTGAGAAACCAGGAGCATGAACTAGAATGAGCAGTTCCAGCGCATGCCCGGGAAACTCATGAATATTAATGTAGGCTCCCCCCACTGCCTCTACAGATGCACAACTCACTCATGAATATTAATGTCGGCTCCGCCCACTGCCTCTACAGATGCGCAATTCACTCATGAATATTAATGTAGGCTCCGCCCACTGCCTCTACAGATGCGCAACTCACTCATGAATATTAATGTCGGCTCCGCCCACTGCCTCTACAGATGCACAACTCACTCATGAATATTAATGTCGGCTCCTCCCACTGCCTCTACAGATGCACAACTCACTCATGAATATTAATGTCGGCTCCTCCCACTGCCTCTACAGATGCGCAACTCACTCATGAATATTAATGTCGGCTCCGCCCACTGCCTCTACAGATGCGCAACTCACTCATAAATATAAATGTCGGCTCCGCCCACTGCCTCTACAGATGCGCAACTCACTCATGAATATTAATGTCGGCTCCGCCCACTGCCTCTACAGATGCGCAACTCACTCATAAATATTAATGTCGGCTCCGCCCACTGCCTCTACAGATGCACAACTCACTTCTGCTCCACATTTCACAGTGCACTTGGTGCAAAAGGGAGAGCGCACGTAACTTGTCACTTGAAAGCGAAAAACAGAGCTTGAGATTCGTCACAGCAGATTCAAGCAGCTGTAGTTGTGTACTTGTGTTTGTGCTACAAAAATATACAAGACATTTGTGTGAAATTATTCTACAAGTGTTCAACTCTCATTGGATGAATTCACAATGATTTGCAGATGAGCAAAATTTCTCTGTGACTTCACATGTTTTGATGCTGGTGTGTAAATGAGTTTTGCACCATATTCACTGCAGCAACTGTAGCAGAAATGTGAGCGTACGAGTTTCTTAATTTGTGATTTGTAGAATAGGATTTGTGCGCCTGCAATGAAGAATTTGGGGCTGTTTACACCTGGCCACTTCATGCGTTTTCTGTGATCGGATAGCTATCCGATCGTGAAAAGACCAGGTGTAAATGCCCTCCGAAACGCATTCGAGGCGGATTTGAATCCGATCGCTCAAACCACATCAGGAGGTGGTCTGGGCCGCATTCCAGACGAAACTGGACAAGTGTAAATGCATCTGGTTGTTGAAACCACATATGTAAATTTTACTCCTCCCAAAAATGCTAAAAAATAAACGTGTGAGAGCGTGTTATATAGGCTATATGTCATGTTATAGTCAGATATGACGACGCTACTGCAACACGCATTACCGCAGCTGAGCAGCCAACGTGCAGACTATCGCAAATCAAAGTGAAAGTAAGTCGCAGACGCTTAACATACAATCATGTTCATTAAAAGTAAAGAAACGAAATGATCTTACCAGGACTGTTGCCGCTCTCTCTTATTGCCGTCTCTGATTTTGAATTAGCTGATGATCAATAAAATGCAGCTCATATCTGTTGCTTTCGGTGACGTGCACTCCATTAAATCTGCATATAGCGCGGGAATTGAAGATCGGATTTATATCCGTTTTGCAAAAACACATTTATGTGACCAGGTGTAAATGGAATCGTTTTGATAAATCAGATAGCTATCCGATCTGAGAAAACGCATGAAGTGGCCAGGTGTAAACAGCCCCTTTGAGAAGGTGTAACTGTTGTGTTGTGTTTGTGGAAGATAAAAAAAGTCTACAAGTTTGCAACTCTTAAAACATTTCTCTCTGTGACTTCAAATTTACTGATACACATGTGTGGCTATTCTCTACAACTACACACTCCACTGTCACAGGCGTTCAGTTGTTTTGCACCAAAAATACTTTCATAGTGAATGGCCAAATATTTTTTTAAGTCCATAAGTTCATAAAAGTCCATCTGTCCATCATAAAAGTGCATCTATCCATCACAAAAGTCCAACTGTCCATCACAAAAGTCCATCTGTCCATCATAAAAGTGCATCTATCCATCATAAAAGTGCATCTGTCCATCATAAAAGTGCATCTGTCCATCATAAAAGTGCATCTGTCCATCATAAAAGTGCATCTGTCCATCATAAAAGTGCATCTGTCCATCATAAAAGTGCATCTGTCCATCATAAAAGTGCATCTGTCCATCATAAAAGTGCATCTATCCATTGTTACGACCCTTGGCTCAAGGGAAGCAACAAAAACAAGGGACACCCGTAAACCAAATTGTAAGCTCAAAAGTAATGTTTATTTAACTACAAAAATAAGACAAGACTAAATAGAATGAAAACAATTAAAAGAAAATAAGAGTGTTTCTGTATTCATCAGCAAGATCAGTGTGTAAAGGAAGATGCATGGTTGAAAGTGTAATGCAATGTTGAAATTGAAATGTAAATGTAACAAAATACAACGCAAGCAAAAACCAAAGGCAAAGTCCAAAACCAAAGTTCCCTCTGCCTTGGCTCAGTTGATGATCTCTTAAGGAGCGTCTGAGACATGGTCACAGGTGTTTCCAGTTGACTGCCAATTGAGGCAATTAGTGGGCTCAGGTACCAAACTGCAGTTCCCAAAACCAACAGCAGCGGTTGTCACACCCCTCCCCTGTCCATCATAAAAGTGCATCTATCCATCATAAAGTGCATCTGTCCATCATAAAGTCCATCTGTCCATCATAAAAGTGCATCTGTCCATCATAAAAGTGCATCTGTCCATCATAAAAGTGCATCTGTCCATCATAAAGTGCATCTGTCCATCATAAAAGTGCATCTGTCCATCATAAAAGTGCATCTGTCCATCATAAAGTGCATCTGTCCATCATAAAAGTGCATCTGTCCATCATAAAGTGCATCTGTCCATCATAAAAGTGCATCTGTCCATCATAAAAGTGCATCTGTCCATCATAAAAGTGCATCTATCCATCATAAAAGTGCATCTGTCCATCATAAAAGTGCATCTGTCCATCATAAAAGTGCATCTGTCCATCATAAAAGTGCATCTGTCCATCATAAAAGTGCATCAGTCCATCATAAAAGTGCATCTGTCCATCATAAAGTGAAAAGTGCATCTCTCCATCATAAAGTGCTCCACAGGCTCTGGGGGGTTAATAAAGGTCTTCTGAAGTGAAGCAATGCGTTCATGTAAGAAAAATAACCATATTTAAAACTTTATCGACTAAAATAACTAGCTTCCGCCAGACTGCTGTACGCATCGATTTACGACGAGTGACCCTTGACCCGACAAATGACGCAAAACACCAGTCACGAATTAGAAGTCTAAAATGAGAATTTTGAAAGCGAATGTGGGAGGAGCTTGAGTTTGCCCAGCGCTGTGTGTCTGAGTGGCGTCAGAGCTTACGCGACTCCTACATCTACGACACACATCGGCAAGCGTTACTCTTGTGGCGTATGCCGTTTGCCGGAAGCCAGTTATTTAGTCGATTAATTTTTAAATATGGTTATTTTTCTTACTCAAACGCATCGCTTCACTTCAGAAGGCCTTAATTATTTTATGATGGACAGATGCACTTTTATGGACTTGGAAGAGCCAGGACATTTTTTAATATAACTCTGATTGTGTTCGTCTGAAAGAAGAATGCCATACACACCTAGGATGACTTCAGGGTGAGTAAATCATGGGCTAATTATTAATTTTTGGGTGAACTATCCCTTTAAAATCAATATTTTCATGTAAACTGTACTGCTTTAATATATATGTAGAAAGATGAATTTCATAATTTTGACATTTCTTAGTGCCCCTAATATGAGTTTTTTCAAAGCTATAAAATGCTACGAGTGCACTTTCTGTTTGAGCGTGAGTGGATGACCTGTGACCCTTGACCCCTGCCAGGCTGCGCTGAGGAGGCTGGCGTCCGAGTGTCCGGACAGCATCGGGCTCTCGGACCATCAGCAGCTGATCAAGCCCAGACTGGTGGACTCGTTCCTGCTGTGCTCCAACATGGAGGAAAGCTTCGTCTGAATCACAGCAACCTGGGACTTGCTCTCAAAGTATTTATTTGCTACCGAAAGAACCAGCTTGGCTGAGCTGTACGTCTATATTCAACCTGAGAACATTAACATCAATCACGCATGACTGACATTTAAAGCATTATTACAGGGATTTAGAAAAATGTAGAGTATCAACTAAATTTAAACTCATGTTCAGCTCAGAATCAAACAGACATTCCGATGTATCATGTGTATATTTCCTATTCAAATGAATGTAAATTGATGTTTGATACCACAGCCTATATAGCGCTGAAAATTAGCATGTCCTGAATAAAGCAAAACTCTATTGTGTCTGTGCTGAATGTTGCTTTCCCTGTTGACCTGAAGCTACGAGCCGAATGACGATGTACATCCACTCTCTGACAGTAGGTGGCGCTAATGCAGCAGCAGAAACAGAGCCGTTACCCTG
>JARWKJ010000025.1:29770770-29888270 GCA_029959095.1 Rhinichthys osculus
GAGAGAGATGTGTAGGTTTAGGGGTCGAGTAAGTGTGTGTGTGTGTGTGTGTGTGAGAGAGAGATGTGTAGGTTTAGGGGTCGAGTAAGTGTGTGTGTGTGTGTGAGAGAGATGTGTAGGTTTAGGGGTCGAGTAAGTGTGTGTGTGTGTGTGTGAGAGATGTGTAGGTTTAGGTGTCGAGTAAGTGTGTGTGTGTGTGTGTGTGTGTGAGAGATGTGTAGGTTTAGGGGTCGAGTAAGTGTGTGTGTGTGTGTGTGTGAGAGAGATGTGTAGGTTTAGGGGTCGAGTAAGTGTGTGTGTGTGTGTGTGTGTGAGAGAGAGATGTGTAGGTTTAGGGGTCGAGTAAGTGTGTGTGTGTGTGTGTGAGAGAGATGTGTAGGTTTAGGGGTCGAGTAAGTGTGTGTGTGTGTGTGTGAGAGATGTGTAGGTTTAGGTGTCGAGTAAGTGTGTGTGTGTGTGTGTGTGTGTGAGAGATGTGTAGGTTTAGGGGTCGAGTAAGTGTGTGTGTGTGTGTGTGTGAGAGAGATGTGTAGGTTTAGGGGTCGGCAGGGGCGCTGCTAAGGATTTTGGGCCCCATGAAAACAATCTTGACAGGGCCCCCAACACAGCTGAGACTTTTTTCATATTAATTTACACAAAACCATGCGCTTTTATGGTATTTTGACTATCATTCTCATATATTTAAGTCAATCAGACAATTGAACTCAATGTCCACACCCGTAATTTGTCCTCTGTAATACAAAGCCGTGCACCCTCTGCACCCTGCTCTATCGAAACGTGCTAACTTGTCGAAAAATGCTAGAGACCTAGGGCCTGATGTATTAACTTTGCGTACGCACAAAATGGGCATAGAAATATGCGTACGCATTTAAAAAGGTATGTGTGTATATAACACATAATAAATCCTCTTGCGCTGTTAGAAGACCTTGCTAATGACGCTCTACGGAGGGAGTGTGTTTTCAGAGACCGTGGAGATTTCCTTGCTCATGATGATGATTGGCTCATGAGCCGAATTCGATTCCCAAGAGCCATCCTCTTGGAATTGTGTTCTGAATTACGGCCAGTAACATGAAATCATTACTGAGAAGTTACAACATTTTTATATTCAATAAATATTAATATTTGTTGTGGATGTGATGCTTTTGAACACTTTTCCTCTGGCATGCTGTCTGTGTTTTAATGTGTTAACTACAGAGATAATTGCTTATCATGATAGCAGATTGTCTGAGAAAATGGTTTCTATCTGTTTCCATTAAAAATATAAATCAATTAAAATACTATTTGGCCAGTGGAAAAGATTGAGAAAAACTTTCTCTGAAATGCATTTTGCACTATTTTATTTTATTTATTTAAAAAACAAGGGAAGGATGGGCTACTAAATGATTTTTAGTAATGTAATGTGACGGCACATCCGTATTTCATATTTTCCTAATGTCTTGTACCGTTAAACATGTTATCATGTGGATGAATAATCATATGCAAATGATATGCAGATGAGGATATGCATAGTAAAACTAGGCGTTATAATCTCCATATATGGTTATTTCGGGGTGGAGACGCATGTGCGCACAATCTTCCGCTGACTGGGATTTATAAAGTGAATTCTGCGCAGGTTCTGGCGTACGCACGGTTTTATAAGTCTGAATATTTTTTTGCGTACGACATTTTTGGCTTTCGGGCGCACCGCACGTACACTTTTAGTAAGGATTCTACGCACAGTTTTATAAATGAGGCCCCTGGAGCCTCAAAGCGTGCGTAGGCCTACGCCATAGCTGTCAACATTGAACATTGAAAATAAGGGAGATTTCCCGGAATCCATCCCCAAAAGGGATTTTTTTTACACGATTCTTAACCACAAACTTTAAAAATAAAGCACTAATCATTAAAAGTCTAAAGAGTTTATAACTAGCCTACATATGTGTGAGAGAGAAATAGACAATGTGTGTGTGTGTGTGAGTGTGTGTGTGTGTGTGAAGGTTAGGTTTAGGGGTCGGTTTAGTGTGTGTGTGTGTGATGGTTAGGTTTATGGGTCGAGTTAGTGTGTGTGTGAGTATTAATTCTCTGAACATTAATTTTATTTATTTAATGTGGACATAGCAATAACATTGGACGAACCAGATGCATTGTTTAAAGTGTTATAGCACATGTGCTAATTTTCAACACCTGTCCATAGGGTAATGGTACAGTTTCTTCTGACTCTAAAAAACCTGGTAAATTTTTATTCTTCTCTTTATAAGTCTAATTATTGTGAGGACTCTGCATTGCTCTTTTCCAGTCTTTGAAGGAGGTTAAGACTTTATCTAATGATGAAAGATCGGCTGTGAAGGAGAAGTAACTGTTGCTGAAGCGCTAGAGAACAGCACGTCTCCGGGACCGATGGGCTGAAGGAGAAGGAGCTCCTTTAAAACACTCCCCACGACATTATCACAAGACTTACTCACTTTAATAAACCTAAGAAAGACATTCTATTTATAGATAACTGGTGCCCAATTTGCCTATTAAACTGTGACTATAAAAGCTTAGCTTTGATATTGGCCGACAGATGTGCTGGGCTCAATTATAGATGAACCCAGTCAGGTTTTATCCCTAAGAGGCATATTGCTAACAATATTCGCATCGCTTTAGATTAGACTCTGCCGAGCTTGATGAGCAAAGTGTTATTCTTTTTTATAGACTTTTATAAAGCTTTTGGTTCTCTTGAATCTCAATCTCTGCACAAGCTTGGCTTTGGTGATTTCTATTGCAGAATTATCCGCACATTATATAAAAATGGGTGTTATATCTGGGTTTTATCTAACCCAATTGCTCAATCAATCTGAGATCTGGCTCTTCTCCCAGATCCGAAGTGGTCAGGGGTTCGCCAGGGTTGCCCGGTTTCACCTTACTGTTTTTAATAGCGGCTATATCAATATAGCTGATAATCATATTTAGCTGAAGACACCGCTCTCTTTCTAAAAGAGGACTCAGATCCCTGTTGGTATTGATCATATTCAAGTGTTTTCTAAAGCTTCACATGAATCTAGATAAATGTGAGCTGCTTGCCATAAAGTCTTGTTCTGCCTCTCCCCTTTATAATACCCCTGATAAATGGTTAAGGTGTACGCTGGCAGCGTTTGGCTGCCGCTGCTCACTGGGATTAGATTTCTCTTTTTGGACTGTTTTATATCAATGTTTTATATCAATCAAAGTTTTGACCAACCTGGAAAAAAAGTCCTCTGTTTCGGTTCTTCACAAATTCGTCTGGAGTCTTTGGGATTGTTTATACCAATCAAAGTTTGACTAACATGAGGGGCTCTCTGTCATCGGTTCCACGAGTTTTCCGCGGGTTTGGCTGGAGTCCACCGTGGGAGGTTTTGTTTTGTCGGCTGCTCATGGTCTGGGCTGCCCTTCTGTGTCTGGCTGTTTTCCGCCTGTGGGACTCATGCACGGGGCTTGCTGTCGGCGCTAGCACACGAAGACGGCTATCGGCAAACAGGCTACCTTGTCGGTCAGCGGTTAGCGAGGCTTGGTGGCATTCATCCTTGTTCGGCATGGCGTTCAGTTATTCCTCCTCACAGCTCCACAAACTCAATCCTGCATTTACTCCTGGACTTAACATTTCCATTATAAGTGAACTCAGAATTTTGCGTCGCTCCCGTTATGTCCACCGGAGTACACGCAGATGCTTTGTTCACCAGCACCCCCAGTCAAAATTGAACTTTTAAATGCACAATCCCTTAATAATAAGGCATCTTTTATTCATGACCACATCATCAACGAGCATATACACTTCATGTGCCTAGTTGAAACCTGGCAACAACCAGAAGTTTACACTATTCTAAATGAAGCCTGTCCCCCTGGCCGTGAGGGCCGAATGCTACCTAAGCAAGGCCCGCACCACTGGCCGCGGTGGTGGTCTTGCCGTTGTGCACCGGGTAGAGTCTGAGTTTTCCCCCTGTCCTTCCCTGTCCACTCTTCTTTTGAATGCTTTTCATTCAAATGCAAACTGCCACTTTCCACTACAATGCTCCTGATTTACCGGCCCCCCAAACCGAACACAGCTTTCATTCCTGAGAGACATGATCTTCTTACCACGCTTTACTCAACCCCAGGGAATATCATCATACTTGGTGATTTTAATATCCATGTAAATGATCCCTCTTCCTACTCGGTAGCTGAATTCATTAATCTTCTTGACAGTCTCAATTTCACTCAACACGTCAACGCCACAACACACTCCAGGTCACACGCTGGATTTGTTGATCACCAATTCCACCTCTATCAGCAATCTCTCGGTGCACGATCTGGGCGTGTCAGACCATAAGGCCATTTCAATGGAGCTTCCCATCCTGTTCCCGCTCAGTAAGCCAAGCAGACAAATCAGTTTCAGGAACCTTAAAAACATCAATCCTGACTACCGACCTCCGTCTTCTCTCCGCTGCTAATTCCCTTTCAGTCATTGAATCTGTGAATCTTTACAATTTATCACTTAGCACCCTCCTGGACCATCAAGCCCCAGTCAAGTCCAGAACCTTCACCTTCAAACACTCAGCCCCCTGGTACACCAGGGAGCTGCGGCTGCAGAAGAGAACAGGGCGTGTCCTTGAACAGCGTTTCAAGGACTCAGGGCTTGCTGTTCACAAGTTAGCGTACAGGGAACATCAGAGGGCCTACAGCAAGTCCCTCAGTGACACCCGGTCCCGGTTCTACTCCCACATAATCAACAATAGCCCTGGTAACTCTAAGCAACTTTTCTCAACCATAAATCATCTCCTCAAACCTCAGATCCCCCTACACTCAGAGAACATGCAGGAGCATTGCAACACCTTCATCTCCTTCTTCAAAACAAAAGTTGAAAAGATCCGTTCCCTTCTCTCCAGCCCCCCGTGTCCTCCAGCTCCCCGCTGTATCTGCTCCCTCGCACTCGCCCCCTCTTCTCCCTAGCCCCTCTGCTCCCCCAGTTACATTCACTGTCCCCCTTAATCTGGGACTACACAGCTCCTCTGCTGTTTTACGGATATCACTCAGCATGACATCGAAGACCTTCTAAGGAAGATGAAGCCCTCCACCTGTGATCTGGACCCTTTTTCCTCAGCCCTGATAAAAAGTCATTCCTCTGCAATAAGTTCCATGATCAGCAATATCATCAATCAGTCACTTCGATCTGGCCAAGTCCCTAAGTCTCTGAAAACTGCGGTCATTAAGCCAATATTCAAAAAGCCCTGCCTTGACCCCGAAGTACCTGCCAACTACCGCCCCATCTCCAACCTCCCTTTCCTTTCAAAGGTGCTGGAAAAGGTAGTTTCTGCTCAGCTCCACAATCATCTCGCAACAAACAGACTTTATGAGAAGTTCCAGTCTGGTTTTCGCTCTGGCCACAGTACGGAAACTGCCTTGGTCAGGGTCACTAATGACCTGCTGATGACGGCTGATGCTGGCTCTCCATCACTCCTCATCCTTCTCGATCTCACCGCAGCATTTGACACCGTGGATCACCATATTCTTTTACACCGCCTCCACTCCTTCATTGGACTCTCTGATACTGCTCTGGCCTGGTTTACATCATATCTCACAGATAGAACTGAGTATGTATCCCTAGGTGCTGCTAAATCGGACACACACTCCGTCACTTGCGGTGTCCCTCAAGGATCAGTCCTTGGCCCCACCCTCTTCACGCTTTACATGCTCCCCCTTGGTCATGTCATCAGCCGGCACGGAATATCTTTCCATTGCTACGCTGATGACACCCAAATTTACATCAAAACAAATCCAAACCCCTCTGCAGCCCCTTCCACACTTTCAACCTGCCTGGAGGAGGTAAAGACGTGGATGGCGGCTAACTTTCTGCAACTCAACAGCTTAAAAACGGAAGCCATTCTTGTTGGCACTCCGCACCAGAACCGGTCATCCACCATCACCAGCATCACCTTCTCTGGTCATGATATCCACCTCTCATCCTCAGTCACAAACCTTGGTGTTAGAATGGACCCTCACTTGACCTTTGAGGCCCACATTAAACATCTTTGTAAAACCTCTTTCTTTCATCTCATGAACATTGCAAAACTTCGCCCAATGTTCACTTTCCCCGATGCAGAAAAACTTGTTTCCTCCAGGCTGGACTATTGCAATGCACTCCTCACCGGGATCCCAAGCAAGAACATCAAGCAGCTGCAGTACATCCAGAACTGTGCGGCTAGGATCCTGATGGGCGCGCGGAAGTACCACCACATCACACCCATCCTTAAATCGTTCCATTTGCTTCCTGTCCAGTACAGGATTGAATTCAAAGTTTCCCTTCTGTCCCATCAGTGCCTCCATGGCACTGCTCCACCATATCTCAAACAACTCATCACCCCCCTTTCCTCATCACGTCATCTCCGCTCTGGACAGGCCAACCTCCTCCAGCCTTTGAGGACAAGGCTTCGTACTATGGGTGACCGCGCCTTCTGTTCAGTTGCACCCAGTCTGTGGAATGCTCTCCCTGTCCATCTAAGGGCCCCACAGACTGTGGACTCTTTTAAAAAAGGCCTTAAAACCCATCTTTTTAGAAAAGCCTTTTATGGCTAAAAGTGTTATTTGAATGTTTCTGTTTTTATTCTGTTTTGTATTGTAGCACTTTGAGGTCATTGAATTGATGTAAAGTGCGTTATAAATAAAATGTATTATTATTATTATTATTATTATTAAATCTCATGTATGTTTATTGGGTAGAACTATTTGCAAATATGACAAAATTAGAGGTAGTTTAACTTTAATACAGTAGTTGCTAACTTTTTAAAATGCACTTTGTAATAATGTCTACTTAAGTTTTACTTAAACATACATTTTAAATAATTATGATTTTATAGTGTTTTAAATAAGTACACTTATTTTGATGTATTGCGAATCGTCCAAACCGTTCAACAGGCGACGCAATTGCCACCGTCCTCCATCTGGCCTTCACCCACCTAGATAAAAAGGACTCTCGAACGCTGTTCATAGGCTTCAGCTCAGCATTCAACACAACCCTTCCTCTGCACCTGATTGGAAAGTTGAACTTACTGTGCCTGGATACCTCCCTCTGCAACTGAATCCTGGACGTCCTGACTGGGAGACCTCAGTCAGCCGGACCGGGCACAGCATCTCCTCCACCACCACACACGGGGCCCCAGGGCTGTCTGCTCGGTCCACTGCTGGTCACTCTGCTGACTCACGACTGCAGCAATGCACAGCTCCAACCACTTCGTCCGCCGAAGAGTACCAAAGTCCTTGGTGTTCACCTGGCGGAGAACCTCATCTGGTCCCTCAACACCAGCTCTATTACCAGGAAAGCCCAGCAGCGTCTCTACTTTCTTCGAAGGCTGAGAAAGCACTTCTCCCACCCCCCATTCTCACTGCATTCTGCGGACTGTTGAGAGCATCCTGAGCGGCTGCATCACTGCCTGGTTTGGGACTTGCAGCACTCGGACCGCAAAGCCCTACAGAGGCTTGTGAGGACAGCTGAGAAGATCATCGGGGTCTCTCTTCCCTCCATCAGACATTTACATAAAACGCTGCATCCGTAAAGCAACCAGCATTGTCGATGACCCCACACACCCCTCACACACACTCTTCAACCTCCTGCCATCTGGTACCGTAGCATTCGGCCCTCACGGCCAGACTGTGTAACAGCTTCTTCCCCAAGCCATCAGACTCCTAAATACTCAGAGACGGGTCTAACACACACACACAAGCACACACTTGTGTGTCTCCAACTTTTGCACGTGTCCAGAGTTGCACTTTAATTCATTTTCACTCTATACCGGGCTGCTACCTCAATAACTGCTATGTCCATACAACACTATTCATAGTATGGTATGTTTACATTTGGCATTTTAGAAAGTATCATCTTTTTGCACTACTCAGATCACAAATGTGTTCTGGTCTTTTACTGTGCCTATTGTCCAGTTTCTTTAGTAATTTATTGTATTGTACTGTCCCGTACTTTTGCACACATTTGCAAGTGCACTTATGGAGGAATTTTGATCTAGTCTGTGTAGTTTCATGTGATTGTGTGATTGTCCTTGTTGTTTTTATGTAGCACTATGGTCCTGGAGGAACGTTGTCTCGTTTCGTAGTGTACTGTACTAACTGTATATGATTGAACGACAATAAAAAAACACTTGAACTTGACTAAATTACAAAAGAAAACAATAATTTTAATGGAAAACATGGAATATAATTGATTTTTCTCCAGTACAACTTATTGTTGAAATTATCAGCCCCTGCTCTATAAACTCACTCAGTTGTCTCCATAATATTGGACAAATAATTGTTATTTATGAGAGGAGTAGGCCTACTTAATGTAATAGTAATATACTGTACATCTGTGTACAGAATACTTTCAATATCATTGTTGTTCTAAGCCAGGGGTAGGCAAGTTCGGTCCTAGAGAGCCGCTGTCCTGCAGAGTTTGGCTCAAACACTGAAAAAAAACCTCTCCTGCCTATAGCCTTGTAATCCTGAAGACATTGATGAGCTTATTCAGGTGTATTTGATTAGGGTTGGAACTAAATTCTGCAGGACAGTGGCTCTCTAGGACCGAACTTGCCTACCCCTGTTCTAAGCCAATAAAACACACATTTAATTGCATTACTTGCGAGCAAAATTTTTTACAAATCTTAACAAAATTAATTTGCATTAAAATTCAGTTAAAATTATTTAATTTGAATCAGACTACACTAAAAATAATTGGCTTTAAGTTCAGTGAACGAGTAATGTTCTGTGCACTTACAGAGTCTAACTACACAATAAGTCAGAACAGCTCCTACTCGAACAGAAATAAAAAAGCTGAAATAGCATTTAACCATGCATGAAATATCTAAAATTTTTGTTTAATGTGCATGCGTCAGAAATACTGCGTCATGATGACGCACTACTTCAATAGGGTTTGAAAAATGCACTGTTGTGATTCTGTAATCCCAATGCGTGAGGAAACTGAAACTGCTCAAACAGGAAGAGAACAAACGTTTGGATGATTACAGATGATATGTTATGTACTGCAAATAATGAGTCAAGTAAGTATATATTGATATCACAGACTGTAAATAAATATGGACGTAGTGTCTGTGACATCACTCATAGTGTTTCAGAAGAGTATTTTTGAAGCTTAAAGTGGGCGGAGCCGGCCGTCGCCATCTTGGCAGCGTCACTCCCGGATAAACGAAAATAGGCAAAGAGGCGGGGCGTGTGTGGAGCTGCGGTGCTGAAACCGCACATAGTTTGTTTGTGTTTATGAATGTGTGTGTGTGTGTGTGTGTGTGTGTGTGTGTGACAGCTGACTTGATGATGTAAAGCCAATAGTTAAAGTTCATATTTTTGCCCTTCAAAATACTATAATAGTTAAAAGACATATATAAAAGTGAGACTGTGTATTGTGATGCTGTATTATTCTGCTAGAGTTAAAAATGTATTATGTAGGAACTTATAATATTGCTCTGAACGTGTGTGTGTGACAGTGATTCATGCACATACATGTCAGTCAGCGCGGCATCGCTCATCAAGTTCGTAGAGAGCTTTATTAAGTCGATTGATTTTAAATTCTGATTTTAGCCGCCTCTCAAATGGGTCAAACCAAAGATATTACCTAACAACCTGAAGTAAATGCACTGGAAATCTACGCCCATTCAAGGATGAGCATTAATTTCTGTGTGTCTAGGCGCAGGTCCTCCATCTGATCTGGATACAGCCTGGATCCGGCTGACTACATCATGCGTTGTGGTCGTGTCTAGGTGCAGGTCCTCCATCTGATCTGGATACGGCCCGGATCCGGCTGACTACACCATGCGTTGTGGTCGTGTCTAGGCGCAGGTCCTCCATCTGATCTGGATACGGCCTGGATCCGGCTGACTACATCATGCGTTGTGGTCGTGTCTAGGCGCAGGTCCTCCATCTGATCTGGATACGGCCCGGATCCGGCTGACTACATCATGTGTTGTGGTCGTGTCTAGGCGCAGGTCCTCCATCTGATCTGGATACGGCCCGGATCCGGCTGACTACACCATGCGTTGTGGTCGTGTCTAGGCGCAGGTCCTCCATCTGATCTGGATACGGCCCGGATCCGGCTGACTACATCATGCGTTGTGGTCGTGTCTAGGCGCAGGTCCTCCATCTGATCTGGATACGGCCCGGATCCGGCTGACTACACCATGGGTTGTGGTCGTGTCTAGGCGCAGGTCCTCCATCTGATCTGGATACGGCCCGGATCCGGCTGACTACATCATGCGTTGTGGTCGTGTCTAGGCGCAGGTCCTCCATCTGATCTGGATACGGCCTGGATCCGGCTGACTACATCATGCGTTGTGGTCGTGTCTAGGCGCAGGTCCTCCATCTGATCTGGATACGGCCCGGATCCGGCTGACTACATCATGCGTTGTGGTCGTGTCTAGGCGCAGGTCCTCCATCTGATCTGAATACGGCCCGGATCCGGCTGACTACACCATGCGTTGTGGTCGTGTCTAGGCGCAGGTCCTCCATCTGATCTGAATACGGCCCGGATCCGGCTGACTACACCATGCGTTGTGGTCGTGTCTAGGCGCAGGTCCCCCATCTGATCTGGATACGGCCTGGATCCGGCTGACTACATCATGTGTTGTGGTCGTGTCTAGGTGCAGGTCCTCCATCTGATCTGGATATAGCCTGGATCCGGCTGACTACATCATGCGTTGTGGTCGTGTCTAGGTGCAGGTCCTCCATCTGATCTGGATACGGCCCGGATCCGGCTGACTACACCATGCGTTGTAGTCGTGTCTAGGCGCAGGTCCTCCATCTGATCTGGATACGGCCCGGATCCGGCTGACTACATCATGCGTTGTGGTCGTGTCTAGGTGCAGGTCCTCCATCTGATCTGGATATGGCCCGAATCCGGCTGACTACATCATGTGTAAGTGCTTGATCCTCCGCAGCATTCTCTGTTGTAGCTTGGCCGTGATTCTCTGGACTGCGGCTTGTAAACAAATGCTAGCTAGCGTTGGCAAGCTAGCGGTCTCCTCTGTCACCATGGCTTTCCTAAAGTACTGCGTTCTGGAACTCAAAAACCTCAACTCGCACATCAAACCGAGTAACGTCTGCCTTGATGTGATTAAATCTCTCCATCTCTTATGTCGCCCCCCCCTATGTGCACAGGGCTGTTCGACATAAGTTCGTTTACATGAAGACATCCCAGGCTACCCCTATTCGGTCTATCACTACCCAGCGACTACGTCATCAGAACGAGCCGCGCCTACACTTATTTAACCTACGGCCCTTGGAACGGGCTGTTGATGACATCACTCATGTTAATACATCTGTCCTTAAGTCTGTCTCATTCATGTTGCTGAATACTCGCTCACTAAATAATAAAGCGCCACTCATTCATGACATTATAACTGACAGGAAACTGGATTTTTTATGTTTGACTGAGACTTGGCAGAACCAAATGGACTTTCTTGCGCTTAACCAAGATACCCCCCAAGGCTATAGTTACATTCAAAGGCCCCGTTGTTCTGGATGTGGTGGGGGACTGGCTGTTATACATCATGCAGATTTCCAGATAAAAGAATTTCCAGTACACGCCTCTTCATTTGAGTGCATTCACTTTGCTCTGTCTGGACCTCTGCAGCTACAAGTGGTCCTTGTCTATCATCCGCCTAAGGCATCTGCTAGATTCCTGCCTGAGCTCTCTGACCTCCTTGCTCTGATCTGCCCCACATCTCCAGCTACCATCTTACTTGGAGACTTTAATATGTGACCCGTTACAGAAACCAGGGACACAAGTCGGCAGCACAACTTGCGAGCAAAATGAGAAAGAAGCGTTTTTTTTCCAAAATTTGTGATTTCCGCTTTTTTGCAGAATCTGTTAGTTGAGATCATGAAGAAGCCTCTCCATGTTTGAGATAACAGTATTGGTATATTTAAAAGCGTACATTTTGAGGTTGAAATCGGCTTGTTTTTCGGAGATTCTAGCATGCAGTAGGGGCGTGTCATTGTCTGTGTGTATTTCCATACTGAATAGCCGCCCGCGCCTTTGCCCCCGCCCCCCAACAGCGTGGCTACTTAATATGCAGCGCTCTGCTCCTGCTCTATCTGATATCAAAATTCAATGAAGATCGATGCCGCAAAGATTGTCGCAGACGAGCTGAACCGTGGCAGTTACATCGAAAATGTTTTCGCCGCACTTTGTGGGCTCGGGAAACTGAACCGGAGGTATCGGGCGCGGCGCGCGCGCTCTCGGTGCTTGAATACGGCGGCTCGGTTCGCTGACAACGGTGGCTAACTGTTTCATATGTGACGTCCCGATTGCTTTGAATGGGGAACGTTTTGTGAACAGGGAACAGACTTAATGGACTGGCAACAACATGAACTGGCACAGAGAATCGAAATAGAGGATGCAGTTAAGACCTTTGCTGCGATGAAGGCCTGCTGTGCGCGTTTCTGAAACGTAAGTTAAGCTTCATTTGCTCTCTAGTCGTTATTTAAGATGCTGAACCTGCTGATGATATAATGTGCTTGCGGACATTTCATTTGTGTGTGTATATGCACATAAGAAAGTGATGTAAAGAGATTTGCAACAGTAATTTGAGGAAGTGAAATGTGATTATTTGGAAAATTCCTGTCATGACTGCTTAAAGAAAAATGCCAGCAGACATTTGCCTCCTGCATAAACTGTTGACATTTTGGGCACACGCGCGTTGCGCACTATTTGCGTTATATGTAGGCCTATGGCTTATTGGTCTTTGTGTGTTGTTGCTGGTTTTGCGTTATATGTATATGGCATATTGGTCTTTGTGTGTTGTTGCTGGTATACGTTGCAAATAGAGGGGCAGCACTATTGTTTTTTGCCTAGAGCGGCAGAAGTGCATTCGCCGGTCCTGGGGGTGAGTTTCCATAAACATTAAAGTTTGTCGTTTTGTGTTCATTCTAAGAACACGTAGGCTACACGTTATCGCATGTTTAGTCTGTTTAGACCTGTTTAGCTAGCTCAGGAAAGAAAAAAAGCTGTAAAGCACAGGGGGAAGCTTTACAGGGGGTATGGCTTATCTAAATGAGATGTAAATGAGCCCTATTGTCACTCCCCCCAGCAGGGAGAGGTGAGAACTGCACATCTTTATAGGCTGTTATCTTAACTTTTAGTTATTTTAAGTGCCTACATTCAAATGGCCACAACTTCTCTAAATATTATCAGATTTCCATGTGTTACACATTGTTGGAAAGCTTGGAGACTACACTTTCAGAATCTATGAATAACTCAAAATGCCCCAGAACCGACTTGTGTCCCTAGTTTCCGTAACTGGTCACATAAACATGTTGATTCCAGTAATGCCTACGCTGCAGAATTTTTGTCACTATTGGACTGCTTTGACTTTACACAAGATGCCAATGGCCCCACACATGCTAAAGGGCATACACTGGACCTGGTATGCTCCTCGGGTACAACTCCCACCCATCGGCAAACTGCTGACTAGGGGTGGCTCGATACCACTTTTTCATGTCCGATACCGATACCGATACCACAAACTTGAGTATCTGCCGATACCGATACTGATACAATACCATATTTTTCTCCCTCTTAATTAAGCTGTTAACAACACGTTTGTCAGGAGGATGCACTGTGCTTAACCTAGCCATCTAAAAAGCATCATGCTCAAATAGTGCAATAAATGTTCTACTCCCCTAAAGGAAGAAATACGTACTGCTTAATTTTTATTAAAATAATTTTTAAACAGAGCTTGTAGCAGCATTTTTAATTATTCAGCACCATTCAATTAATTAAATTTAAAGTCCAACTGTGCAAATAAAAAAAATAGATAATTCCAGTGCCAAATACTGGATGTAACACAAAACTCTATGTAGTCGTAACTAGGGATGCAGCGATTACCGGATTTCACAATTAATCGCGCTTTAAAACGTCACGGTTAATTAACCGTAAAGACTATGCTACACCGAGTGTTCTGCAAAGTACGGAACTTTTGCACCTAACACAAAACGAAAACAAAGTTACACCAGCGGTGCACCCGCTTAAAGTGCCGTGCTCGTCAACCACTATGGCAGAGGGACTAAGCAGTGACGCTCTATTTCCACCGAAAAAACGCCTTAAGTGCGTGTTCACATATCGCGTCTTTTGCGCGCTCAAGTTCATTTCAAATGTAGGCGCGCGGTGTGCGCGCTCATAATGGAAGCGGCGCGCTCGTTTTTTCCAAGCGCGTCCGCGCCACATCTAGATAAAAACATCTCTACTTTTCAGAATGCCGCAAGCGCACCGTGGGTCAAGTGACAAGAACTAACAGAGCAACGACAGACGCCTCCGGAGCGCAACCGCCCTAGCGCTTTGGAAAAAGGAGAACTCGGCGTGCAACTTTCAGCTTTCAGTGCAACGTAAAAAAAACAACAACAAAAAAACAGCGGAATATTTTGGTTACGCATGTCTGTGGAAAACAGAATGTGACGTGCTCTCAAGAGTTTCAGTGAACATTTAACTTAATATCCTATTGCTTTCTCCTGTCTGTGTTGAGTCAATTTTAGGCTTTGTATTTTCAATATGCCCGGTGTAAAACACTAACATAAGATCAGGGCCGTGTAGACTTCTAGGACTACCAATTAACTGCATTTCAGTTATTAATAACACTGCATGAGAGATGTTCTCAGTTTCTTTCTATAATTTTTACTTAAACTTCAAACAAACAAACCAAAATAATGAGATTATAATAGAAGATTTTCTAAAGGCACATGTAAAATTTGGATTAATAATTTAAAAAAGAGTATTAAAATAAGTACAATAATATTGGTGGATAACATTTGGACTATATTTGTTTTCTTTTAAAAGAAATGCATAGGCCTAATATTTAGCTTGCATTTAATTCAATCCAGCCAAATACTTTGTTTATTCTTATTTTCATTGGGATTTATTATCCCTTTATTTATGTTTTTAAGTCAAATACCAACAAGATATTGTTTTCATGTTATCAAGTTTTCTACCTCAGGTTGAAAATAAATTTAGAACAAACTAAAATCTTAATAATTTTGTGATCTATTTCAATCAAAGAGCCCTGCAGCCCTGGATGTTTACAAAGCACTTCTCTTTAATTCCAAAGGAAGAGATTGATTATTGTTTGCCATTTTATAATTTTGTACTGTGTTGTGGCAGCAATAAATAACACATTAAAATCTAGTGCTGAGTGTTCATGTGATATTATACATTAGTAGTGTTGTGAAATTAATTGATGCATAATAATCGTGATAATCGTTAAACCGTGATTATTTCTCAGACAATAATCGTACTTAGAAAATCTGTAATCGTTGCATCCCTAGTCGTAACTTAAATAAGTATAACCTACCATAAAAATAATGGTATCTCCATTATAAAATGTACAATAGAACAGAATAGTACAATAAGGCACTCACAAATTAAACTCTACTAGGCCATTACACCTGATAAAGGGGAAAAACATTTTGGGTTGACAATCCAAGCTCTAAAGTTTTTCACATGTAACATCTGGGGATCATAGGTGTAATTTGAGGGTGCGACATGTCCCAGACACTTTTTCTCAGGATCGATATTGCCCCCCACCACTTTTGAAACATTATGAGGCACAGATGTAATACAAATAAATAAAACATCTCCATTTAACAGAGCATTAATTAACATAGTTAGACGATCTAACGCTAAAATGTTTTTTTTTTTTTTTTATCAAGCTGAGCGCTCGTTGCCGCTGCTATCAGTTGCACGGATACAATTCTCTTGTGGCGCGCGCGCGCAGTCTTCACTCGGACGCGCTCCAATCTATCGCCGTTGCGGAGACTCACAAAACAGCATGCACACTTTTTAAAAATAACTCCACACAGCTGACATGATAATTGCTGACAGGTCTCACCTTACTCAGTCTCTCGTTCTAGCTACTGTTCACGTGACGCCAGTGTTGCCAAGTCCGCGCTCCCTCTCACACCCCGAAATGCGATTGGCTATTTTTTTTAAATACAATTGGGCGGGTTTTGTTGTGAAAATCTGGCGACCCTGCGTGCAGCTGCAGCGTGACGCATGTTGCTCATCTCTCTTCACGGCATGTCTCTCAGGTGTTGTTAAAAGCATTTGTTTGACAGTTTAGGACTAGGTCCGTGGTCGTATCGGATCGGAATATACTCCCGCGATTCATACAATATCCGATCCAGTGATTTTGGCCAGTATCGGACTAATACCGATACCGAATATCGGATCGGCGCACCCCTACTGCTGACCTAGCTATTTCTGATCACCTTGCCGTCATGTTTTCTGTTCCTGTGCACACACACAGGAAGTGTGTGAAAAGGATCATTAAATATCGAAACATTAAACAAGTGTGCTTACATAAATTATTCTACACTCTTGCAGGCCATCTTATCAACTATCCCCCAAACTGCACAGTTGATGACTTGGTTAATCACTACAACCTGGCCCTGTCACGTAGTCTGGACTCTGTTGCCCCCCTCATCACTCGATCTGTTTCCTTCTCCTGTCCTGCTCCATGGTTCACTGCTGAACTCCGCCTTATGAAGGCCACAGGGCGGAGGCTGGAGAGGTACTATAAAAAAATCTGGCCTCACTGTCCACCAGGTAGCCTACAACAACCATGTTAAGAGCTACAAAGATGCTCTGTCCAAGGCAAAAAATAAGTACTACTCTACACTTATTGGTAACCAACAACGTCAACCTAAACAGCTTTTTTCCACTATCAATCGCCTTGTAAGGTATGGACTGTCAGTTGACTTCCTCCTTTCCTTAAGCAAGAACGTGTGTACAACACACACACACACTCTCTCTCTCACACACACACAAAGAAAGGGGTGTTCTGTTACAAGACTGAGCTTTATTACCCCTTGGAATGTCCCAGAGAGTGTGATTCCTCCTTATTCTTGCTGAGAAGAAGTAACGAACCCGGGTTTAAACCTATATATTCTATGTATATACATATAACCATGTGATACATGCATCTAATGTTCCATCTCATGATTTTCCTTTATGTTGTTTGGTCTGTGTGGCCTTGTAAACTCTAATGGGTTAATGTTGAGACGTGACTTGCATACTATGAGAAACAGAAATCACTGTGTAGCATGTTTAGTCTCGATAAACTCCAACCTTCGTTCCCATTTGTTGATTTACATTACATCTTGCTAACTTTGTTAATGTTAGAGGAATGGCCAGAGTCATAAAATGCTTGAACATTCCATGCCCTCCCCCATCTCTGCAAGAGAGATAACAGAACTCTAACACACACACACACAAACCAACACACACACATAATGGACCTTTACATTACACTCATAAAACGAGCCATTACCAATTGTATACGATATATTCCTGTATGTCTGTGTGTTTCCCAGTCCATGGTAGTCTAGATATGATCTCCTAGCGTATCAGTGAAACTCTTGAGAGTTTATAGTTATGTATTAAGATGTATCTTCGTATTACAATTATGTGTAAATGTTTTGTTTGGTACCGTTTTAATTATCTCGTTCCAACTGATTTGGTCAGATACAGAAGATTACAGTAAAATGTATGTTTTCTATGTTTTTACCATCTTGTGGAATGATTCTGACAAATTCTGACTGGTCATAAAAGAGGCGGACACGGCCATAGTTTAACAAGACAAAGAGAATTTGGCCGCCAAAAGTTTCGTTGAACGTCATTGGCCAGTTCGCACCTCAGAGGTGTGGACTCCAGTTCCTCTAAAGAGGACTGAACCTCCCTCTGGACGTTCTCTTCCTCCCGTGTTCTCGTGTCATGATGTAACGTCTCGCCTCCGGGCGAGTTCTTCGCCTTTCTTTTATTTGTTTCTAGTTTAGTTTGTGTTTTTCAGTTGTAGATAAGTCTCTGTGTTTAATTCCAATCGACGATTGAAAAGAAAACCCCGTGACATATCTCTTCAGCAAATCCATCTACAAGGGACCTTTAAACGAGCGCGCGCTCGCTTTGAAGGAGAAACACGCGCACGTGACCGCGTGACGCGCCGGACCGAGCGAAGCACGCGCTTCTTCACCAGCCATGCAAAGATGTAACGTTAACTCCGCGTGATTTCCCCGTAGAGATCTTTATTTCCCTTTGGAAATGTTACACTAAAGACTTTAAACCTCCGTACAACACCCGCGCCAAGCAGCCCACGTGACGCTTCCTCACACCCAAAGGACTCAGCTCACGCGGCCAGACAGGGCCGTACGGGAATGCCTCGACAAACCGAGAGACCATAAAATAACTTGTGCAAGTATAATCTCTTTTGAAGCTTCTCAGAAGCATTAATATGATGTGTTTCGTGTTGTTACAGAGAGGTGAAAGTCTAGGGAAAAATCGTACCCATGCTGTCTCTCTCTCTCCCTCTCTCTCTCTCTCTCTCTTACTCGCTCACGCGTGTAAGTTATCCATTGTCCAAACTTTACGCATTTCTCGTTCATTGATGTCTTATTGTATTGTTCATTGATGTCTATGTGTTTGTAAATACATATATATCCCGTGTAACCGTAGTAAATACATAAGTAGTCATGCCTCTATTAAATTAAATATATATTAATTTGATTGATGTACTGTCTCTTTGCTCAGTTTCAAGTCCCTTAAGTGCCAAAGATCTTATGCTACAAGCTTACTAAAATTAAATATACTTTAAAGAGTATGTGTTCATAGGGCGGGAAACCCAATTCTTCTGGCCAGAGAATTGCGTTTCCTGAAATCCTATAAAGTAAGATGATATTGTGGAGCCCCAGAAATATTATCCTGACAATTGAGCTAATTCATTTTACCTGTTTTGTGAAACGTGGTCTGTGTAATTAATTGCAATCAACTTGTGGTTAATTTCAAGGATTCACATGCATGCATGCAGGTAAAATGACAGATCCTCCCTTATCGGGAGATTTATTAACATGTAAGACTGATCTACTCCAAACATGTATGAATAATTATTAATTACCAATTATTAATTATGATATGCAAATTCCCCACGGATTAGATCCGCCCCTGAATCCTTACAGCCTACTTGGCCCACTTGACCCTCCTCAACCATCTGATGCTGCTGGCTTATGCTCCAGATTCCTGGATTACTTCCAGAAAAAGGTAGAAACCATCCACCAGCAACTGCAGCTGTCCAGCTCCTCTCACCCCACCACACCACCGCTGCTTGACACAAACTCTTTAACTGTCTGCCTCTCCTCTTTCTCCCCGCTCAAAACAGCTCAAGTTATTGAGCTAGTGTCAAAAGCAAAGCCCACGACCAGCAAACAGGATCCAATGCCGACTGCCTTGGTCAAGGCATGTCTTCCAACTCTGGGACCCACACTGGTCAACATCATCAACACCTCTCTGTCTTCTGGGGTGGTCCCCACCAGCTTTAAAACTGCTGCGGTGATCCCTACACTTAAAAAACCAGGCCAGAACCAAGATGACCCAAACCACTACCGCCCAATCTCCAACTTACCTTTCATATGCAAGTTATTGGAAAGAGCTGTGGCTTCCCAACTCCACCATCATATGCTACAGCACAACCTTTACGAGCCATTTCAATCTGGTTTCAGAACACATCATAGCACAGAAACTGCCCTCATCAAAATCACAAATGACCTTCTCATGTCAGCATCTTAATTCTTCTAGACCTCTCTGCAGCCTTCGATACAGTCTCCCACTCCATTCTTCTCACTCGACTCTCCAAACTTATTGGCCTCACTGGTACTGTGTATTCCTGGTTTAAAACCTATCTCACCAACAGGCAACAATACACCACCCTTAAGGGCATTTGCTCTGAATCTGCGCCAGTCTTACACGGTGTGCCACAAGGATCGGTGCTTGGCCCACTGCTGTTTAATATCTACATGCTACCTCTTGGGATGATCATCCGGAAACATGGATTACACTTCCACTGCTACGCTGACGACACCCAGCTCTACATCAGTACTAAGCCTTCTACTCCACTTCCACCAGTGCCACTTATCAACTGCCTGACGGACATAAAGAACTGGCTGGACAGCAACCTTCTAAAACTCAACAAAGACAAAACAGAACTTATGGTGTTTGCCCCGCTGTCACTTCTTAAAAATGTTGATGACATTATACTGGATGTGGATGGCTGCTCAATCTCTGCATCTCCTCAAGTACGCAACCTTGGCGTCATCATGGACTCCACTCTCTCCTTCCAACAACACATAAAAAACACCATTAAAACTGCATTTTACTATCTTAAGAACATATCCAGACTTCGACAGTGTCTCTACAACTCTGTAGCCGAGACCCTGATTCACTCCTTCATCACCTCCAGACTTGATTACTGTAACGGTATTCTGTTCGGTCTGCCTAGCAAGGCTACTGACAGACTCCAGTATGTACAGAACTCTGCGGCTAGGATGCTCACTCACACAAAGCTTGGACTTCACATCACTCCCATCCTGAAGAAGCTCCACTGGCTGCCAGTTAAGTCTCGGATCAAATATAAAATCCTCCTCCTGACGTACAAATCTCTGCATGGACTTGCACCTCAGTACCTTATTGATTTACTCCATCCCTACACTCAGCAACGGTCCCTGCGGTCCTCTGACAAGGACCTGCTCGCTGTCCCTAAGTCCAGGCTCCGGACATTTGGTGATAGAGCTTTCTGTGTTGGTGCTCCATCACTCTGGAACAAGCTTCCTCATGCCATCCGCTCTGCTCCCTCTCTAATGACCTTTAAAAACCAGCTTAAAACACACCTCTTCACTGAGGCTTATGGGCTTTAGCTCTCCTGGCCTCTCACCTTTCTCCTCCTATCCCCTCCCTTCTCCCCCCTCTTGCTTTTGTTAAGCGTCTTTGGGTTTTATGAAAGCCGCTAAATAAATTAAAGTTATTATTATTATTATGTGTTGTGGCCGTGTCTAGGCGCAGGTCCTCCATCTGATCTGGATACGGCCCGGATACGGCTGACTACATCATGCGTTGTGGTCGTGTCTAGACGCAGGTCCTCCATCTGATCTGGATACGGCCTGGATCCGGCTGACTACATCATGCGTTGTGGTCGTGTCTAGGCGCAGGTCCCCCATCTGATCTGGATACGGCCCGGATCCAGCTGACTACATCATGTGTTGTGGTCGTGTCTAGGCGCAGGTCCTCGATCTGATCTGGATAAGGCCTGGATCCGGCTGACTACATCATGCGTTGTGGTCGTGTCTAGGCGCAGGTCCTCCATCTGATCTGGATACGGCCTGGATCCGGCTGACTACATCATGCGTTGTGGTCGTGTCTAGGCGCAGGTCCTCCATCTGATCTGGATACGGCCTGGATCCGGCTGACTACATCATGTGTTGTGGTCGTGTCTAGGCGTAGGTCCTCCATCTGATCTGGATACGGCCTGGATCCGGCTGACTACATCATGTGTTGTGGTCGTGTCTAGGCGCAGGTCCTCCATCTGATCTGGATACGGCCTGGATCCGGCTGACTACATCATGCGTTGTGGTCGTGTCTAGGCGCAGGTCCTCCATCTGATCTGGATACGGCCTGGATCCGGCTGACTACATCATGCGTTGTGGTCGTGTCTAGGCGTAGGTCCTCCATCTGATCTGGATACGGCCCGGATCCGGCTGACTACATCATGTGTTGTGGGCGTGTCTAGGCGTAGGTCCTCCATCTGATCTGGATACGGCCCGGATCCGGCTAACTACATCATGTGTTGTGGGCGTGTCTAGGTGCAGGTCCTCCATCTGATCTGGATACGGCCTGGATCCGGCTGACTACATCATGCGTTGTGGTCGTGTCTAGGCGCAGGTCCTCCATCTGATCTGGATACGGCCTGGATCCGGCTGACTACATCATGCGTTGTGGTCGTGTCTAGGCGCAGGTCCTCCATCTGATCTGGATACGGCCTGGATCCGGCTGACTACATCATGTGTTGTGGTCGTGTCTAGGCGTAGGTCCTCCATCTGATCTGGATACGGCCTGGATCCGGCTGACTACATCATGTGTTGTGGTCGTGTCTAGGCGCAGGTCCTCCATCTTATCTGGATACGGCCCGGATCCGGCTGACTACATCATGTGTTGTGGTCATGTCTAGGCGCAGGTCCTCCATCTGATCTAGATACGGCCCAGATCCGGCTGACTACATCATGTGTTGTGGTCGCGTCTAGGCACAGGTCCTCCATTTGATCTGGATACGACCCAGATCCGGCTGACTACATCATGCGTTGTGGTCGTGTCTAGGCTCAGGTCCTCCATCTGATCTGGATACGGCCTGGATCCGGCTGACTACATCATATGTTGTGGTAGTGTCTAGGCGCAGGTCCTCCATCTGATCTGGATACGGCCTGGATCCGGCTGATTACATCATGTGTTGTGGTCGTGTCTAGGCGCAGGTCCTCCATCTGATCTGGATACGGCCTGGATCCGGCTGACTACATCATTCTTTGTGGTCGTGTCTAGGCGCAGGTCCTCCATCTGATCTGTATAAGGCCCGGATCCGGCTGACTACATCATGTGTTGTGGTAGTGTCTAGGCGCAGGTCCTCCATCTGATCTGGACACGGCCCGGATACAGCTGACTACATTATGCGTTATGGTTGTGTCTAGGCGCAGGTCCTCCATCTGATCTGGATACGGCCTGGATCCGGCTGACTACATCATGTGTTGTGGTCGTGTCTAGGCGCAGGTCCTCCATCTGATCTGGATAAGGCCCAGATCCGGCTGACTACATCATGTGTTGTGGTCGTGTCTAGGCGCAGGTCCTCCATCTGATCTGGATACGGCCTGGATCCGGCTGACTACATCATGTGTTGTGGTCGTGTCTAGGCGCAGGTCCTCCTTCTGATCTGGATACGGCCTGGATCCGGCTGACTACATCATGTGTTGTGGTCGTGTCTAGGCGCAGGTCCTCCATCTGATCTGGATACGGCCTGAATCCGGCTGACTACATCATGCGTTGTGGTCGTGTCTAGGCGCAGGTCCTCCTTCTGATCTGGATACGGCCTGGATCCGGCTGACTACATCATGTGTTGTGGTCGTGTCTAGGCGCAGGTCCTCCATCTGATCTGGATAAGACCCAGATCCGGCTGACTACATCATGTGTTGTGGTCGTGTCTAGGCGCAGGTCCTCCATCTGATCTGGATACGGCCTGGATCCGCCTGACTACATCATGTGTTGTGGTAGTGTCTAGGCGCAGGTCCTCCATCTGATCTGGATACGGCCTGAATCCGGCTGACTACATCATGCGTTGTGGTCGTGTCTAGGCGCAGGTCCTCCTTCTGATCTGGATACGGCCTGGATCCGGCTGACTACATCATGTGTTGTGGTCGTGTCTAGGCGCAGGTCCTCCATCTGATCTGGATAAGACCCAGATCCGGCTGACTACATCATGTGTTGTGGTCGTGTCTAGGCGCAGGTCCTCCATCTGATCTGGATACGGCCTGGATCCGCCTGACTACATCATGTGTTGTGGTAGTGTCTAGGCGCAGGTCCTCCATCTGATCTGGATACGGCCTGGATCCGG
The DNA here is from genome assembly GCA_029959095.1 of Rhinichthys osculus. Classification (NCBI taxonomy): domain Eukaryota; kingdom Metazoa; phylum Chordata; class Actinopteri; order Cypriniformes; family Leuciscidae; genus Rhinichthys; species Rhinichthys osculus. Next base: position 29,794,200 of record JARWKJ010000025.1, read on the forward strand.
CTGACTACATCATGCGTTGTGGTCGTGTCTAGGCGCAGGTCCTCCATCTGATCTGGATACGGCCTGGATCCGGCTGACTACATCATGCGTTGTGGTCGTGTCTAGGCGCAGGTCCTTCATCTGATCTGGATACGGCCTGGATCTGGCTGACTACATCATGCGTTGTGGTCGTGTCTAGGCGCAGGTCCTCCATCTGATTTGGATACGGCCCGGATACGGCTGACTACATCATGCGTTGTGGTCGTGTCTAGGCGCAGGTCCTCCATCTGATCTGGATACGGCCCGGATCCGGCTGACTACATCATGCGTTGTGGTTGTGTCTAGGCGCAGGTCCTCCATCTGATCTGGATACGGCCCAGATCCGGCTGACTACATCATGTGTTGTGGTCGTGTCTAGGCGCAGGTCCTCCATCTGATCTGGATATGGCCCAGATCCGGCTGACTACATCATGTGTTGTGGTTGTGTCTAGGCGCAGGTCATCCATCTGATCTGGATACGGCCCGGATCCGGCTGACTACATCATGTGTTGTGGTCGTGTCTAGGCGCAGGTCCTCCATCTGATCTGGATATGGCCCAGATCCGGCTGACTACATCATGTGTTGTGGTTGTGTCTAGGCGCAGGTCATCCATCTGATCTGGATACGGCCCGGATCCGGCTCACTACATCATGCGTTGTGGTCGTGTCTAGGCGCAGGTCCTCCTTCTGATCTGGATACGGCCCGGATCCGGCTGACTACATCATGTGTTGTGGTCGTGTCTAGGGGCAGGTCCACCATCTGATCTGGATACGGCCCGGATCCGGCTCACTAGATCATGCGTTGTGGTCGTGTCTAGGCGCAGGTCCTCCATCTGATCTGGATACAGGCCCGGATCCGGCTGACTACATCATGCGTTGTGGTCGTGTCTAGGCTCAGGTCCTCCATCTGATCTGGATACGGCCCGGATCCGGCTGACTACATCATGCGTTGTGGCCGTTGTGCTGAAATCAACACAAATAATTCAGTATATCAATATACTTCACTTTCATCAGAGCAAAGAGAGTAAATGATGAAGTGTAATGTGTCAATAAATGATGTCAAACACTCACAAGCTTCATGAGTGACCTCTGTGATCTACACCAGTGTTTCCCTACACACACACACACACTAATGCCAGACAGCCCCCCAACCCCCCCTCCCCCCGCCCACCTCCATTGTAGGTCGTTCATGCTGCATCGGGAAGTGCTACAGGAACTCACATCATCGTTCAGGGAGAAAACTGGACAGTAATACACTTCTCCGACTCTTCTACATGTAATAACATTGGTTGAGGAGGTGACAGGGAAAAGCAAATGTAGTTATGATGTCATGGATTAAACCCACTGACTGCCATTCACTCTATAAAATAATTACATTGCTGAGTGTTTTTGAAGGTTCTGTATTTTGTTTGGTTTAAATAATTACCATTGTGAGTATGACTCTCATTCGGCTTATGAATTAGCAAAACTGTTTACAAGCTTCAATGGATGTGATTTTTGTTGTCATTTAATTTGTTGAAATAAAAACACAGCGTGTCTGTGACCCTCTCCGATTCTCCTTTGTAAGACTGTAAAGCTGGTTGGAGGAACTGTCCTGACCACATGGTCTATTGAAACAAAGGAACTTGCTGAAAATGAACATTCGACCTCCCCCTCACGCAGTCTCACCTGATTTACATTTCATTCTCTCACCCAGTAACAACTAAAAACGCACACAAGAATATATATGGTTTTAATGTGAATGATTATCGTTAAAGATTGTGTTCAGTATCATTTTAAAGGTCTCAGGGTGGCTGGTTCAGATGTCTCATTCCAAATAAGTAAAACAAAAGGAAATAAGGTTTTTAAGAGTTTAGGAATAACTGGCACACAAAGGAATGTGGTCTCTAGGCACTCCCAAAGGTGTAAATTCATGAATGCTAATTTCCACTGTTCTTAGCAGATGGTCAAACTTCTTTCCCCAGTAATGGTGGGGGAATACAGTAAATTTCCACTAAACTCTAGTTTTACATATCAAATAAGGTCTGGCTATATAAGGAAAATGCAACGAGAGCTCAGGGCTCTTTCTGTATCTCAGATCAGCCCGTGAGGTTAGCTCATGTAGTTCTTAAATGTTGGGTTTGCATCTATTTCTCTTATCCTAAAGCATTTGATGTTTTGTATTGATGATCTTTGAACTGATTATGAAATTGGCATAATACTTTTACCTGACATAATAAATTGTTATATTTGATTATTCTAACAGACTTTGACTTCATTTCCATTGGAGTTAAAAGGAATAGTCAAACATTAACGTATATTTAATGATGCACAGATATCATTGAAAAACACTTTCATTTTATGGAGTCAGATGAAACGAGTTAATACATAAGATAAAATGTATTGTATTTAACAGACGAAAAGACGGAACACGCGTTGAGACCTTCACCGCTAATTTGAATGCCGCCATTGGATCAAATTAGACGGACTTACACCTTCATATGGGAAAGTGTATATATTTACAGTGACAACAGTAAGATCCAGTCACATTTACACCTTTCCAACAAAGGAATAGATCAACTTCTGTCAGCTTGAACATATCTTTATTATGACATTTCCACCATATAATGCCCAGCGCCTGACACTGTTGTCACAGTAACCAGATCAACGTTCGGAACGGAATTCTACAAAACTTCAGTGAAAACAAAATGAACATGCAATGCAATAAATTCTTCTCTTCCCTGCAAATGATACCAAGAAGAATGTGAATATTTAACCAAGTCAAAAGCAAAACAAAAGGTAAGCAGGCATCCGTATTAAGTTCAGTAAGCAGACTCAAAACGCCATTGAAGCCGACAACTTTTAATGTAAAAAAAAAACCTTGTGCTCTCTCGGTTTGATCGATTTCAGCAACAATAAACGATGCTAAACAGGCATTTTGAGTTTGTGATAGAGATTCATATGTGCCACAGCTATGACGTCATGTGCAAACAACCTATGAACTCTACTTTAATAAGTCACTTTAGGGCCAAGATGGCGTCAGTCTAGTTAGACGTGTTGTTTTCAGTCGCAGGTAAATTGGGGATTTGCAGCTAACAGCTAGTCCATTTTTTAACATGCAATTGCCTCTACATCTTAACTTGATATACTCTAAGCTTTGAATGGGCAAAAAAAGAAATAGGAAACAACAATTCGCTCTTCTCAATACTGAAGCAGACGAGATGGATCTTTCTTGCGAGCCCGCCTTTGAATCGCGATGCTCCAATGATTTTCCATGTCTGTCTGAGGCTCATAAAAGTGACTCTCCTGCTAAAAAAAGGAACAAAGTTGGCTCGAAAATGGAGCCTGAGAATACATCTGAAGTGCTTGAAGCCATTCAGGCGCTTAGCCTGAAACTTGATTCTACCCTTTCAAAGATTTCAACGATCGAGAAGACTACGGAGCTTACTTCGGCTAAGGTGGACAGTTTAGCAACTTCTGTGCAACAACTCATCGCTGATGTTAAAACTTACGATGAACGAATATCCGCGATGGAGAAGGAAATGCGAGCTTTGAAGTCGGAAAACATGTCTCTGAGGGCAAATATAGCCGAGGCGCAACGTGACAGTCGAAGATGGTCACTCAAAATGCATGGTTTGAAAGAGTCTAAAGGCGAAGACGTTAGACGGATAACTATCGATGGTCTTGCAAAAGTTGCTCCGAAAATACAAGTCCAACTTGATGGGGTGGTGGATGTAGTTCATCGTCTTGGTCGCAAATCTTCTCCGTCAAATGTGAATTCTAAGCGGGCCATCGTCAGTCTCTTCTCGATGCGCATCTACCGTGACGAGGTCTGGAGGGCTGCCAGAAAGTCCAAGTTCTTACTGGATAACAACCTTCGCATCTCCGAATTACTGTCACCTGAAGATGAAGCAGCAAGAGAGAAACTGTGGCCAAGGGTGAAGAAGGCTCGGGAAGAAGGTAAAAGAGCCATGTTCCGCGGTCCGTTTGCTTACATTGAAGGGAAAAGAATCGACTCCAATGAAACATTTCTGAATAATAGCCTAAATTAAAAGATGATGTATCGAATGACTAAATATCCCTGACTGTTTCACGAAAGGTCTACTGGATGCTGCTTCCCCGGGTTCATAGTTAGATAAGTTTTCTGCAACTTCACGACAATAGGTCTTGGAGTGGTGCTTTGTAAAGTAAGCTTCATCGTTCTTTTTTCTTACTGATTTATTTACTTTTTTAATGGATTTTAAGTTTTATTCTTTGAGCATAGCATCTTTGAATGTAAGGGGTATTCGCGAAAACACGAAGCGTAAGGCTTTATTTCTTTACTTTAACGGAGTGACATTATTTTCTGTCAGGAGTGAAATGTGAAATGTGAAATTTTGGAAATCTCAATGGGGAAACTCAATCTATTTCGGTCATGGAACTGCACATTCAGCAGGAGTTATGGTTTTGTTGCGCCGATTTAAAGGAGACGTACTTATTTTTGTTGCAGATGAAAATGGAAGATGGATAGTCTTGACTGTTAAATTGGACAACACAACGTTTATACTTTGTAATGTTTACGGTCATAATTCCAGAGTGTTAAATAAGACCCTGTTTGCCAAAGTTTCTGATGTTGTTCAGTCTAAACTTAGTCATTTCCAGGCTCCATAGGTTATATGTTCAGGTGATTTCAATGAATGCATGGATGATTTGATTGATAGATACCCTCCTCATTCCTTCAGTCCGGTGTGGCAGCTCTTTGGGCCAACTTATTATTTGCTGATGCTTGGCGTTTCTATAACCCTGGAGAGTTAACACAAACAAATCTTTGCAATCTAGAATCGACTTGTTTCTAATTACTAATTCAGCTTTTCATCATGTTAAGGAAATTGTTCATAGTTATGCCCCATTAACCGACCATAAACTTATCTCTTTAACTCTTACAGGCTCAGAAAGGATTTCTAGCCTTAGAGGGTACTGGAAATTTAATAATAATCTTCTTAAAGATGATAATTTTAATGCTTGTCGCGGCGAACGCCCCTTTTCGTCAGCGATCAGGCGGAACAAATTATCACTCACCTGTGGGCAATCAAGCAGAAAAGACACGCACATTTCAGATTCAATGTGTCAGCTAGTACCAGCAACAACGCCAGTACAGAGAAAGGAAAGCGGCTTTCTAATCAGACTTCACTGAAGCTGTGCAGATATCGGTACCAAATCAAAAGACTGAACAGACAGCCGGTAAGATCGGCACATTAATCAGACTTTGTTGTACGCTGATGAGGCGTTGAGGTGCGGGTGGAAGAAGACACTTATGTTTGCGTGCTGTAGTATTTGTGTGTTGTAGACACTAACGTGGTATTTACGAAATCACTTAATTTAGTGATTTTATTCTGATATGTGCTCCGACATTTGGGATATTGTTGATTTGGAAAGACATGGTTTAAAATCGTGCATGGTCCTATTTTTATATAATATTTGCCTAAACTGGAAATTAAAAATATTTAAATGTTAAAATAGTAGTTTGTACAATTTTAATGGGAGTGAATATGTACTGAAAATATTTTGTATGGGTAAAAAATGAGTTAAATTCACTGTTTGAATATTTAAATACTCATGCAATTCATTGTGCCTCCTGTAATTTAATGTTTGTGAATGAATTTAAACTTAAATAGTTCATGAAGAGATCTGTGTATTTACTTTTATATATATGTCTAGTGCTAAGTTTGATAATTAATCACTTTTGAGCTCTATGTGTCTGTTTTACCTCAAACATGCAAAAAAGTAAATTGTTGGTGTTTTCTGGTTTTGAAGGTTTTTCACCTGTAATGTCTGGGCTTCAAGAGGTGAAGACAAATAAAAGAAAAAAGGGCAAAGATCCAATTGAGGCCTGGTTATTGAGTGAAACAGTTTAATGTTCATGATTGGTACATCCCTATCAAGTGAGGGTTAAAGCACAGCTGAAGAAGTACAACACTTGACAATGCTTGTGTTAAAAATATTGCCAAAGATAGTTTTGGAGGATTAAACGAAGGATTTAAAAATAAATGGGAGTTTTTTAAATATAATGTCAGAAAGATTGCAGTTAAACGCAGTAAAGAGTTTCAAAAAATAAACAAACAAAAGGAAATAGAATTACTTGATAATTTGGGTATTGTGACGATCGCCAGCTGTAGTGCCCTCGAGAGCCTCTGGAGGACACTCTCTCTTTATGTTATGTTTCATTATGGACTCATTACGTTTATTATGTTCAGGTGTGTTTTGTTAAGCTGATTAAGTTTCCTGTCTTAAGCCCGTGTTTTCCCTGTGTTCAGTGCAAAGTATTGTATAGCGTAAGCGTACCATTCCGAGCATTATTCTCTGTTTCTAGTTCTTTGTATTTCCCTGGATTCCTGACCTTAGCCTGTTATCTGGACTCTGTTTGTGAACCTGTGCTGCCTGCCCCGACTTTTGCCTGTTTGACTTCGATTCTGATATTCCCTCTTAATAAAGTTCTGCACATGGATCCGACCGCCTCTGTCCGGACGTTACAGGTATATTGGAACAGAAGAAAATTCTAAGTAAAGAAGATGAAGTTGAATTAGCTAAAATTCAATCTCAACTAGATCTGATCTACCTTGATCTAGCTAAAGGTGCCTTTATTCGTTCAAGGGCAAAATGGCTGGAAGAGGGTGAAAAAATACCAGCTATTTTTTCGCTCTAGAGAAAAGAAATCTTAAAAGAAATACTTGATCAGCTCTAAATATTAATGGAAGCTCTTGTACAGACCCTAAACAAATATCTGATTCAGTTTTTTCTTTTTATAGTAATTTATATAACTCTAACTTTGATCTGCTTAATTGTACAAAATTCATTAATATAATTCATCAGAACATTCCTTGATAAAGAACTTCATGATTTATGTGGTTCAACCATAACTCGTCTTGAGGTTAAAGATGCCCTTTTTAAAATGAAAAAAGGAAAGCACCTGGTATAGATGGGCTGGCAGTAGAATTTTATTTACATTTTTGGGAACAAATTGAAAACCCAAATTGAAAAAAAATGTCTGCTGCCATGAAACAGGGAGTTATTTCGTTAATTGCCAAACCTGATAAAGACCCACATCTCTTAGAAAATTGGAGGCCGCTCTCCCTTCTTACAGTTGATTATAAATGAATTACTTCGGTATTTGCTAACAGATTACAGAAAGGGTTAAATAAAAGAATCAGTGAATATCAAACAGGCTTTCTAAAAGGTCGTCATATAACTAATAATATTAGACTAGTGCTTGACCTTTTGGACTATGCTGATAGTGTAGAAGATGGTGCTATCATTCTTTTTTTGGATTTTTTTAAGGCATTCGACACCGTTGAACACAATTTTTTATTTAAAACTAAAGAACTTTTTGGTTTTGGAAACAATTTTCTAAATATTGCTAAGATGTTCTACACTGATATCACTAGCTCTGTGATTCTTAACACCTCCACCAATAAAAGATTCAATATTAATCGCGGAGTGCGTCAAGGTTGCCCAATCTCCCCTTTTTTATTCTTATTAGTAGTTGAATTATTATTAATCGGTATTGTCAATAATGATCAAATCCAAGGTCTTAATTTTTGATAAGGTACTTAAGATATCCCAATTGGCAGACGACTCTACTTTGCTTTTAAAGAACGTGTCCTTTATTCCTCATGCTATTTCCTTCATCAATCTTTTTTCAAGGGCTTCTGGTTTAACGTTAAATTTATCTAAATGTGAAATCCTCCCTTTACACAATTTAAATGATAAACATATAATGAACATTCCAGTTAAATCCTATTTGTTACCAGAAAATTTCATGTAAGGCAAACCCTAAATTTTTCTTCTAGATTAAAGAAGACAAAAGTAGTGTTGAATTGCTGGCTACAGCGTGATCTTTCCATGTCTTATTGTCCAAAGCGGAAGGCTTATCTCGATTTGTTTATCCCGCTCTATCACTGCATTTTAAAGATTCTAACTGCAAAGATGTTAATAATTTATTCTTCTATTTTGTTTGGAAAAATAAATCCCAAGGACTTAAAAAAAGGGTTCTTACTAATAAGAAGGCTGAAGGAGGCCTGGAGATGCTTTATTTTGAGGATGTAAATACATTTTACATTTACATTTTACATTTATTCATTTAGCTGGCGCTTTTATCCAAAGCGACTTACAATTGCTATATATGTCAGAGGTCGCACGCCTCTTTATATTTGTTATAATTCTTTATCTGTGACAAACCCAAGTTTAATTTTAGAAGGTGTAGGTTTACTTGAGAAAAAATGCAATAACAAACATATTTGTAATATCTTCCAAAAACAAAACAAAATATCTCCTAGAGGGCATTTTTTTGGAACTCTAAGATTGAAAATATTGAATGGAGAAGAGCTTGGTTAATTCCCTTCAAATACTGTATTAATAACAAAATAAAAGAAATACACTACAAAAATTCTACATACCATTTATCCTTCTAAATCTTTAATATCAAGATTTTCTGATATTGATGATATGTGCTGTTTTTGTAATAATGAGAAAGAGATACTGACTCACTTATTTTTTGACTGTAAAGTCGTGAACCAGTTTTGGACTTAATTGGCAGATTTTATATTTAATCTGATGAATATTAATTATTGCTTTACTTTAAAGGATGTTACCTTGTATTATGAAAATAAAAGCAATAAGGATCTGGAATTTATTGTTAACCTTTTTATTTTATTAGCAAAATTTCACATACATAAACAAAAATGTCTTAATTCATCTCCTGTGTTAAATTTGTTTTGTTCTGACTTTGATTGTTACATTTCTTCAATAAGACTGTTTAAAAACAAAAAAATCTGTGAAATATTTAAAATGCTATGATACACTCTTCAATACCACTGGTGTTTTGTAATATCCTTATTTGTTAAAATTGAATGTGAGCTATGCTTTCTTTATTTTTTTGTCTTGACTGTTCATATTTTGTTATTATTTGTGTTAATTTTCTGCAATAAAAGCAAAAAAACTTTTATAAGTCACTTTTTTTAGACAATGTATTGTTAACTTGTAAACCACATTTGCATCAAATATACAGTATATGAAATACAGCAGGTTGTGAACGGGACTTTTATTTTGGTCTGGCGCTGTGACGTCATAAGGCTGCGCCGCTCCTGCATCTGTTGTGATTCTGCTGAAGAAAGGTTTGTGGTTTAAGCATTTAAAGTGTCTCAATCAATGCAAAATGTTCAGTCAATGCAATCGTTTTTTTTAACTGTGTACAATAAATTAACCATTCTTGAAAGTAACATTGCAATGCTTTATTTAACATTAATGAACGAACGTTATTTGGGAGTGAATCGCATCCGCTCGCGACTAACAGAAAAGGAGCGTCTCATTTCACTCTCTCTAATGCCGAGTTCCCACTGTGTGTGTGTGTGTGTGTGTGAGAGAGAGAGTTCACACTGCACGGTTTTCGCAGTAGTCGGGTCACTGTTCTTTACACACTGCGTGACTATCTGAGGTATCAGTGTGTGTGTGTGTGTGTGTGTGTGTGTGTGTGTGTGTGTGTGTGAGAGAGTTCACACTGCATGGTTTTCGCAGTAGTCGGGTCACTGTTCTTTACACACTGCGTGACTATCTGAGGTATCAGTGTGTGTGTGTGTGTGTGTGTGTGTGTGTGTGTGTGTGTGAGAGAGAGAGTTCACACTGCATGGTTTTCGCAGTAGTCGGGTCACTGTTCTTTACACACTGCGTGACTATCTGTGGTATCATTCAGTGTGTGTGTGTGTGTGTTAGTTCACACTGCACGGTTTTCGCAGTAGTCGGGTCACTGGTCTTTACTAGGGGTGTCCCCGACTAAGGATTTTCATAGTCGAATCGGATTCGTCAAGTCCTGCCAATAGTCGACTAATAGAGGGAATGCATTAACGTCACTTCCCCGCCGGAACACGCTCCCTCAGCGGGACTGAGTGGCAGAAGAGCTGCTGCGTGACTGGAGTTAATAGGGGAAACTGCGTTAACGCGAGTAAAACAAACTATTATCAGTTTAAACTAAAAGTTGGACTCGATATAGTGTTCCTTAAAACTTATCAAAGATCCAGTGATCATGGATATTGACATGCAGCAGGAATCGTGTTTCCTGACATTTATATGTGCCTGATTTCGACGCCGGGGAAATAAATGAAGACAATTTGCCTGTAAACGTGTTATATAAATACAATATAGATAGGTCTAAATCCGAGTGATCACTTACATTAATGTTATACTGTATATCATCATATCGTCCAGCCCTAAAACTTGTATAGTTTTTTGTCAGTGATTATTTAAAAACATCCAATTATGCAGAATATAGTCTGTTCTGTAGCTTTTTGCAGTCTGTAAAAATATACAGTACCTCAGATTTCTGGTCAAATCTAGTTGTACAGTCGATCGCAAAGCTCTTTCCCGTTTTAGATGTGTTTTGTGTGATTTTCACGGCGTTCACGCTGAAAACAAATGCTGCCGCTCAGTCTTTTTGCCACTTGTGGGCGTGACCGCATTCACTCCGACCGACGGTGACGTCATGCGCATACCCTCTATAGTCGAATCATGTGTGTGGTGTTGGGGAGGGGGCGGGGCTTTAACATTTTGGATCAATAAAACTAAGAAATAACATAAATAACTGTAGAAAGGCCACACTGCAGATAGGATTTGGCCCAATGACGTGACGTGCAATTTTGATGTCCAAACTGCTTTATGAAGTCAAAATAAGAAAATGTTTAATAAAAAGCACATTTATTGAATCTATTAATCTCTGTTTATCAAATGATATGAACATATAGTGAGGGTATTACAAAGTGTAAGAATTATTAGACATTATAGTCTCATAATGTCATACCGGATAACTGTCCGGACCTTAGAGTGACATACAAAAAAGCCAAACAAACAGTAAAAAATCGAATAAACCCTAACATCTCTGCCACAGGCATTATTGTATGAGTCTTGACAACAATATATTAAAATATTACAAAGAATATGACATCTAGTTGATTGTTATGCTTTGGAGCATTCTGTCCCAAAACTGGCTGTCAGGCAATGTCATACGGGATAACAAGCAAATTGGAGCAATTTTATTGTAAATTTTATTTTGACACGATGTGAGACAGCATGTTACACAATCAGGAAGACCCTAAAGGACCCCCAAACAATGGTGAAAGTCTTTTATGTCTTTCATAAAATGTGTTTAACTTACCCTTTTTCCTCACAAGCACACTATGTAGTAAAATCCTGTGTCATATGGGATAACGCTAAAATAACATATATAATGTGGATTTTATGTCAATATGTTTATTTAGGATGAATTTACATATTTGGAAATTGAAGGTAAAGGTTGCAGATTTCTATAGGTAGCCAAAAACACTGCCTGATTAAGATTTAATCTGAGTTTTGTCATACCGGATAACAATTTTGTCATACCGGATAACAATTTTGTCATACTGGATAACAATTTTGTCATATAGGATAACAGTTGTTAGCCCATAATGTCATCCGTTATCTTGGATGACGTCTTTGACAATATATTCTTATACAGTTTTCAGCTTTAATTTGCATAATTTCCATCCAAATTGTGATATTAACATATCATTAACATTGTTTAGTTGAATATTAGCAAATTATAAAATTCATAAGAATATTCAATTACAGTTACATTACATGTACTATAGACATTGTCTAAAATAACATTTAGCGTTCTTTTAATGAAATTTAGTGATTCAGTGTTCAACCCATTAATACGATTTTTATTTATAAATATATTGTTCAATTAGATGCTTTTGTAAATTTGTTCAGTGAAATCAGTGAAGGTCGCCTACTTTAACCCGTTACATTATTTATGAATATTGATGTAGTGTGACTATGATCAGTAAAATGGTTCAAGGTACTTTTCAGTAATAAATTAAACCTAATGTTGAAAAGTTGTGCTGCTTTGATATTCATAAACATGAAAAAAAAATGGTTTAAATGTATTTACTTGCCAAATCTGGGAAGAAACCACACTGAGTTTGTGTGTAACAGTTTACACACTGAAAACCACATCTCTATTTCTTTAAAGTGGAGCCTAATTAATTTCCTTGGAAAAACATTGCATAACATTATTTATGAACATTATTATGTGTAAGTGTTGTAAAAATTACAATTCATGTGTTAACTCATATGGTGTCATACCGGGTAACAATTTAAGTCAGGCGGGATAACGCTGTTTTTTCCCATTGAAATGCATAATTTCACTTAATGGAGTTGAGGAAACAATAATAACATGATATCAAGTCCTATAAAACTTTTTCAGACATTTTGCATTTTAAATCACATTGCAGTGTTAAAATGTGTGTAAAGAACTTGAACAAGTAGGGTCACGTTTAAAGAAATCACAATATAATGAGAAAAAAATAGTTGTGCAGATTTTTTTTCTGAGCTTTAAATATTGTTTACTGCATCACTTTACATATTCATTAGGTATTTTTTATTTGAAAAGTTTTAATATCATAATATTTAGAAAATGCATTAACGTTATCCCGTATGACATTTTGACTGGTGTCGTCACATATTTCTCAGTTAAACCGCTTAAAATACATTGTTTAAAATGGAGATTTTAATAATAAGTAAAAAACATCCCCATAAAGATAATAACTACTTTGATGTGCAGTTTTAACCTATTTGAATTTTTTATCAGTTGAAAACCTTATTTGTCACTGGCCCATTTGCATTTCACGTGCAAATCAAATTAAATCGGCTGAATTGCCTGTAGGAGCATGCTCTAAGTAGGCCTATAGCGCAACATCGATGCACTGAAAAATAATCAACACAAGAACACAATATACATTTATAATAAATAAAAATACAAAACGAAATAAGTCAGAATCAAGTCACAAGAAGCAGAACAAATGTGTGCAAAATGCCTAAAGTGCAGGGGAACAAATATTTAAAAAAAAGGTTATACTTTTTCGTTATACTTTCATAACGAAAGTATGGCCAGGATTGTCAACTTTGTCTTTTTAACTGCAGAAACAACAATAAACGCTAAACTGGAGCGGCAGTCTTTTTAGCTAACCGTGTTCACACTATCCAAAAATCAAATTAGAACCGGCTGAAATGTTTTGAATCATTTGTACCCATACCTGATCGAGAAAACACAATCCAGTCTTTCACTCAGCCTGTGTCCGTTTGAGTCTTTTCAAATTGTGTGCGCGGATAAAATACATTCTAAAACGCTTAACGTGAAACGGCTTTGTCCTAAAACTGTTATATTAAAAGATCAAATTCTGTACACACCCTATTAATAAAGCATATTATATAGCCTACAGAAAAGCATATGAGCCCAGAATATGAACGCAACGCGTTTTATTATAGGCTACGTTAAGCATTTTCCTCCCATGGAAAACCGTTAAAGGGGTCATATAATGCCATTTTTGTACAAGCTAATATGATTCTTTAGGGTCTAAATTAAAAGTTTGTAATATACTTTAATTAAAAATTCTCATTAGTATTGTAAGAAAACACTTATTTTACCTGGTCAAAAACAGCTCTGTTTTCAGCACGCCGTTTCAGTGCATATGCCTTTAAATGATCATGAGCTTTGCTGACTCCGCCTCTCTGTTCTATGCGTACACCACGGCTCTGGCGTACACCGTTTGTAACTCAATAACCATAACGCGTTGTTCAGTATAAACGTGGGATTATGAATTATATTGAGAACGTCATACATAGAAAACATGCCGTAATGTACCCTGAGTGTAAACCCTAGACGCATTCATTGTGAAGCGTGCAGCTAGCGATTTGCAAAGATTAATATATTAATATAAAGTTTAATAAAACGTTACACTCACTTCCGTTCTTCAGCAGGAACACGAATATCTGGTAGCAGCTACCGATCCATTTTTCATGAGTAGCAGCTTCTTAGCAAATCCAGCTTTACACTGACCCTCGTTTATAAAGCAGTCTGGTGAGAAATGATTCGCGCAAACATGAGAGCATTGACGTTGCTCGTGGGGAATATTCCCTTCGAAAACAAACTCAGCCACTGCGTCTTCAGCGGTTCGGATTTAGGAACATTAAAATGACTGTGTTCGTTATTACACCCAAGAACAGAACACCACAGTCGCTTAGACGCCATTCTGTTCATAGACAGTGCTCCAGCATATCAACAATGACCGCGCCGGTCCGCGCAGACTATGATTGACAGCTCTCTCATGGAGCTGATCTCACCCGCGAGGGCGGGTCTGTGTTGAGACGCTCCTGTCAATCAACAATCGTGGGAGGGGCTTCCGAGCGTGTGACGTCACACGGTCGAACGGCTCGATTTGAGGCAGGGGAAAACATATAAGGAGATTAAAACAAAACCACTGGATGGATTTTTATCATTATATGATGGTTGTGTACAGACACTGCCAACACACATTTCAGTACAATCAACTTGTAAAAGTGCATGCACCATATGACCCCTTTAAAGAAAAAGCTTTACGTGACTTTCTATAGGAGAAACGCGTTGCGTTCATATTCTGGGTTCATCTGCTTATCTGCACATAGAATGGTTTCTTAAGGTGTGTAGCCTACTGTGTACATACATTAAGCACGTAAAAGTGCCATTTAAGCGTTTTAAAAGCTTTTTTCACGTTAAGCGTTTTAGAACGTCCCGAGGAAAACCAACCTGTTAACGTTGGCCGCCAGAAGTGCGATCATGGTTTTCCTGATGCTAAATCCAGCCTTGGAGAACATCCTTTCTGATGGTGTGCATCTTTAGAATTTCTTATCCCAGACATTTTTAAAGATTTAAATCCCTGCCGACAAGACGCTCTTCTGTCGGTCACGGATCGAAAGTGAAACTTAGATTTATTCACGCTGCACGCACGTTAAAAAATATCTGTTAAAAGCTTCTTTCTTTGCACATTTTTATTGACAGCATTATCATAATAGGCTGTATATTAACGTATTGACAGAAAACCAGTAGTTCTATGTGAAATCAGACATTGAGCACACTCATATAGCCAACATGACATAATCCTCGTTTAATAACACATCTGCGAAGATTCGACCGTGAGATTGGTTGTCGAATCAGGCTCCTCCTATCGAAGCATCGAATCTTCGACTATTCGGGGTCACCCCTAGTCTTTACACACTACCTGACTATCTGGGGTATCTGTGTGTGTGTGTGTGTGTGTGAGAGTTCACACTGCGTGACTATCTGCGGTGTCGGCGGTGAGACTGAGATCCGGCTGGAGTGTAGTGGAGAGTCGGCGGTAAGACTGAGATGCGGCTGGAGTGTAGTGGAGAGTCGGCGGTGAGACTGAGATGCGGCTGGAGTGTAGTGGAGAGTCGGCGGTGAGACTGAGATGCGGCTGTGGTGTGGTGGAGAGTCGGCGGTGAGACTGAGATGCGGCTGGAGGGTAGTGGAGAGTCGGCGGTGAGACTGAGATGCGGCTGGAGGGTAGTGGAGAGTCGGCGGTGAGACTGAGATGCGGCTGGAGGGTAGTGGAGAGTCGGCGGTGAGACTGAGATGCGGCTGGAGGGTAGTGGAGAGTCGGCGGTGAGACTGAGATGCGGCTGGAGTGTAGTGGAGAGTCGGCGGTGAGACTGAGATGTGGCTGGAGTGTAGTGGAGAGTCGGCGGTGAGACTGAGATGCGGCTGGAGTGTAGTGGAGAGTCGGCGGTGAGACTGAGATGCGGCTGGAGTGTAGTGGAGAGTCGGCGGTGAGACTGAGATGCGGCTGGAGTGTAGTGGAGAGTCGGCGGTGAGATTGAGATGCGGCTGGAGTGTAGTGGAGAGTCGGCGGTGAGACTGTGATGCGCCTGGAGTGTAGTGGAGATGTGGGGGTGAGACTGATGCGCCTGGAGTGTAGTGGAGAGTCGGCGGAGAGACTGTGATGCGGCTGGAGTGTAGTGGAGAGTCGGCGGAGAGACTGTGATGCGGCTGGAGTGTAGTGGAGAGTCGGGGGTGAGACTGATGCGCCTGGAGTGTAGTGGAGAGTCGGCGGAGAGACTGTGATGCGGCTGGAGTGTAGTGGAGAGTCGGCGGTGAGACTGAGATGAGGTTGGAGTGTAGTGGAGAGTCGGCGGTGAGACTGAGATGCGGCTGGAGTGTAGTGGAGAGTTGGCGGTGAGACTGAGATGCGGCGGGAGTGTAGTGGAGAGTCGGCGGTGAGACTGAGATGCGCCTGGTGTGTAGTGGAGAGTCGGCGGTGAGACTGAGATGCGGCTGGAGTGTAGTGGAGAGTCGGCGGTGAGACTGAGATGCGGCTGGAGTGTAGTGGAGAGTCGGCGGAGAGACTGTGATGCGGCTGGAGTGTAGTGGAGAGAGGGCGGAGAGACTGTGATGCGCCTGGAGTGTAGTGGAGAGTCGGCGGTGAGACTGTGATGCGCCTGGAGTGTAGTGGAGAGTCGGCGGTGAGACTGTGATGCGCCTGGAGTGTAGTGGAGAGTCGGCGGTGAGACTGAGATGCGGCTGGAGTGTAGTGGAGAGTCGGGGGTGAGACTGATGCGCCTGGAGTGTAGTGGAGAGTCGGTGGTGAGACTGAGATGCGGCTGGAGTGTAGTGGAGAGTCGGTGGTGAGACTGAGATGCGGCTGGAGTGTAGTGGAGAGTCGGCGGTGAGACTGAGATGCGGCTGGAGTGTAGTGGAGAGTTGGCGGTGAGACTGAGATGCGGCTGGAGTGTAGTGGAGAGTCGGCGGTGAGACTGAGATGCGCCTGGTGTGTAGTGGAGAGTCGGCGGTGAGACTGAGATGCGGCTGGAGTGTAGTGGAGAGTCGGCGGTGAGACTGAGATGCGGCTGGAGTGTAGTGGAGAGTCGGCGGAGAGACTGTGATGCGGCTGGAGTGTAGTGGAGAGAGGGCGGAGAGACTGTGATGCGCCTGGAGTGTAGTGGAGAGTCGGCGGTGAGACTGTGATGCGCCTGGAGTGTAGTGGAGAGTCGGCGGTGAGACTGTGATGCGCCTGGAGTGTAGTGGAGAGTCGGCGGTGAGACTGAGATGCGGCTGGAGTGTAGTGGAGAGTCGGGGGTGAGACTGATGCGCCTGGAGTGTAGTGGAGAGTCGGCGGTGAGACTGAGATGCGGCTGGAGTGTAGTGGAGAGTCGGTGGTGAGACTGAGATGCGGCTGGAGTGTAGTCGGCGGTGAGACTGAGATGCGGCTGGAGTGTAGTGGAGAGTCGGCGGTGAGACTGAGATGCGCCTGGAGTGTAGTGGAGAGTCGGCGGTGAGACTGAGATGCGGCTGGAGTGTAGTGGAGAGTCGGCGGTGAGACTGAGATGCGGCTGGAGTGTAGTGGAGAGTCGGTGGTGAGACTGAGATGCGGCTGGAGTGTAGTCGGCGGTGAGACTGAGATGCGGCTGGAGTGTAGTGGAGAGTCGGCGGTGAGACTGAGATGCGGCTGGAGTGTAGTGGAGAGTCGGCGGTGAGACTGAGATGCGGCTGGAGTGTAGTCGGCGGTGAGACTGAGATGCGGCTGGAGTGTAGTGGAGAGTCGGCGGTGAGACTGAGATGCGCCTGGAGTGTAGTGGAGAGTCGGCAGTGAGACTGAGATGCGCTTGGAGTGTAGTGGAGAGTCGGCGGTGAGACTGAGAGGAGGAGTGGAGACAGAGCCGGACAGATCTCTGCACTTCTCTCTTCTAGTGGATCACTGTGAGATCAGCCGGATATCGCGGGACTCGCGCTCGTGCACGCTGTTGCTAATAAACTGGATGTAATTTAAGTTCTGTTGCTTTTATATGAAAATAAATATAATGAACAAGACACCCAAAATACTTATTTAATTCCATTTCAATATTTTTTTATTTAATACAGACATGTGTTTTTATATATATAATATATATATATATATATATATATATATATATTTTTTTTTTTTTATAAAAATGATATCACATAACCCATATAGAGATCGCACTGTCAGAGAGTTTGGGAATACTAACACATAATTTATACACATAAAACATGATATCAGAGTTTTAAAATCAAACATTTTAAAGAGAACAATACATCACGGTTGTTTAAACCAACGAGCATTAAGCTGTGTCGTCAGCAAGTCGTTTCACATCGTGCTTTTGATCATCAGTCGGTGGAGAGACAGTGCCTAGCGTCGCGAGAGTTTCAGACACACGTCAGCATGACGTGAGAGCCAGGCGGGGCGGACTGGAACACAGCATAATTTGAATCAGATTATCATAAACACAAATTCATGTAGTGGAAAGAGGTGATGAGAGAAACTGAGCTTTTTGAAACTCAGTCATTTGAATGAAATGCTTTGTGAAATGATTCAGTGATTCGAATCGCCGCGCGCTGACATCACCAGCTGCTCAAAACAGTGGAAATAAACGAGCACAACAAACATTAATGTGTGATGACAACTTTTACTAACTAATTGCACGTTTTCATTAAAGTGTTATCTATTAAATGTTTTGTAAAAATACTTGAATGACATAAATCATAAATATTATGAACTTTCTGTATTATTTGTATTTTTTTTAATCGGGTAATAAACTCTCACTTTGACTTACACTCTGTTAATTATTCTCATCTTAAACAGGACAAACACAGAAAATCTACTGGTGAAGCGACTGAGATCCACGTGACACACTATTACAAAGATGGTGTTTATTAAAAAGGAGATTGAAGACATAAAGATTGAAGAAACATTCATAGTGAAACATGAAGAAACTGAGGAACAAACAGGTTGGTTTCATCCTCAGAGCTGAACTCAGTCATTTGAGCCTTATTAAAATGTCCAGCTCTACAGAAATGAATGATATTTTTGAAGAATGTCATTGAGTTTTCTAATTAAACCGTTTTTATTTGACACGGAGCGGGTCGCCTCGTGTAGACTGACGTGTTCCCAGCTTACAAACAAATGTCCCCTGGACGTCTCTAGGGGCTTCACACCGGGTAGTTATAGGACCTCAGTTATAGGACCTCAGTTATAGGATTTCAGTTATAGGAACTCAGTTATAGGAACTCAGTTATAGGAACTCAGTTACAGGGACCTCAGTTATAGGACTTCAGTTATGGGAACTCAGTTATAGGAACTCAGTTACAGGACCTCAGTTACAGGACCTCAGTTATAGGACCTCAGTTATAGGACCTCAGTTATGGGAACTCAGTTATAGGACCTCAGTTATAGGACCTCAGTTATGGGAACTCAGTTATAGGAACTATGTTACAGGAACTCAGTTATAGGAACTCAGTTATAGGAACTCAGTTATAGGACTTCAGTTATAGGAAATCAGTTATAGGACTTCAGTTATAGGACCTCAGTTATAGGACCTCAGTTACAGGAACTCAGTTATAGGACTTCAGTTATAGGAACTCAGTTATAGGACTTTAGTTACAGGAGCTCAGTTATAGGACCTCAGTTATAGGAACTCAGTTACAGGAACTCAGTTATAGGACTTCAGTTATAGGACTTCAGTTATAGGACTTCAGTTATAGGACTTCAGTTACAGGACTTCAGTTGTAGGACTTCAGTTATAGGAACTCAGTTATAGGACTTCAGTTACAGGAACTCAGTTATAGGACTTCAGTTATAGGACTTCAGTTATAGGAACTCAGTTATAGGACTTCAGTTACAGGAACTCAGTTATAGGACTTCAGTTACAGGAACTCAGTTATAGGACTTCAGTTGTAGGACTTCAGTTATAGGAACTCAGTTATAGGACTTCAGTTACAGGACCTCAGTTATAGGACCTCAGTTATAGGACCTCAGTTACAGGACCTCAGTTACAGGACCTCAGTTACAGGACCTCAGTTACAGGACCTCAGTTACAGGACCTCAGTTACAGGACCTCAGTTACAGGACCTCAGTTACAGGACCTCAGTTACAGGACCTCAGTTCAGTGTTAATTTTGTCAGCAAATTTTGATTTAGTTTTAGTCTTAGTCTTTTGACTAAAATGCCATTTAGTTTTAGTCATATTTTAGTCATCTGAATTGTTTTAGTTTTAGTCTAGTTTTAGTCGACGAAATACAATAACAATTTAGTCGACTAAATCTACAGTAGATTTAGTCGACTAAAATATAATGGGTTTAGTTCAATTGTAATGCGTTAATTTAGAATTTCTCTAAAATTTCCAAACCCATATACTCCCTGAGAAAACATCTATTAACCTATTAATATGAATGATTTTTAAGTTTGAACATGCAATACAGATACAGATTTAACTGCTGTTACTTAAAAAATATATTAGAATGAAATAAAACCAGAAAACCACTTTTCCTAAAGTACAACACAGTCTTCTTTACAATGAATGATATATTCATTCCTTATAACTACTTACACACCATTCTTTATTCTTTCAAGCAGACATATTTATTTGTATGAATTAAATATAATTAATCCTTATTAAAGCTATTAACAAACAGTGAATGCTTTTCTCTTTTTCTTTTGTTGCTTGATCAAAATTAAGGACACGGACCGCATTAGGTTTATTGCCACTGTCACTTTAAGACGTCGGATCATGCACATCCGACACACTCACAGTTTAAGACATAACCAGCATAGTTTACATGAATACTCTCCAAAAAGGACATTTAGACATACTGTTGTGTATTTCTCCATTCAGACACGAAAGAGAGCTCAATTCAGTAGCCTACCCGCGCGCTGTAGGTGTATTGTGCATGACTGCACGCTTCGGGTTAGGTGTGTGCGCACAGAAAACCGCACCGAATAGAGGTCTTTTTTGCATCGTCACTCTTATTCAGAGAGCTATATGTCTGCCCTACTCATTCTCCCAGACGTTCACATTTTTTAACGTTTTATGACCGCGGGGTAGATCACGTTACAGTAGCCTACAAATGTGCGCATCTACCACACACGCAGGACATCAGTTCTGACGGATCGCTTCCCAAATCGTCACTATCTAACATTTTCTTCTAGTTTTTATTCGTTGACGAAAATGTCAATAGATTTTCGTCATAGTCTTTGTCATTCAAAACTAGGTTTTAT
Source organism: Rhinichthys osculus (assembly GCA_029959095.1). Taxonomy (NCBI): domain Eukaryota; kingdom Metazoa; phylum Chordata; class Actinopteri; order Cypriniformes; family Leuciscidae; genus Rhinichthys; species Rhinichthys osculus. The sequence continues at coordinate 29,815,107 of JARWKJ010000025.1, forward strand.
TTAGTTATCGTCTCGTTTTCGTCTGTGAAAAAATGTCGTTGACGAATAATTTTCGTCGTTATTTTCGTCAACGAAATTAACACTGCCTCAGTTATAGGAACTCCGTTACAGGACCTCAGTTACAGGACTTCAGTTATAGGACCTCAGTTATAGGAACTCAGTTATAGGAACTCAGTTACAGGACCTCAGTTATAGGAGCTCAGTTATAGGACTTCAGTTATAGGAACTCAGTTACAGGACCTCAGTTACAGGACCTCAGTTATAGGACTTCAGTTATAGGACCTCAGTTATAGCAACTCAGTTACAGGAACCTCAGTTATAGGACCTCAGTTATGGGACCTCAGTTATAGGACCTCAGTTATAGCAACTCAGTTACAGGAACTCAGTTACAGGACCTCAGTTATAGGAACTCAGTTATGGGAACTCCGTTATAGGAACTCAGTTATAGGACTTCAGTTATAGGAGCTCAGTTATAGGACTTCAGTTATAGGAACTCAGTTACAGGAACCTCAGTTATAGGACTTCAGTTATGGGAACTCAGTTATAGGAACTCAGTTAAAGGACCTCAGTTATAGGACTTCAGTTATAGGAGCTCAGTTATAGGACTTCAGTTATAGGAACTCAGTTACAGGAACCTCAGTTATAGGACTTCAGTTATGGGAACTCAGTTACAGGAACTTAGTTACAGGACCTCAGTTATGGGAACTCAGTTATGGGAACTCCGTTATAGGAACTCCGTTATAGGAGCTCAGTTATAGGACCTCAGTTATAGGAGCTCAGTTATAGGACTTCAGTTATAGGAACTCAGTTACAGGAACCTCAGTTATAGGACTTCAGTTATGGGAACTCAGTTATAGGAACTCAGTTAAAGGAACTCAGTTATAGGAACTCAGTTATAGGACCTCAGTTATAGGACCTCAGTTATAGGACCTCAGTTATAGGAACTCAGTTATAGGACCTCAGTTATAGGACCTCAGTTATAGGACCTCAGTTATAGGACCTCAGTTACAGGACCTCAGTTACAGGAACTCAGTTACAGGACCTCAGTTACAGGACCTCAGTTATAGGAGCTCAGTTATGGGAACTCAGTTATAGGACCTCAGTTACATGACCTCAGTTACATGACCTCAGTTACATGACCTCAGTTACATGACCTCAGTTACATGACCTCAGTTACATGACCTCAGTTACATGACCTCAGTTACAGGACCTCAGTTACAGGACCTCAGTTATAGGACCTCAGTTATAGGACCTCAGTTATAGGAACTCAGTTATAGGAGCTCAGTTATGGGAACTCAGTTATAGGACCTCAGTTATGGGAACTCAGCTATAGGAACTCAGTTATAGGAACTCAGTTATAGGAGCTCAGTTATGGGAACTCAGTTATAGGACATCAATTATGGGAACTCAGCTATAGGAACTCAGTTATAGGAACTCAGTTACAGGACCTCAGTTATAGGAACTCAGTTATAGGACTTCAGTTATAGGAGCTCAGTTATAGGACTTCAGTTATAGGAACTCTGTTATAGGATCTCAGTTACAGGACCTCAGTTATGGGAACTCCGTTAAAGGACCTCAGTTACAGGACCTCAGTTACAGGACCTCAGTTACAGGACCTCAGTTACAGGACCTCAGTTACAGGACCTCAGTTATAGGACCTCAGTTATAGGACCTCAGTTATAGGACCTCAGTTATAGGAACTCAGTTATAGCAGCTCAGTTATGGGAACTCAGTTATAGGACCTTTGCCTTTGGTGTGAGAGACCCGGGTTCGAATCCACTGTGAGACACCAATGTGTCCCTGAGCAAGACACTTAACCCCTAGTTGCTCCAGAGGCGTGCGACCTCTGACATATATAGCAATTGTAAGTCGCTTTGGATAAAAGCGTCAGCTAAATGAATAAATGTAAATGTAAATGTAATGTAAATAGGACCTCAGTTATAGGAACTCAGTTATAGCAGCTCACTTATGGGAACTCAGTTATAGGACCTCAGTTATAGGAACTCAGTTATAGCAGCTCAGTTATGGGAACTCAGTTATAGGACCTCAGTTATAGGACCTCAGTTATAGGACCTCAGTTATAGGACCTCAGTTATAGGACCTCAGTTATAGGACCTCAGTTATAGGACCTCAGTTATAGGACCTCAGTTATAGGACCTCAGTTATAGGACCTCAGTAATAGGACCTCAGTTATAGGAACTCAGTTATAGGAACTCAGTTACAGGAACTCAGTTATAGGACTTCAGTTATAGGAACTCAGTTATAGGAACTCAGTTATAGGACCTCAGTTATAGGACTTCAGTTATGGGACCTCAGTTATAGGAACTCAGTGATAGGACTTCAGTTATAGGAGCTCAGTTATAGGACTTCAGTTATAGGAACTCGGTTATAGGACCTCAGTTACAGGACCTCAGTTATGGGAACTCCGTTATAGGAACTCAGTTACAGGACCTCAGTTACAGGACCTCAGTTACAGGACCTCAGTTACAGGACCTCAGTTACAGGACCTCAGTTATAGGACCTCAGTTATAGGACCTCAGTTATGGGAACTCAGTTATAGGACCTCAGTTATGGGAACTCAGTTATAGGACCTCAGTTATGGGAACTCAGTTATAGGACCTCAGTTATAGGACCTCAGTTATAGGACCTCAGTTATAGGACCTCAGTTATAGGACCTCAGTTACAGGAACTCAGTTATAGGACCTCAGTAATAGGACCTCAGTTATAGGACCTCAGTTATAGGACCTCAGTTATAGGACCTCAGTTATAGGACCTCAGTTACAGGAACTCAGTTATAGGACCTCAGTAATAGGACCTCAGTTACAGGAACTCAGTTATAGGAGCTCAGTTACAGGACCTCAGTTATGGGAACTCCGTTATAGGACCTCAGTTACAGGACCTCAGTTACAGGACCTCAGTTACAGGACCTCAGTTACGGGAACTCAGTTATAGGACCTCAGTTATGGGAACTCAGTTATAGGACCTCAGTTATGGGAACTCAGTTATAGGAACTCAGTTATAAGAACTCAGTTACAGGACCTCAGTTATAGGACCTCAGTTATAGGACCTCAGTTATGGGAACTCAGTTATAGGAACTCAGTTATAGGACCTCAGTTATAGGACCTCAGTTATAGGACCTCAGTTACAGGAACTCAGTTATAGGACCTCAGTAATAGGACCTCAGTAATAGGACCTCAGTTATAGGACCTCAGTTACAGGAACTCAGTTACAGGAACTCAGTTACAGGAACTCAGTTACAGGAACTCAGTTACAGGAACTCAGTTACAGGAACTCAGTTACAGGAACTCAGTTACAGGAACTCAGTTACAGGAACTCAGTTACAGGAGCTCAGTTATAGGAGCTCAGTTATAGGAGCTCAGTTATAGGACTTCAGTTATAGGAACTCAGTTACAGGAACCTCAGTTATAGGACCTCAGTTATGGGAACTCAGTTAAAGGAACTCAGTTAAAGGAACTCAGTTATAGGACCTCAGTTATAGGACCTCAGTTATAGGACCTCAGTAATAGGACCTCAGTTATAGGACCTCAGTTATAGGACCTCAGTTATAGGACCTCAGTTATAGGACCTCAGTTATAGGACCTCAGTTACAGGAACTCAGTTACAGGAACTCAGTTATAGGACCTCAGTAATAGGACCTCAGTTACAGGAACTCAGTTATAGGAGCTCAGTTACAGGACCTCAGTTATGGGAACTCCGTTATAGGACCTCAGTTACAGGACCTCAGTTACAGGACCTCAGTTACGGGAACTCAGTTATAGGACCTCAGTTATGGGAACTCAGTTATAGGACCTCAGTTATGGGAACTCAGTTATAGGAACTCAGTTATAAGAACTCAGTTACAGGACCTCAGTTATAGGACCTCAGTTATAGGACCTCAGTTATGGGAACTCAGTTATAGGAACTCAGTTATAGGACCTCAGTTATAGGACCTCAGTTATAGGACCTCAGTTACAGGAACTCAGTTATAGGACCTCAGTAATAGGACCTCAGTAATAGGACCTCAGTTATAGGACCTCAGTTACAGGAACTCAGTTACAGGAACTCAGTTACAGGAACTCAGTTACAGGAACTCAGTTACAGGAACTCAGTTACAGGAACTCAGTTACAGGACTTCAGTTATAGGAGCTCAGTTATAGGAGCTCAGTTATAGGAGCTCAGTTATAGGAGCTCAGTTATAGGAACTCAGTTACAGGAACTCAGTTACTGGACCTCAGTTATAGGAACTCAGTTATAGGAGCTCAGTTATGGGAACTCAGTTATAGGACCTCAGTTACAGGACCTCAGTTATGGGAACTCAGTTATAGGACCTCAGTTATGGGAACTCAGTTATGGGAACTCAGTTACAGGACCTCAGTTACAGGACCTCAGTTACAGGACCTCAGTTACAGGACCTCAGTTACAGGACCTCAGTTACAGGACCTCAGTTACAGGACCTCAGTTACAGGACCTCAGTTACAGGACCTCAGTTACAGGACCTCAGTTACAGGACCTCAGTTACAGGACCTCAGTTACGGGACCTCAGTTATAGGACCTCAGTTACAGGACCTCAGTTACGGGAACTCCGTTATAGGACCTCAGTTACAGGACCTCAGTTACAGGACCTCAGTTATAGGACCTCAGTTATAGGACCTCAGTTACAGGACCTCAGTTATAGGACCTCAGTTATAGGACCTCAGTTATAGGACCTCAGTTATGGGAACTCAGTTATAGGACCTCAGTTATGGGAACTCAGTTATAGGAACTCAGTTATAGGAACTCAGTTACAGGAACTCAGTTATAGGACCTCAGTTACAGGAACTCAGTTATAGGACTTCAGTTATAGGAACTCGGTTATAGGACCTCAGTTACAGGACCTCAGTTATGGGAACTCCGTTATAGGAACTCAGTTACAGGACCTCAGTTACAGGAACTCAGTTATAGGACCTCAGTTACAGGACCTCAGTTATAGGACCTCAGTTACAGGACCTCAGTTATAGGAACTCAGTTATAGGAGCTCAGTTATGGGAACTCAGTTATAGGACCTCAGTTATGGGAACTCAGTTATAGGACCTCAGTTATGGGAACTCAGTTATAGGAACTCAGTTATAGGAACTCAGTTATAGGAACTCAGTTACAGGAACTCAGTTATAGGACCTCAGTTATAGGACCTCAGTTATGGGAACTCAGTTATAGGACCTCAGTTATAGGACCTCAGTTATAGGACCTCAGTTATAGGACCTCAGTTATAGGACCTCAGTTATAGGACCTCAGTTATAGGACCTCAGTTACAGGACCTCAGTAATAGGACCTCAGTTATAGGACCTCAGTTATAGGAACTCAGTTATAGGAACTCAGTTACAGGAACTCAGTTATAGGACTTCAGTTATAGGAACTCAGTTATAGGACCTCAGTTATAGGACTTCAGTTATGGGACCTCAGTTATAGGAACTCAGTTATAGGACTTCAGTTATAGGAACTCAGTTATAGGACTTCAGTTATAGGACCTCAGTTATAGGACCTCAGTTATAGGAACTCTGTTACAGGACCTCAGTTATAGGACCTCAGTTATAGGAACTCAGTTATAGGACTTCAGTTATAGGAGCTCAGTTATAGGACTTCAGTTATAGGAACTCGGTTATAGGAACTCAGTTAGATCAAGCCATGATATAAAGTTATAAGGAAACAAACCAATGGAGAACAATATAGGTCTTCATCAAATGTTTGTCATGTACATCAGCATCGGGGGGAAAAACATTATTTGCTTTGTGGTAGAGAAAGCTGCTTACATGTACACAGGAAGGGAAATGTCTGGTTACTATCATAACCTCGGTTCCCTGAGAGGCGGGAACATTGTCAGCTATGATGCTGCGGGAACTCCTCCCTTCTCCGAATTTGCTGAAATCTTATTGGCTAACGCCAGCTTGGAACAACTAACCAATTGTCGCGAAGTATGAAAATAATGCCAGGCTCACAGAATCACGACTGAATGCTTGCACAGCTGATCGAGTGGTAAACACAGCGGCTAACACAATGTCTCATTCCCGTTGTAGCAAATTAGCTCAAGGTAAATATTAATTATTAACCATAACTTATGAATAGTTGGATCAGTTAATCAAATTAACTTGATGTATCGTAAATAATACCACGATCAGCTAACCTGTTCGTCCAGAGATTAATTATTATTAATAATTATTAATTTTATATCTTTATAATGATTATTAATTATCGATTTTAAGAAATGTTAATTTCCGAGTATGTGAAATAAATGTCTTACTGTAAAGTACTACTCAGAGCATGTAGTCAAAATCGATAATTTAAGTGACATTAATCTGCACGCTGAATTAGAACCAGCAAGCTCATGTATATTGTACACAAGTTTTATTAACTAAATTACGAACACATAACTAATCTAACAAACAATTTCACTCAAACAATCACGCATACATCGGAAAGTGAAAAGTGATAGATTGGAACCGGTTTCAATCAATTTCTTCTGCTTTGAATGAAGAAATTGTGAAGAGCTTTAAGGATTAGTTTGACTGGAGCGGCCACACAGAGCAAGTCGATTCAAGTCACCTTCATTTATAAAGCACTTTTAACAGTATCGATTGTTTCAAAGCAGCTTGACAGTTTACAGTTTAAAGTTACAGCTTTACATAATAGAAGTTGCCGTAAAAGATTGTTCAGGGTTTACCTGAATTGGGATAAAATTATTGTCCAGCTAAAGTTAGTTTTGATTGATTCACTTACGTTGCGAAGATCATTAGTTATTAACTTAGGGGCCGTTAACACGACACCGTTCTAACAGAAAACTCTTTACATGCTCCAGCAGCCCATCCGCACAAAACAGTGCCTGGTGTCTCGAGAACGCACTCCCTGAAATAGGTTCGAAGGTGCAAACGATTATCCGTTATCTCTGCGCAAACCTGCTGTAGATTTGAGAATGGTGCTTCCCCCTATTATGGTTGCAACATGGAAGCTACACCAGTTACTTTTTCCAGAAGATTTATATTTATTATGTATCATGTGTCAGACAGAGAGAAACACAGGCATATAAGAATAAGGCTATATGAGAGGAGGTCTTGATTCCAGATTTCTCTGTTCCCCATTTCTCTATCTTCTCACCCAATCATGCTAGCTGTAAATGGTTTCTCTGGGTTTCTCCTTCCTTTCCCCCCATCATCTCTATGTTTCTCTTTCCTCTCACCCCATCATGCCCTTATGTTTCTCTGAGGTGGTACAGTAAGATTGAGCTTATATACATCACAGAGAGACTTACAACTTCCTTGTAAAGTAGAAAAACATTTTGCTTATGTTTAAAGATGGAATGTATACCTAATGCACATGGTACAATCCACTTTCCACATTAAGAAACTATTTCTCAGTGTACATCTGTGGTACATTTGCATCAGTTGAAACATTCCTTTAACATGTACACATTTAATGTATCATCATCATTGGAACATCTTTCTCAGTGAACTCAGAGGTATGTGTGCAATGCTATGTTCACTAAGCGAAATATAACTACCAGCTCTCTGCTCAGCACACATGTACAAACATACTCTGACTTCACAAAATACATTATGAAATTATTATAAAAATTAATAAAGAAAAATAATACAAAAAAAACATTAAACAGTATTTTTTAGTCTTCAGCCCTTCCACTGGAACTACGAGAGTCAGTTCCACACCATCATTCCCAGATTGCCAACCTATTGAAGTGATAGTGAGGAGGAAAAATAGCAGACCTAGGAATCGACATAAAGGACAGAAGAATAGAAACAGAAAAGAAAGAACGGGGGTTGAGTACCCCAACCCATGTTATGTCCCTGCAAACTATGTGTTTTTTAACGTCTATGTGTAAGCATTTAAAATTAATCCCTAATCATCTAAGAAAAGAAAAACTAATAAGTCTTCTCCCCGTGCCTGAAGTCTTTAGGTTGAAAATCAGTAAGCATTGTTCATTGTTTGTGAGGTTGTGTTTTGTAAGTAGTGTAGCATGTAAAATCTTCTCTGGTTACTGATGTAACATGCTCTCTGAATAGGGAACGAGACGCTGCGTAGCTTAAGACGCAGTGGGAACGCCCTCTGGGTGTGCCAATTGTCTGAAGCCCTTATACTGTAGAATCACGCCAATTCATTGCGCCGCATTGCCCCGACGCTCTTGCGTCGTCATATTATATTAGCGCGCGCACCATCTGCTCCTCAGATTTCTCTGCCGAAAAAAAAAGGAAGCTTGTCGGCAGCGCAAGGAGCTTGGCAGCGAACGCAGCGTCCCGTTCCCTATTCAGAGAACATAGGTTACATCAGTAACCAGAGACGTTCTCTTTCATAGGTTCACTCAACGCTGCGTAGCTCAAGACGCAGTGGGAACAAAATGCCAAACTCGCCAAGCAAAGCGCTGCCGTAACTAGTACAAAGACCAGATAGCTCACACGACTGGTTTAAGCAGATAAAACTTGGGAACCTGGAGTCATGTCAAGATCCAAACTGTAGAATCTGACAAAAGTGTGCGGAGAGGACCAGCCTGCCGCTACACAAATGTCTTCCAGGAGGGCACCTCTAAAAAGTGCTTGAGAGGAAGCCACGCCTCTTGTGGAATGTGCCCTGATGCTAAGAGGTGAAGGCAGACCGCGCACCTCATATGCCAGTGAAATAGCCTCTGTAACCCAGTGGGAAATTCTCTGCTTTGATGCGGCAAGCCCGCGGCGGCCAGCACCAAAACATACCAAGAGCTGGTTGGATTTTCTCCAACCGCCAGAGAGATCCATTCCTAAGTTACAACAAACCTATTCTGACAAAAGTAAAGTATGAAATTGAGATCAGTCTATAGTTAACCAGATCTCCTGGGTCAAATTGTTTTTGTTTTTTTAATTAAGGGTTTACCTGCCAACTGGGTATAAGATGGTTTTGATGGTTAAATAGGTTTTGATGCTTTACATGTATAAATGATTGGATGTCTGTTGCTTTGTGCCATTAAACTGGGGTTAACTATTTTTTTCTCTTTTTTCACCTTAGACCTGATGGGTCTGAAAGAGGAGAGTGAAGTACTGAAGGAAATGGAAGAGAAAGATCAATATAACAATCATAACTATTTCATTACTGGAGAAAAGTCAGATATAGCGCAAAAGACAGGGACTATAAGTCATTTCAGCTACAAACTGCGTGGAAACAGATTCAATCAAAAAGGAAGCTGTAACAGGCACATGCAAATTCACACTGAGAAGCCTTACACATGTCCTCAGTGTGGAAAGCATTTCAATCAGAAAGGACACCTTGAAGACCACATGAGAATTCACACTGGAGAAAAGCCTTTCACCTGCCAACAATGTGGGAAAAGTTTCAACCAAAAAGGAATCCTTAACAGGCACATGAGAATTCACAATAAAGAGAAGCCTTACACTTGCCAAATATGTGAAAAAGGTTTCAACCAAAAAGGAATTCTTAACAGGCACATGAGAATTCACTCTGGAGAGAAGCCTTATACATACTCTCAGTGTGCAAAGACTATTGTTCAAGACAGGAACCTTAAAGTGCACAAGAGAGTTTACACTGGAGACAGCCCTTTCACCTGTCAACAGTGTGGAAAAACTTTCACCCGAAAAGGAAACCTTAATTACCACATGAACATTCACACCGGAGAGAAGCCTTTCACCTGCCAAAGGTGTGGGAAAAGTTTCAACCAAAAAGGAATCCTTAACAGGCATATGAGAATTCACTCTGGAGAGACGCCTTATACATGCCCTCAGTGTGGGAAGAGTTTTGATCAACATGTACACCTTAAAGTCCACATGAGAATCCACACCGGAGAGAAGCCTAACACCTGCCAACAGTGTGGAAAAAGTTTCACCCGAAAAAGAAACCTTAAATATCACATGAGAATTCACACTGGAGAGAGCCCTTTCACCTGCCAACAGTGTGGAAAAAGTTTCAACCAAAAAGGAAACCTTAATTACCACATGAGAATTCACACTGGAGAGAAGCCTTTCACCTGCCAACAGTGTGGAAAAAGTTTCAATCATAAAGGAATCTTTAACAGGCATATGAGAATTCACACTGGAGAGAGCACTTTCACCTGCCAACAGTGTGGGAAAAGTTTCAACCAAAAAGGAAACCTTAATCACCACATGAGAATTCACACTGGAGAGAAGCCTTTCACCTGCCAAAGGTGTGGAAAAAGTTTCAACCAAAAAGGAATCCTTAACAGGCACATGAGAATTCACTCTGGAGAGAAGCCTTATACATGCCCTCAGTGTGGGAAGAGTTTTGATCAACATGTACACCTTAAAGTCCACATGAGAATCCACACTGGAGAGAAGCCTTACACCTGCCAACAGTGTGGAAAAAGTTTCACACGAAAAGGAAACCTTAATTACCACATGAAAATTCACACTGGAGAGAAGCCTTTCACCTGCCAAAGGTGTGGAAAAAGTTTCAACCAAAAAGGAATCCTTAACAGGCATATGAGAGTTCACTCTGGAGAGACGCCTTATAGATGCCCTCAATGTGGGAAGAGTTTTGATCAACATGTACACCTTAAAGTCCACATGAGAGTCCACACCGGAGAGAAGCCCAACACCTGCCAACAGTGTGGAAAAAGTTTCACCCGAAAAAGAAACCTTAAATATCACATGAGAATTCACACTGGAGAGAGCCCTTTCACCTGCCAACAGTGTGGAAAAAGTTTCAACCAAAAAGGAAACCTTAATTACCACATGAGAATTCACACTGGAGAGAAGCCTTTCACCTGCCAACAGTGTGGAAAAAGTTTCAATCATAAAGGAATCCTTAACAGGCACATGAGAATTCACACTGGAGAGAAGCCTTATACATGCCCTCAGTGTGGGAAAAGTTTTTATCAACATGTACACCTTAAAGTCCACATGAGAATCCACACTGGAGAGAAGCCTTACATCTGCCAACAGTGTGGGAAAAGTTTCACCCGAAAAAGAAACCTTAATTACCACATGAGAATTCACACTGAATGATTTTACGATATTTACACAAAACAGAATACGTCAGGCTAGAAACATTACACACATAATCTTTCAATGTCAACATCATATTAGTAAAGAGGAAGAAATTATCGGTTCACGTGCTGCTTGAACTGTTGCGCTACAGCGATCTGTCACCACACATTAAAGAGCCACAATTTTTTTTAATTAGTGAAAAAAATTACAGAATTTGAAAGTTAAGATTTTGACTACATTTAACCATTTAGTAGACGCTTTTATCCAAAACGACTTAAAAATGAGGAGAGCAATAGAAGCAATCAAATTAACAATAGGCCAACAATATGCAAAATGTCCCAGCTAGTCCAGTGCAGCACACGTAGCAAGGATTTTTTCATAATAGATCTGGAATAGGAAGTGATTAGTAATATAGTTCACTTGCAGAGCGCAAGCTTCTGGAAGGGACCTAGGTCTAGGTAATGCGTTTAGGTATAGAGGAGCAGAGCCAGTGGTTGTTCTGTAGCCAAACATCAGTACCTTGAATTTGATGTGAGCAGCAATTGGCAACCAGTGCAATTTTATGAGGAGAGGTACGCTGTCTTCGGCCCATTGAAACCTACTCTTGCTGTAGCATTCTGGATCATTTGCAGAAGTTTGACTGTACATGCTGGAAGGCCTGCCAAGAGAGCATTACAATAGGTCCTATCTGGATATAACAAGAGCTTGGACAAGGAGTTGTGTAGCATGCTCTGATAGGAAGGGTCGTATCCTCCTAATTTTGTATAAGGCAAATCTACAGGACCGGCAGTTCTAGCAATGTGGTCTTTAAAGTTCAACTGATCATCGATCACAACTCCAAGGTTCCTGGCTGTCCTTGATGGAGTTATGGTTGATGAACCGAGCTGAATGGAGAAGTTGTGATGAAGTGTTGGGTTGGCCGAGACCACAAGCAGTCTTCGCAAGGTTTAGTTGAATGTCTGTCTGGCTAAGATGTGAGCAGCAACCTTCGGATCCTCTGGTTGGAATGAGAGGTAGAGTTGTGTGTCATCAGCATAGCAGTGATAGGAAAAAACATTTCTGAATGACAGATCCTAGAGATGACAAGTAGATGGAGAGGAGAAGTGGTTCAAGCAATGAGCCCTGAGGCACCCCAGTGGCTAGAAGTTACGACTTGAACCATTGGAGTGGGGCTCCTGAGATGCCCATTGTCTTGAGGGTTGACCGAAGGATCTGGTGGTTAACTGTGTCATAAGCAGGAGACTGATCCAGCAGGATGAGCACTGAAGATTTGGAAGCTGCTCTTGCCAGTCTCAGAACTTATAATAACTTAATAACCGAGAGCAGGGCAGTCTCAGTTGAGTGTCAGCTATTGGAACCAGACTGGTTGTTGTCATCCAGGAGGTTGTTCTGTGCAAGAAAGGAAGAGACTTTGTTGAAAACGACGGAAAAAGAAGGGATAAAGTGCTGGATTTAGAGTGAGTTTCTTAAGCAGTGGGGTTACCCGAGCCTGCTAAAATGCTGTGGGAAAGGTACCAGTGTGAAGAGAGGTGTTGATGATATGAGTGAGTGCAGGTATAACTGAAGAAGAAAGGGCTTGAAGGAGATGAGTGGGGATAGGATCTAGCGGACAGGTAGTAGGGTGATTGAAAAGGATGAGTTTGGAGATATCTGCCTCTGGAGAGTCGAGAGAATGTGTGTTAGCTGTTAAGATGTGCATGTCAAATTGTGGTGTGGAAAATTGGCCGCTGAAGGTGGTGGTTTTATTTATGAAGAATCCCGCAAAGTCATCATCTGTAAGGGTTGATGGAGGAGGAGGAGGAGGGCTAAAAAGAGAGAAGGTTTTGAAAAGCATGGGAGAGTCAGAAGAATTGTTCCTTTTGTTGTGATAGTAAATCATTTTAGCAGTAGAGATTATAGCAGAGAAGAATGGGAGGAGGGATTGATAAAGACCAAGGTCAGTAGGATCTTTCGATTTGCGCCACTTCCTCTCTGCACCCCGGAGTTTAGAACGCTGTCGCGGAGAACATCAGATGCCAGGGGGCAGAGGGGGTGGCGTGGGTTGGCCTGGAGGAAAGGAGGCAGGAGTTGTCCAAGCACGATGTTAGAGTGGAGAAAAGAGTACTAGTTGCACTGTTAGTATCTAGTGTTGAGAGCTGATCAGGTGGAGGAAGTGTGGATGAGACAAAAGAGGATAGGCGAGAGGGTGAAGGTGAGCATAGGTTCCGCCGAAAGGTGACCTGTGGAGGAGTGTGTGTTGTGTTCTGAGGAGGAGGTGGTCTGAGGTGTGCAGCGGAGTAACCAGTCTATGCTCAGTGGAGCAGTAGCAGATTTTAATAGGACTGGTAATAGTAATTGCATGCATTTCAAATGAGCTTTTGTCACACAGAGGTGGTAAAGGATTAAATTTCCATTCATTGGAGATGAGCAGACCAGTACCCCCACCCCTTCCGGTCAGGCAAGGATTGTGCTGCCTCTTATGTGAGACGTGATTTACGAGTGTTATTAGTAGGGATTTGGAAGCACATAGTGAAAACAGGTGACTAAAACACACAGATGATACCAAGCTGTATAAAAGGAAAGAAAAACAATACTCTAGAGCCTTGTCAGTGTCCTTGCTAGGTGGAGTCGCTGGTCTTTACACTCTGTGGTGTTTACTGATCCTCTACTCCTCCACTCCACGAGGGCTGCTGCGGTATACTAATCGATTATATACTCGCCTAAAAAATGTTGTTATTGAATTCAGCTGGCCACGCCTCTCTACCGGAGCTGTTTATAAACGAGAGCAAACGCGACTTCAGCAACGCAACTTCAGCACGTGAACACAGTAAACAATTTTTTTTTTACTAGTAACGACAACTGCACTAAAATCAAATGAGACAAAGCACCAACAGTTACTGTCTCCTGTTGCTTGACTGCTTCTTTCTGTTGATCACTGTTGGACTCCCTCAGTTTAAATGTAAATGTCTTTGTCATGTAAACATTGTTTTTTTAAACATAGTTATGAATTTTATTGCAATAGATTCTTGACCCATATAGCTGCCGTTGCACACTTTGATGTCATTTGTAAATAGTATGCAGTGTTATGGATTTGCAGTATATACTGTCACCAGAATATGGTTAGCAAATTAATGGTAGTGTACATAATTCACTTGACAACTTGAAATACATTTGAAAGTGGTATTATACATTTTTCATATGTATTATATTAATCTTTTTTAAACTACCAAGACAAAATATATTCAATGTCCGGCCCAAAAAAAAAAGGTTGCTGTTTGGATTTAAATAGATAAATACTTAAGTGTCTATGATTTGATCATTGTTGCAGTGATTATCATGTTTCTGGCATGTTAGATGTTTGGCAACAGTTATTTTAACCCTTACTCATGTGAGCTTTTAATTTCTTAAACAACCATATAGGAAGACGTTTCATGGCCAAATTCCCACATGACAATGCTAAGATTCATCAGGCTCAAATATTTGACGAGTGGTTCAGGGAGCATAAAGAATCATTTTCACACATGAGTTGGTACCTCTGAGTCCTGACCTTAACTTCAGTGAAAGTCTTTGGGATGTGCTGGAGGAGACTTTACTGAGTGCTTGACTCTTGCATTGTCAAAACAAGATCTTGAACTAAAATTGATGCACCTCGTGATGGAATTAAATGTTGTGATGTGGCAAAAGGTTGTTGAAGCAATGCTATGATGAATGCACAGTGCAATCAAAATTAAAGGCAGTCTAATGAAATATTAGTATGTGTAACATGTATACATATACAGGGCTGGAAATGGCTGAGATTCAGTGAGGCTTCTCTAGTCTGGAAGATTTTATTATTTCAGTCAGGACCACTTTTGAGAATATTTATTGACAATTATTGGATTTGGCGAAAGGTTTAGGATCTAAGGGGCTCCGCTGCCATATTAAACAGTTTGATGTATACATCCTGGAGACATAAATCCTCCTAGTCTGACAATATCCAAATGTTTCTTATCTACATACACATTGCAGAAGGAGATACAATAATTGCAAATAAAGAGAGTGAACAATAGTATTCCAGCCAAAATATGCTCTATTATGGAGATGGCAAGGGGTGGAGGGGGTGTCTGTGCGACGGATGCGTTTGAATAGGCTTATACTGTAGTTGACTGGAGTAGGTGGAGTCGCGGATCAGTGCGAGCTGATGTTAGGCTTGTTGGACTTCACGCAGCTCTGCGCAGACCGACCGGCGGCTGACTTGAAGCGGCTCATGAGCTCTGATGACGACACAGCTGTTCCACGATTGGCTGGATTCACGAGCTCTGATGACGAAAGCTCTTCCACGATTGGCTGGATTCACGAGCTCTGATGACGACAGCTCTTCCACGATTGGCCGGTTCGTGAATTCGTGTTTATTCTCACACCTTTAGTTCCCCTAAAGCTCACAAATCAGTTTTTTATAACAGTAAACACTCTTTTCATGTTGTCGTGATGTTATATTGTGTCATGTTTATCAAAATAAAACATAAAAAAAAACTCAAAAACATCGACTCAACTTCATTGATGGCTCTGATCCATGTCTCTGAAACATCTGTGTATTTGGCAAATATTGCATTTATTTCACTTCAGCTGTGGTAAAGTGTGCAAACACCAGGAGAGCGGTCACTACGGGTTAGGGTTAGGGTTAACTAACCCGCCTGAACACGGCTACTCTCGCCGACGAGCTAGTAGTTTAGCTAAATTATCAACACTTTGCACTAGGGCTGGGCGATATGGAGCAAAAAATATATCTCAATATATTTTGCTATATCTCGATATACGATATATGTCTCTATCTTTACAGGAAAAATAACCCAACAAAAACTACTGCAAAAACAAATATGCCAAACACCACAAACTTTTTTTTATTGGAGGGCAAAGGTAGGCAGTTCATGTAGTCCAAAGTGCTTCTGCGACATTTAAAAAAAAAATCCCTGTATACAAAAATAATAATTCAACGACAGCAATGGCCAGGGTTGCCACCTGTCCCGTTTTACCGGGATTGTCATTCTTTTTAATAACCTGTCCCGGGAAATTGATCCACTCTCCCTGTACACAGAATGTCCCGGTTTTCGAAAGGCTGTGTGAATATGTATGTTCAAACCGTGTAGCGCGCGCACGGCAGAGAGGGAGAGAGAGCGAGAGACCGATTCTTTTAGACGAGTTCTGTAGCCTCCGGGCGCCGCCATGTTGAATGAGACAACACGCGAGGGGACAGGGAACAAAAGCAAGGAGGCGGGATCGAGCACAGCACAGAGAAGGCAAAGTGGTGAAATCAGAATTAAATATAAACAATATATCGATATATATGATATGTCAAAATCCATATCGTGTTTAAAAAATATATCGATATATTTTAAATATCGAGATATACTTTGCACTACCTAGCGAGAAGGTTTGCCTCGCACTATGCGAACTATACTTCAGTACTGATGGCCTGGAGTCTTCCGCTCTTACACACGCCACTCAAACCGTAACTGTTCAGTAGCTCAGACCAAAACATGTAACACACACAATAACTAAGAGCTAAACTGTTATTTACTGAATTATCATACCGAAATCTCCGTCAGCATGGGACCTCTTCGAACGCCGCCATTCTCTCTCTGTTCTCCTTCTTTTTTTCCAACTCCAACTTTTTAGTCCCGCCCTCTCCTGTCATTCACTAGTGCACCCGCATGCAAGTCATTGATTGGCCGAGTCTATATCCGAATTCCTGTGCGATTGGTTGAGAATATTCTGGGGGGGGGGGGTTCTTCATGTTATCGTAGGGGCTACATATCAAGAAATGTGTGCACACTCTGGGTGTACGCCTACTTATAAATCTAAATATTTTGGATAATAATGTATCTAGAATATACAATAATATTGACTCATCACTTTCTTAAACAAATGGTTGAAATGTGATGTTTATAATTTTGGTTTGTTTTGAGAATGTTACTATACACTGCAAAAATGAACTGTCTACTCTAAATATAAGCAATAAATGCATGATTTAAGAAGATCCAGACTAGAAACCAGTAAAAATTATCTACCAGTGCAGTAAGATAATTACATTTGATAAGACTTCTTGAAATAAGTAGTAAAATACTTATTTCAGTGAGTGCATTTAGTCTGATTAACTTTAGCCTGCTAATTCTTTTTGAACCATTTTCTTCTTTCCTAATTTCCACTGTCACTTGATGAGAAGTGAATGTGACGCCTTTGCTCTGGATGGCCCTCTCTGGCGCTGGTCTCTCGTGAAGATTATTGTAAACCCATATGGAAAAGAAACATAAAAATCTTGTAAGAATTTCCTATTGCCTACAATAGTAAATGTTTATGTTTTATATGCATTATATGTCTTATGAGAGTTATATGTCTCATATTATGATTTACTCATGAAAGTGGCCACTTTCGCATTTTTCTCATACAACGTAATTATATGAATTAAGTATGAATCAAACAAACAATATATATGCTGTTTATAAGGAAAGTACATGGCAAAGTATGTTTTCCATATATGTTCCATATCATTTTTGCATTATTAATTACTATGTAAAACATGTCTTAGTTATAAAGACATATAAATTATATATATTAATATTTACAATTACATATATCTTTCTTGTGCGTAAAGTATATCTAATTTAAACATAAACTATGCTTTCTATATGTTTTTTACAAGTTTGTTATATGTCAACCAAGTAACATGTCCATGTATGTATAAAAGCATATACTTTTTATATATGAATATATACCATTCTATATAGGTTTTTTGTATGTAATGTCTATTAATATTTTCATGTAAAATATGCTTTCTTTATGTTTTTTAAATAAAATTCTTACATCAGCCAATGAACATAGCAGCATTAAAAACATACTTTTTATGTATGAAATTATATAATTTCATATGAGTTTCTACAGTCAAAACCATTTGATGAAGCGGAGTTAAAACTGCCAAGGCATGGTTTGGTCAACACCCAGATCAACTACTTTCTACCATACGATGACATAAATGCAGTCTGAATACATCTGTAATATTAAAAACAAAGCTGCTAGGATATCTTTTCAATAGTCTTTATTAACAGTTAAATACTTCTGGGATTACAGTGCTGACAGCAGTAAACCCTAATCCTAAGAACAACGTTTTCAAATATTAAATTTAAATGAACTTGTGACTATAGGAATATCTTTCACAATTTGATATTTTCACACACTACAAGCCTGCATTCAAACCTGAGGAGCACATGCTTATCCTATTCCTATTCTAACATGGGAACAGTGTCACCAACAACTAAACATTGTCAATTCAAACAGGTGTATTCACATTCAAGGAACGAGGCATGGGGCTTAAGTGCAATCAATCGCTCTGAGCATTATGCTAATACTGCCTACTACTGTTTACTTTGATATTTTGAATATACTCGATTTTGAAATTGCAAAGTACACAAACAAAAACATTTTAGAATGTAAACTTAAAATGCCTTAATGGCTTACATATATGCCAGTTTTGTTCTTCTGCACACTGGATACCTCAGAATAAATAGGCACTAAGCAGTAAATACTTTCAGTAGACAGTAGTCAGAACCTGTTTTGCCCCAGGGCCAAATAATATGTGACACACCTGTGTGAAACTCAGAGCAAACAAAACAGTTTAATGTGGAGCTGTGTACACACCAACATTTTTACTTTTTGACCGGAGTTCTGTAATCTTGGCATTGATACTTGATACTTCCAATGCTGGAAAGCTGGGTCCCTGGCCACTTCTCAAGAGTTGCACCTAAACATGAACAAAAAAAACAATGCAAAAAATATTACAGTAGGCTGGAATCAGGAAACACACAAAAGCAGAGAACATTGGTAAAACACCCATTAAAAAGAAGAAAACATACTGTAAATGGCATCCAATTTATTTTTGTCTAATGGTTGACGAGCTTCTCCTCCGCCTCGTTTGTTCCCCCGAAGATTGCTCACCAGCAGTATTTCCACTGGAAAGACTGCGGTGAGCAGATGCCTCACAAAGACTGTTGCCGAATTGGCATTGAGGGCATAGGCCCACGCCAGTTTCTCAACCATGACTCCGGTCCCAGGATGGATCTCAACCTGGACACAAGGTGAGCATTAAAGTTTAAAATACCAGTATGTCTGACTTCTTCAGCCCAACAGACTTTAGACATATAAGCACATTAGATCTGCCATACTCATTACTTTAGACTGTAATTACTTGTTTAATGAAATGTATGGGGTTGATTGTTTTTATGTGGTTTGTGGGACGCTTTGGCAATATTGTTGTTACATTCATGCCAATAAAGCTAATTTGAATTTCATTGAATTAAAAGCAAGTCTGGCAAGCAGTAGATCTATTTTATATGCTGTATTTATTTATTCCTTAAAAAACAATTACCTTAGAAGACTGGGAGGCAGTCAGGGATGGAGACACAGATGTGGAACTGGACAGCGTAGATCTGGGGAGGGACAGCGAAGTGGCACATGAAGAACTGGACATGGACTGCGGAGACCCTGGAAGGGCCGGTAATGCTGTGGTAGGCTCCACCCTGGATCTCTTAGGAGGTGCAGCCGAATCTATTATATTCCTCAAGCTCAGTAGGAGTCCTGGCACATCTAGACACAGTACATCAAAAACAAATAATTTATTATTATCACTCCTTTAGGACAATACAGCCAATTCAGCCTACAGTCATTTAGAGAAAGGTTTATTACTTGTCTGATGGTTCAATATTTGATATGAATCAATGATACCTTGAAGAACAATCTCCTTCAACTTCGCGTTCTCTTCTTTCAAGTCCTTGATCTCCTGCTTTAATTCAACCACAGTCTGAGTCGGACTGTTGTGATTATCTGAAGAAGGCTGTGATTGACCGTATAGCTTAAGAAACTCTTCTGCAGGGTCTGTCCTCCTGGGAGCCTTTGACTTCTGGGTGCCAAGAGATAGGAAAAAAACAAAATAAAAAGACAGCTATTGCTGGAGTTGAGCAGCCATTATGTACAAGAGAATCAATATCAAGAATCAAGAATCCTTACAGATTTAGCTAGATAGTAATGCCTATTACACTATAGTGCCAACTCCTTACACATTCTATGTACATTGTACCACTGGGAAATATGGTCATTGCATAGGAGCTAAAAGTAAATTAACGTCACCTTTGCTTGCTGAGACTGAGTTTCAATATCAGTTGAGGAATCTGAATCGTCCCCATATTTTTGGGGGGCCACTGAGGCCCTCTTTGTCAGCTCTGTAGGTTCTTCTTCTTCCTTCAGCAGTGAGTTCAGTTTACGGATTGTCTCAAAACGAGTAGCTAGAAAACAAAAGCAAATAGACCAGAGTTAAACTCAAACAGCTGATTACACCAGATCACCCTCTTGTAACACTAAGACTGAAAATATACTTGAAGTTAGTGATGTGTGCTCCAAAATAAGTGCAAGCACTGCATGCATGCTCTGTATGCATTGCTCATATACTTGTATACTTGCATACCCTATGTATACTCTACGCAAATATTCAGGGGGTTATGCATAAGGTATACATGACACCTGACATAAACAACTATTCAAAAAGCTTTATTCAACCTGGTTTCAACTGTCAAAGTGTTATTATCTCATCTCATTTTTAACATAGTAAAATTTTTAGTTCATTTTTGACATGATTGAGGCACTTACAGCATCAAAACCACATAGTACTTGTATTTGTGTGAATTAGAGTAAGTTAGTAACTCTTAACTTACCACTAACAAAAATGACAGTGCCTCTGTAGTGAGGCCAGCCTCCTCGTTGTTTCCTCCCATGGCGCCATTCAATTACGGCTGAGTAGGTGGCAAAGGGATTCCCATCCTGGTCCATCTTGGAATCATCATACCGCCTTATGGCATCAGTTTATATGTCACTGAGCTTCCCAAAATCCTCCCCTTCACTCCACCCCACCACTGCAAACTTCCTCTCCATGTGTTCTAAAATTATCAAATAAATAAAAATCATTGTTTGGCTTAGCAATTAATAAATGACTGCCAGACAGAAACCGTTATTAAGCTAAAATTAAAAGTATTCTGACAAAAAAACACTTCTAATATTAGGTATCTGCAGGGTTAGGCAAGTTATATTTAAGACTTTATTGCCACTTAAAATAAAATTTAATACCCATTTTGAATATATTGTGATACACAATTCTGTTGTCTAAATTGATAATATCAAGCACATATTAAACACATTTCTTTCTAAATTTGATCTGAAATATCCAAAGGAATATAATCAGAAAATTGCAGATTAGGTTATTGATAGGTTAAGTGATTTAATAGAGGTGAGCAGATAATGTGATATGTCTTTATGATTATTGTGATATTCATTTCTTTCATATAACGTTAGCCCAGTCCTACCTGACAGGTGCCTCTATAGCCTACAACCAACCAGAAAGGGTCCGGTGTTTCCCATTAACAGACAGTAACGTTAGAGAAATACAGAACGCACATTAACGTTAACTTACTGACTACAAGATGTTCTTGAACATGAATATTTTGGCCAAAGGCTGTGCAACCAAATGTAGTAAACATATAAATAATCATTCTATTTACTGTTTTAAAAACCTTAGAATCAAAAACAAAGGTTCTGTAATATTGACATGGAAATAAAATGGTGGAGACCAAATATACATGCAGACATTGAAAAAATGTTAACTTTGCCATGTTATCTTTGCCTTCTGCCAATATAATGTTACTGGATCTGACATGTCCTGTACACACATCCAACGTTACACTTGTGTTATTATCATATAAATATTATTAAAAATAAGGATAACGTTAACTTAACTAATCTTGCTAAAATGCACCACTTTGGGTAATATAACCTGAAAGTGACTGTGAGCTAACTTAATTTAGCTAACCTTAGCTACAACTGTAACATGTAATGTTAAACCAGTTAAGTTAACGTTCGCCATTAAAAAAATCACTTGTTACATAAATAAATGTATTTCAAATTTAAGCTCAAACATTGAAACTTAAATCGTAATGTTAACTCCAGACTCACCAAACTACCGGTATGTCGTCTGTTGGCTGTTCGTCGTTCGTGATTCAAAAGATGCCTTCTTTTTCAACCTTCTACTTTTTTCCCTCCATGTCCCTAGTCTACGGTGTTCTGCAGTGTACGCGCGCGCGCTCTCTCGCTATCTATCTACCTATCTATCTATCAGCCCTGCGCATGCGCATTACCCACAACCTCGCTCTGCTCTGTAGTCATTTCGAGGACGGAGGACCGGGCGGGAACGTAGCTAGATGAAGTTTCCGGGTAGCTTTCTAGCGGTAAAATGGTCACATCGTGTTGACAAGGACATTAGCTAGCTTCACCAGCAACCCTAATAGACATTAATACTGGTAACTATGTCGAAAAGAAAGCACAACGTTACTGCTAACACGAAAGAAAAGGTTTGGTTGAGAGAAAATGTTCCTATACGTACTTTGACAAGATGGAAGAAAAGGTTTGTGCTAAATTTCACCTGTTTCCTAATCCAGCTCGTAACTTCTGATTAAGGTTGCAGTGATTCGTTCCCAGTTAACGTTAGTCACCGTAACGTTACTGTCCACTGTTTCTTTAGGAAAATCAACAGAACTTTGACTGACATCGAAAAACACACTGCGCAACAACATGTAAGTGTTATCCGGTTCATGTTATTATTGATCGTTATTATTATTGATCGTTACATTGTAAAAGTTATGTAGATTATACGATGATACTTATTACTAACTAGGCTATATTACCTTTGCATTTAAAATATATTTGCATAATAAGTTGTTAATTTGTATCCTTCCTAGAAAAGTGATGAAGATGCCCAAGGAGAAGAGCAGAGTGCAGAACCTTTCACATTGGAACAGGTGAGACAAAACTACAGTATTATCTATCGATCTATCTATCTATCTATCTATCTATCTATCTATCTATCTATCTATCTATCTATCTATCTATCTATCTATCTATCTATCTATCTATCTATCTAACAAGTTGTTTATTTGTGTCCTTCCTAGGAAAGTGATGAAGATGCCCAAGGAGAAGAGCAGAGTTCAGAACCTTTCACATTGGAACAGGTGAGACAAAACTACAGTATTCTCTCTCTTGCTATCTATCTATCTATCTATCTATCTATCTATCTATCTATCTATCTATCTATCTATCTATCTATCTATCTATCTATCTATCTATCTATCTATCTATCTATCTATCTATCTATATGTCTATCTATCTATCTATCTATCTAACAAGTTGTTGATTTGTGTCCTTCCTAGGAAAGTGATGAAGATGCCCAAGGAGAAGAGCAGTAAATACATTTATGAAGTTAATTACATAATTTGATATGACATTAAATAATCACGATACAAACAATGCTATGACAAAATGCACAGATTATCTCTGCAGCTCATGGAAGTAATAATAATAATAGTAATAATAATAATAATCATCATAACTTTATTTGTATAGCACTTTTCAAAAACAAGTTACAAAGTGCTGTACAGTGAAACAAACATGATCCATACTTAAAAATGTAAATGAAAAATCAACAATAAAATAAGAAAATACAATAACAACAATAATATAATGTTTATAAAAATGCCATACAGCAAAGGCTCGGTCCCCTTTAGTGACAAGACTAGACTTTGGAACCACTAGTAGTGCCCTGCCAGAGGATCTCAGGCATCGGTCTGGCTTGTAGGGAGTTATCAAATCAGAGAGTAGGCAGGAGCCTGTCCGTTCAGGGCTTTAAAAACGAGTAGTAAAATCTTAAAATTAATTCTAATACTTAGGGATGGCCCGATGCCATTTTTTTCAAACCGATATGAGTACGAGTATTTACATTTGTGTACTTGCCGATACCGATATTTCTACCGCAAAAGTAACTAGGCTCCCAGAAAAGAAGACAGAAGACTATTTTAGAACACAGGTTAGAAGACTGTTTTTATTTTCTTCTCTGCTTGTTTTAACAAGTCTAAAAATAAATAACAATGAGTAAAATAATAAATGTATTAACACACAAACCACTGTTAATTTAACATAAAAGCAAGCAATTACTGCGTGCATGGTCTGGCATGACTGAATGTGCGCAAAGTGCGCTCCCTTAATAAATCCTAAAAAGCTGACAGTTCATCGCGATCTCACACATCTCTGTTATTATCAGTGAAGCTGACTGCACAATGAATCTTTCATAATATCCACAATTTGTTTGTTATAATTAGAGGATTTGCCAGCATACAGAATACAGCACTGAACAAAAAAAGTGTTGAGCAGTGAGGGGAGTCTATCTTAAATGCTTCTGATTGGCCATTGCGTTCAAGAAATCAACACATATGTGATTGGCTACATCGCTCAACTGGAAACATGTTATGAATAAAAACTCTGGCCTGTAAATCGTTTCTATTTTGTTTTAGTTGTTCTTCTTGCTTTTCTGCAACAGATTAATAAAAATATATTAGTTTTAATATGTTGTATTCTAGTTTGCGGGAGTCCCGCTAATCGTTTTATTCTCCCGCAACCCGCACACACAGAGTTGAGTGCATTACCGCCCGCTAGGGATGGGCGATATATTATCGTTTGCGATATATCGTTAAAATTTTTCCTCACGATAAGAATTAGTCTTCCCGCGATAATAACGATAAAGCCTATGACGGGACGCATTCGCAGCTCACGCGCATGGCGGAAGGCGGACGTGGAGCTGAGGTGAAGTTTATCGCTAAACGAGTAACTACCTCTACAATCTGGAACTGGTACACACAGATTTTCATCCGCCCATCTCGCCGAACACTGACTGAGCGCTTGAGAGTGTCGCTCTCCGTCAAGTGATCCGTAAAGCCCACTATATCAGTTCATCTCAATGAATACACAGTGTATTTGACGCGCAGTAAACACTGAGGCGCATGACGTGCTGTCACTGCTGAGAGCGCTCCGTGTTTCTCACGCACTCGATGAGAGAGAGAGAGAGTCTTACATACCACGCAGAATTGAAGTGTACATGACGTCTACATGTAAATTATATTATTTGTTGTATTTTCCTGTAAAAATAATGGAGTTCATTTGGAATTATTCAGCTTTGAGCAAGCAGAAACTAATGCGCAAACGCAGACGTGATGATATTCATGAACCCAGCAGCTCATCAATCCTTAATGTGGTTTATATTGTTATTAGTATCAGAATTCGTAGTATTATTAGTATAACTATTCGTTGTTAGATTTTTTATATTTCAAACTTGTAAATGATTTGAATTATTACTGTGTGATGTTTTTCAGTATAGTTGCACTATTTAAACATTATCTGCACTTTTACAGAAGAAACGTATGCAACTTTTCCATTTCTGCAAGGGATGGTGTTTACTGTTTTACTGTTTTTTTTATTATTATTTTATGTATGGTAATTGGTATTTTATAGGAGCCTATTTGGTGAAGGGTACATTTTACTTTGCATGCAGCTATCACTTGTAGCCAAAAACAGTGGTGAATATGGGATTGTATTTATATCGTCATTGATATCGTTATCGCAATAAATGCCAGAAAATATCGTGATATATTTTTAAGTCCATATCGCCCATCAGTACCACCCGCGCTCGCTCGCATTCGGCCATCAAATCTTGTACCAAAGCACTCGAGGCGGCCAGTTTCGTTTCGCAAAATGTACGTGGTATCGGCGAATTTTTATGAGTACGAGTATATGAGGACAGTATCGACCCGATCCCCGATGCCAGTAGGTTTTTATGATGTAGCCACTGCTGGTTCCGATGGAGGTAAATACAATTATTTCTGATTTTGTGTCGTTTAACTGCAGGAAGTTGTTAGACATCTAGGCTTTTATTTCAGTGAGGCTAGAGAGAATGACAGAGACATTGGAAGAACCAGGCCTTAACGGCACATACAACTGGGTGTCATCTGCATAAAAATGGAAATCAATATTATAAGTTTGAATGATTTTTTGGGGAAGCATGTATATGTTTAATAACAGTGGCCCCAAAATCGACCCCTGGGGGACCCCACAAAATAGAGGAGCATGAGAGGAGGAGGCTTCTCCAAGGATCATGGAAAATGACCTATTTGACAAATAGGAGACGAACCAATCCAGGGCCACATCACTGATACCAACATAGTTTTTCAGACGGCTAATTAAAAAAATCATGGTCCACAGTGTCAAAAGCTGAGCTAAGGTCAAGAAGAATTAAAATAGAGAGTCAGCTGCATGCAGTAAATCATTGGTGACCTTGATCAGAGCAGTCTCAGTACTATGCAGGGAACGGAAACCTGATTGAAATTTTTCAAAAATGTCATTATTGTTCAAAAAGGAGATTAACTGAGTTGAAACAATTTTTTCTAAAATTTTAGATAAAAATGGCAGCTTGGAAATGGGTCTAAATTATTTAAAACAGAGGCATCTAAAGAGGGCTTTAGATGTGTACAGACACTGTCTGTCTTTCCTCTTTTTGTTTGTTTCTTGCATGTGTTGTGGCTTCCATTACATTTTTTGTGCTAAGTACAGTAGAGCAAAACAAGGTTACCTTTATGGTAAAGCAGAACCTTATAAGTTTTAATATGGTGCTTCTTTTTCTGTAATTTTAGGAAAATGCCCCTCAAGAAATACGTGATGATATCCACTCTCATGGACTAACGGAAGGGCAAAGTTGCATCTCTATTCTCTCCTTTGCATTGAGACACAACACTACAGGTGTATTGACGGAAGACCTGCTGAAACTTCTAAAGTTACATTCTGCTGGGACAAATGCAGTACCTGCAAGCAAGTATTTTTTGGAGAAACCATTAGCTGGTATTATAGATCAATTAAAACGCCATCATTACTGCAGAGTATGTACTAAATACCTTGGCACTTCACAATCTCAAGAAGAAACACTTACCTGTGTGTCATGTTCCTCATCCATAACAGTAAAAGACAGTTTACAGGAAGGACATTTCTTTATCAGTATTCCATTAAAGGATCAACTGAAGGATGTTCTTGAGAATCAAGGTATGCACGATCTCTGTTTTCGTCCTCATGATAGTAGTAGGCATGTAATAAGTGATATATGTGATGGCACCTTATATCAGACCTTGAAATCAAACAGTGAAGAGGATTTCCTCTCCCTTACATTTAATTGTGATGGTGTACCAGTCTTTCAGTCCTCTAAATTTAGTATTTGGCCTATACTGTGTTGTGTTAATGAGATACCCCCTGAGAGTAGAGATAAGCATGTGCTTTTATGTGCTTTATGGTTTGGAGCAAAAAAGCCAGACATGACCTGCTACTTCCAACCATTTGTAGAGGAATGTGCCAATCTTTCACAAGCTGGCTTTGAGTGGCAACATCCTAGTGATCAGTCATGGAGACACGTGAAGGTGCACTCATTGTGCTGTGTGTGTGATGCAGTAGCAAGGCCATTACTACAAAATTTTAAGCAATTTAATGGTGAATATGGCTGCGGACTCTGCCTTCACCCTGGGGTGCAGATGAGGAAAGGAAAAGGAAAGTCAAGGGTTTACACATGTGCAGATGAAAAACCAAGTGACAGAAATCATAAAACCACAGTAGAGATAGGACAAATTGCTGAAAGAGAAGGGAAAACAATATTGGGCATAAAGGGCCCATCTGCCATTGTAGATTTACCAAAGTTTGATGTAATCAATGGGATGGTCCCTGACTATATGCATTGTGTGTTGCTTGGCGTGTGCAGACAAATGGCAACTTTATGGATCGATTCCAAAGGCTATTCTGAGCCATGGTACATTGGCACACAAACAGCTATCTTGGACAGACACCTCTTGTCTATAAAACCTCCAGGTATTGTTGCTCGAGTTCCAAGATCTCTGACTGAACGCAAATTCTGGAAAGCCCATGAGTGGCAACACTGGCTTCTGTACTATAGCTTGCCAGTTCTAAAAGGCATACTTCCACAGAAGTATCACTGTCATTGGGCATTACTGATAGAGGGCATAAGCATTCTGTTGGGATCTGAAATAAATACAGAACAGATAAATCATGCCCATGAGGCATTAGTGTACTTTGTTGGAGGTGTGCAGTCGCTGTATGGGGAAGAGCACATGACATTCAATGTTCATTCACTTCTGCATTTGAGCAAAAGTGTTGTGCATTGTGGTCCTTTATGGGCGCACTCAGCCTTTATGTTTGAAGATTTCAATGGATACCTCCTGAAACAAGTAAAAAGTAGCCAAGCTGTACCACAACAAATATGCAAACGAGTGCTGTTTTCCCGAGCTTTTCCCCGTTTAGCAAAGCAATTTTTAACAAATGCACCTGCAGAAGTTACAGATTTCTGTAATGAAATGAGAACCGAAAAGCATCATGTCAAGAAGTTTGCGAAGTTCACTGAGGTAACTGCCCTTGGTCCACCAAATGTAAGATTAATGTCTGTTAGTGATCAAGCTGCCCTCCACACAGTGAGAGAGGTTTCCCCAAACTCTGTGGTAAATTACTACAAGAGAATTGCTGTAAATGGAGAGGTTGTTCATTGTCATACCTACAGCAAAACAAAACAAAGAAACAACTCTATTGTGCTTTTGAAGGATGGGAGTATTTTTAGAGTCTCCCACTTTGTTGACATGGGTGATCTGTGTTTATATGCCATAGGAAACTATGGTAATTGCACAGTGCAGAAGTTAGCCAGAGGTTCTCTTATCAAAACTCCACTGAGCTACATGTCAACTGTCCACTTTCCCACAGGCTTTCACAAAGCCATAAACACTGCTCAGGTAGTTAGACCATGTATGTATATTCAGTGTCCACAGTCCAGCTCAATTGTTTGTCGGCTACTTAAGACATATTACTGTAAATGAACTAAATGTGAAGATGGTCACTTATTCATTCAGGGTTGCTGAGCTGGAAAGTAACTAATTGCTTCTACTGTTACTGTAATCTAATGTGAGAATCTGTCAAAATTATAATGAAAAAGCACACAGCAGTGTAAAAAGTTTACTACAAAATGTAAATGTATTCTTCTTTAATACATTTTGCAATGCATGTCATCAACATTTATGTATTTCATTGTAACATCCAAAAGGTCACAAGTGTAAGGTATGGTTTCAAAACAATTATTAAAGTAGCATCTTAATAAACTTAGCTAATTTAAAAAGATGTATTGTCACCTAAATTTAAAATGTAAATATCCAACTTGTATAATGTCATATACTAATTAAGTGCAAAATTAAATCTTTCTACGGCAAGAAATGAGTGACTGGGTCTTTTTTATTTTTGCATGGCAATTTTGAATATTTGCTGCATACACAAGAACTTGAAAATCTAACTGTAAATAAAAATTACTTTTTGACTGTTTTATTGGATAGAATTACTCATAAAATCTTAAATAACAACAAATATAACCCATGCAATAATTTTTGGAAAAAATCACTAATTGAGATTGAAGAAAGTGTGATCTAAAAACCTGAGACAATGCTAGTGTCATAAAATCTTAGAAATGCCATACATGATTTTTGGTCATCTCATAATATGCTTTTCCATGTACTTTAATGTCTCATATATGTGACATCTTACATATGTCTATTGTCTTGTAAGGTTTTTATACAATATACCAAAATTTTGGTTTCATTAATGATTGCCCAACTCATATAACTTTGATGTTACATGTATCTACTAAGAATATTGTATGTGGATTTACTGTCATATATGGTAATTATAAGTTCCCAAATTATCTTAAATCTCATATTACACAATTTTACTAAGGATTTTGTGTCTTGTTTGACTGTTATATATATTACTTACAAGTTTCAGATAAAATATATAAACATTTAGTAAAATTTATCTATATCTTTTCCATATGGGAAATACACATCTGTGGTCACTAAAATGTCACATTGAGCAAACAAATACAAATAAAAACTTCTAACTTTGTTACAGATAAACAATGTAAGACCAAAATAAACATGGACGCTAAAATGTAAGTGCAATAAATTATTACAAATGTTAAACCCGTTTTTGTATACGTTTTTAATTTCATCACTACAGAAGGGCGTGTGAAACTCCATCAGCAAAAGTCAGTCAGTTTGACTCATTCAATTCTACATGTGAAAATGCTTTTAACCCTTTGACTCTTATCAGTAACTCTCTCTTCTGGCACCACGAGTCTGCGCTAAAATTGCCTATTACAACATACTAGACATTTCAGCAAGTTAGTTTCAGCAACATACCAAGTTTCAGCTCCCCAGGACGACTTGTTAGAAAACCAGGACAGCATTTTACAGCCTCCAATAACACCAGAGAAACAGCCCCCTCCAGCCTCTACCCTCTCACCAGACACGTTATCCCTATCTCCAGCATCTCCACAGCATCTTCTGTGCTTCTCAGAGAAAATGGAAAAACTGGTGTTTGCTGGAACCAAACTATCTGCAAGCCCCCAGACATCAACCAAAAAACGGCAGGCCCCAAAACCACGAAAGCCTGCGGGCCCAGCTCGCTCTCCGCTTGTGAGAGCTCTTCGGCCTCTGCAAAAACGCCAGGGCCCACACCCTCGTCCATCGGCTCGAGGTGAAGCAAAAACAACTGATACCAGCTCTCAGTGATATGTGCCGGGTGCCCGCTATGAAAACAGTAACTTTCTCAAATGTTTACAGAACAATTGTAAACATTTGTTCTGTAAACATGACAATCTGGGGCTCAGGTCAGGAAGCAGACAGACTGGCTAAACCGACCGTCTGCTAGCGGCCTCACGTCACCAAGGTCAGATAAATCCCATCACATAGAGCCTCTTTCACCTAGATATCATAATATAGAGACTGTGTCTGTTCCCCGAATTTGGAAATCCAAAAAACGTCAGGTTAAAAATTTAATTGATGTTCAACAAATAAAAAACAGATATAATACAGATGAGCAAATGATAAAGCTTGGGTTGCTGAATATTCGATCCCTTACTTCAAAATCTCTTATAGTTGATGATATGATTTCAGATTATAATCTTGATATGCTGTGTTTGACAGAAACCTGGCTAAAACTAAACGATTACATTATTTTAAATGAGTCAACCCCACAAGATTACAGTTATAAAAATGAACCTCGTCTGAAAGGCAAAGGGGGAGGTGTTGCTGTAATCTATAGTAATATTTTCAAAACCACTAAGAAATGTAGCTTTAAATATACTTCTTTTGAAGTATTGGTGCTTACTGTAAAAATATATAGTGTAAACGATAAATCACATTTGAGAATTCTGCTGGCTACTGTATACAGGCCACCAGGGCACCATAAAGATTTTATCAAAGAATTTGATGACTTTCTATCAGAATTAGTATTGGCTGCAGATAAAGTACTAATTGTTGGTGATTTTAATATACATGTGGATAATGAAAAAGATGCTTTGGGATTGGCATTTAAAGATATTGTAGACTCAATTGGAGTTAGACAACACGTGTCAGGACCTACTCATTGTCGTAATCATACTCTAGATCTAATATTATCACATGGAATAGATATTGATGCTGTTGAAATTCTGCAGCAGAGCGATGACATCTCAGATCATTATCTAGTCTCATGTAAATTACATTTAGCCAAGGCTGCAAAGCCGACTCCGTGTTATAAATACGTTATATAACTTCTATAACTTCTGCCACTAAAGATTGCTTTATCAATAATCTTCCTAATCAGTTTCATCATCTCAGCATCCCAAATAGCTTAGAAGAACTCGATATTGCAACAGAAACGCTTAACTCTCTCTTTTCCAGCACTTTAGACGCAGTTGCTCCGTTGCGCTTAAAGAAGATTAAAGAAAATAGTCCAACGCCGTGGTACAACGAGCACACTCAGGCCCTAAAGAGAGCAGCCAGAAAAATGGAGCGCAACTGGAAGAAAACTAAACTAGAGGTATTTCGGATTTCGTGGAAAGAGAGCTCAATTGCTTACAGAGAGGCTTTAAAAGCTGCTAGATCTGCTTATTTTTCAAACCTATTAGAAGAAAATAAACATAATCCTAGGTATTTATTTGAAACAGTGGCTAAACTAACGAAAAAGAAAGCTTCAAGCTCAGAAGTGTCAAAGCAACACGGAAGTGATGACTTTATGAACTTCTTCACTTATAAGATTGATAATATCAGGGACAAAATTATAACTATGCAACCGTCTACCACAGTATCGCATCAGGAAGTGCATTGTAGTCTCCCTGAGGAAAAATTTTATTTATTTGTTGCTATAGGAGAGGAAGAATTCTGCAAACTCGTTAATTCATCTAAATCGACAACTTGTATGTTAGATCCTATACCGACTAAGCTACTGAAAGAGATGTTTCCAGAGGTCATATATCCTCTTCTTAATATCATTAATTCATCTTTGTCTCTAGGATACGTACCAAAAACCTTTAAACTGGCTATGATAAAACCGCTTGTTAAAAAACCACAACTTGATCCTACAGAATTAGTCAATTACAGGCCGATCTCGAATCTGCCTTTTCTGTCAAAGATATTAGAAAAAGCAGTATCTTCACAACTATGTTCCTTTCTAGAAAGAAGTGATATCTGCGAGGATTTTCAGTCCGGATTTAGACCGTACCATAGCACTGAGACAGCTCTCATTAGAGTCACAAATGATTTGCTCTTATCATCCGATCGTGGTTGTATCTCTCTATTAGTGTTACTCGATCTTAGTGCTGCATTTGACACCATTGACCACAATATTCTTTTAAATAGACTAGAAAACTATGTTTGGCATTAGTGGAATTGCATTAGCATGGTTTAAATCATACTTAACTGACCGTTATCAGTTTGTAGCAGTAAATGAAGAGATGTCTTATCGATCACAAGTTCAGTATGGCGTACCACAAGGCTCAGTACTAGGACCGCTGCTGTTCACTCTGTACATGCTACCATTAGGAGATATCATTAGGAAACATGGAGTTAGCTTTCACTGTTATGCCGATGATACTCAGCTGTATATTTCTTCAAAACCCAACGAAACTTACCAATTCACAAAATTAACGGAATGCATAGCTGATATAAAAAATTGGATGACTAGTAATTTCCTACTACTAAATTCTGAAAAGACAGAGATTCTAATTATTGGACAAAAAACTTCCACACGTAATAACCCAGAATACTGTCTAACACTTAATGGCTGCTCTGTCAAGTCTTCGTCGTCGGTTAGGAACCTGGGTGTGCTCTTTGATACCAACCTTTCTTTTGAAAGCCACGTGTCTAGTATCTGTAAAACTGCATTTTTCCATCTTAAAAATATATCTAAATTACGCCATATGCTTTCATTGACAAATGCGGAACAGTTAGTTCATGCGTTCAAGACCTCAAGGCTAGACTATTGTAATGCTCTACTGGGTGGTTGCCCTGCACGCTTAATAAACAAACTACAGCTAGTTCAAAATGCCGCAGCTCGAGTTCTTACCAGAACCAGGAAATATGACCATATTAGCCCGGTTCTGTCAACACTGCATTGGCTCCCTATTAAACATCGTATAAATTTTAAAATATTGTTGATTACCTACAAAGCACTAAATGGTTTAGCTCCGCAGTACTTGAGCGAGCTCTTAACGCATTATAGTCCTTCACGTCTATTGCGATCTCAAAATTCCGGCCAGTTGATAATACCTAGAATATCTAAATCGACTGCAGGCGGGAGATCCTTTTCCTATTTAGCACCAAAACTTTGGAACAGTCTTCCTACCATTGTCCGGGAAGCAGACACACTCTGTCAGTTCAAAGCTAGACTAAAAACACATCTCTTTGACCTAGCATACACATAATACATTATAGACTTCTATAAATTCAATGTTAGGCTGCATAGATTAGGTCAGCCGGAACTGGGAACACTTCCCTTAAATCTTGATGTACTCGCTACATCATAAGAAGAATGGCATCTACGCTAATATTAGTGTCTTTGTTTATCCCGAGGTTTTCCCGCAGCCTGCCGGATCCAGGCCGTGTCCAGATCTGACGAAGGAGATTCGCCTGGACCCGATGACAATGCAGGGCTGAAGTATCCACTATCCTCTCCCTATGGAGGATCCCTTTCCCACTCTACAGATAAAGCGTTGTGAATTCCGGCTCGCGTACCCCGAAGTGATAAAATAAAACAAAATTCTGTATCAAAATTTATAGGCAAGAAAAGTAGTTTGTTTAGGCTGGGTTGTATGAAATACAAACCTGCGCACATATTTTAAAAAGCACATAACTATAGAATTCTGAATGAGCATGTGAACGCCGTGAGCGTTAATCACAGGTTCACGTTTAAAGTCTGCTCATTTCGACGGAGGTGAATCAATCAAAGTTAACTTTAGCTGGAAGTAACATTATTCAAGAACTGCTATAACGCCAAAACAATCTGTTACCTTAAATTATATGTTTATCTCTGTAAAGCTGCTTTGAAACAATTCATTGTTAAAAGCGCTATATAAATGAAGATGACTTGACTTGACTTGACTTGACAAGCGGGAACCCAGTGTGCCTGTATCTTTCTCTATTGCTGTTCGATTACATGATAGAAAGTCTAAGGCCTTCAAAAGCCATACAGCAAACCCGTCTAATCTGGTGCCTATTACACGCCAAACTAAGACAAAAGTAACAAAAAGTAAGACTGTTAAGTTAGCACTATTAAACATCCGCTCACTTAAAAATAAATCACTTCTAGTCAATGACTTAATAACCACATACAACCTGGATTTTATGCTTTTAAATGAAACTTGGCTAGAAGACAGCTGCAGTTCAACAGTCCTCAATGAAACATCTCCTCCTAACTTTACTTTTATGAGTTTTTGCAGAGCGGGTAAGAGAGGTGGAGGAGTAGCTGCTCTTTTTAAAGATGTCTATCAATGTAAGCAAACATCATTTGGTAACTACCCCTCTTTTGAATATCTGGGTATTGTGTTAAAAGGTGCCCCACGCATTTTACTTAACATTATTTACAGGCCTCCAAAATACTCTCCAGCCTTTGCTGAGGACTTTACAGAACTGTAATCAACAATTTCCTCTGAGTTTGACTGTTTTGCTATTACTGGAGATTTTAACATTCACATAGATAATGATACAAATATGGCAAAAGAAATCAAAACTGTTTTAAAAACTTTTGATCTGATTCAGCATGTACATGGACCCACACACAATCGTGGACACACTCTAGATTTACTTATCAGTAAGGGTCTAAACATCTCATCGATTGTTATTAAGGATGTAGCACTGTCTGATCATTTCTGTATTTTCTTTGATATATTGATCTCTCCTGCCATTGAAGCTAGTGTCTGTGTCTGTCAAGAAGAGATGCATAAATGAGAACATTAGTGTGCTATTTATGAAGGCCATATCTTTAAAACCAAGCATATCTGCTGACTCTGTTGATTTTCTCCTTGATTCTTTTAACTCAAAGGTTAAAGGTGTAATAGATTATATTGCTCCTGTGAAAGTCAGGAAGAGTGGTAGACAAAAAGCACCTTGGAGAAACTCAACAGCAGTGCAAAATATGAAAAGAACATGCAGAAGAGCAGAGCGCATGTGGCGGAAGACAAAACTTGTAGTCCATTATAACATCTACAAAGACAGCATCCATGCTTTTAATATTGAACTAGGCAAAGCTAGACAGACTTTCTTCTCAAATATTATAAACAGCAACTTAAACAACACACGCACTCTTTTTGCTACTGTAGAGAGACTGACAAACCCCCCAAGCCAGATTCCCAGTGAAATGCTCTCAGAGAGCAAGTGCAGTGAGTTTGCTTCTTTCTTCTCTGAGAAAATTAAGAATATCAGAAAGGTGATCAGCTCATCATTGAGTTGCGCTGGGGTCAGACAGTTCAGACCACAACCTGAGTAAGAAGCTACTATGTCTGATTTTGGAGAAATTGATGGCAAAATTTTGGAAGAAACCGTACAGCACCTTAAAACATCAACCTGCGCCCTTGACGCACTTCCCACATCTTTCTTCAAAAGTGTGTTAAACAGTTTAGAAGCAGATCTCCTAGAAGTGGTTAATGCCTCACTTCTCTCTGGGAGTTTTCCAAACTCCCTGAAAACTGCAGTTGTCAAGCCCCTCCTGAAAAAGAGAAATCTGGATAAGACCATCTTGAGCAACTATAGACCGATCTCAAATCTTACTTTCATAGGCAAGATCATTGAAAAAGTTGTCTTCAATCAGCTGAACAAATTCTTAATCTCGAATGGATACTTTGACAATTTTCAATCTGGTTTCCGATCGCATCACAGCACAGAGACAGCTCTCATAAAGATAATAAACGATATTCGCTTAAATACTGATACAGGCAAATTATCAGTGCTGGTACTACTCGACCTCAGTGCTGCATTTGACACTGTCGATCACAACATACTTCTTGACAGGCTGGAAAACTGGGTGGGGCTTTCTGGGATAGTCCTAAAATGGTTCAGGTCATACTTAGAAGGGAGAGGTTATTATGTGAGTATAGGAGACCATAAGTCTGAGTGGACGTCCATGACATGCGGAGTCCCTCAAGGCTCAATTCTTGCACCACTCCTGTTCAACCTGTATATGCTCCCAATGAGCCAAATAATGAGAAAGAACCGAATCTCTTACCACAGCTATGCAGACGACACACAGCTCTACTTAGCCCTATCACCTAACGATTACAGCCCCATTGACTCCCTGTGCCAATGCATTAATGAAGTCAACAGTTGGATGTGCCAAAACTTTCTTCAGTTGAACAAAGACAAAACTGAAGTCATTGCGTTTGGAAACAAAGATGAAGTTCTCAAGGTAAATGCATACCTTGACTCTAGGGGTCTAACAACTAAAAATCAAGTCAGGAATCTTGGTGTCTCTCTAGAGTCAGACCTAAGTTTCAGTAGTCATGTCAAAGCAATAACTAAATCAGCATACTATCATCTGAAAAATATTGCAAGAATTAGATGTTTTGTTTCCAATCAAGACTTAGAGAAACTTGTGCATGCTTTTATCACCAGCAGGGTGGATTATTGTAATGGACTCCTCACTGGCCTTCCTAAAAAGACCATAAGACAGTTGCAGCTCATACAGAACGCTTCTACCAGGATTCTGAGCAGAACCAGAAAATATGAACACATCACACCTGTCCTCAGGTCTTTACACTGGCTCCCAGTTACATTTAGGATTGACTTTAAAGTATTATTACTGGTATATAAATCTTTTAATGGGCTAGGACCTCAATATATTGCAGATATGCTCACTGAATATAAACCCAACAGATCACTCAGATCATTAGGATCACATCAGCTAGAAATACCAAGGGTTCACTCTAAGCATGGAGAGTCTGCTTTTAGCTACTATGTCAGCCGCAGCTGGAACAGCTTCCAGAGGAGATCAGATGTGCTCCTACAGTAGTCACATTCAAATCCAGACTCAAAACACATCTGTTTAGCTATGCATTTACTGAATGAGCACTGTGCCACTGTTCGTCCAACTGTTTTTATTGTACTTTATTTTTTATTCTAAACTGTTTTAATTATTCTTATTTGTTTTGATTATTTTAATTTCTTCTATGTAAAGCACTTTGAATTACCATTGTGTATGAAATGTGCTATATAAATAAACTTGCCTTGCCTTGCCTTGCCTATTGACACCTTTACGGCATGAGTGTTTACACAAACACTAATAAAATAGAGCTCGCCCGAGCCTCAAAGAGATCAGTATCTCCTCAGAGCAATGCCAGGTGGCCAAGAAAAGCTCCCTACAAAACACACACACACAAACAGACATTCCTTCATTGAAATCTATAATTTGACCAATTCTGGAAAGAATACGATATATTCCTGTATGTTTGCATGTTTCCCAGTTCATATTAGTCTAGTTATGATTTCCTAGTGTATCAGTGGAACTCTTAAGTGCCTGTAATTATGCATAAGCTGTATCTTTGTAATTCCTATTCTTTTTCATGTTTTATTTGTAATCCTCTCACTAAATTAACCAGATACAGGAAATTACAGTGAAATGTAATTTTTCTATGCACAACATCTTTCTGGTTAGAAACTACATCTTTTAACACTGCCATAAAACATGCAAATTAGGCCGTCCCAACAAAACAAAGGGACTTTCCCGCTCACGGTTTGCCGAATGACCATTGGCCAGTTCACTCCAAACAGGTGTGGACTCCGGTTTCCTCAAAAGGATGGAACGCCAGTTCCTCCTCGTCTTCAGTGCTCTTCATCTCTTCCTTCTTCATCTCTTGGACGCTCTTCAAGATCTTCTCTTCAGTCCGTTAGTTTTGGTTCCCGTTTCTTATTCTACTTTGTTCATTTCCACAGACTTGTGACATTTTTCTTTGGGTAACTTCACTTCAAGAGACTTTGAATTCACCGCACCTCCGCACACCGGAAGAACCCCGGAGAACGCGCGACGCTCAGAAGGAACGACCACACGCACTTTCCTCAAGCCCCTGCCCCTGCCCCTTTTGTCTCAAAATGTATTGTGCCCTTTTCTGATAATTGTAAAAAAAAAAATTATTATTATTATAAATATTATAATAAATAACAACACACTTACACACCATTGCCACTAACAATAATAATAGAAACAAATATTATATAAAAAAAAAAATTGGTGGAGAAGTGGTAGGCGGAGTTTCCTTTGCAGCGCCTCATATGCATTTAACGGTTCTGGTACGCACTACGCAGCAGTTCGCGCGCGAGTCTTCAAACCAGCAGCAGGTAACGTTTAAGCTAATACGGAAAATTACATTTGTCCTACCATCACCATGCTACTCTAATAGTTGTATGCGAGTTATTCTTAACTACCCGTAACACTTCAAATAATAGCCCGGGCTTTTATTTTCCCAAATCGTCTAACTGCACCGGCTTGTATTTGAGATAGGCGTCTATAATTTAGTGTTGAGAGGGTGGTCATTGAGTGCCAGTGTAGGCCTAGAGTCTCTAATCTCTTAAAATAATAAAATATCCAAATGCTCCACGTGAAACTGGTGCAATCGTGTCAATTGATTTTGATTCATATGCGCGAGGGAGAGAGAGCAAGACAGCGCCTGTGTTTGAATACGTGAGAGTGCGCGCGCGGCCGTGGCGCTCTCTCTCTCTCTCTCTCTTTGCTCGTCGTCACCCGCCCTGTCAAGCGCAGCAGTCATTCTATTCTACTCTACATCACTCATCACCGGTCAAAAAAGGCTTTGGCGGGACCAAAAAGCAGACGATCTGACGGACCCGAAACTAAAAAACAGACCCCGCCTCTATGTGAGACCGGCCTTTATTTACTCAAATCTGCAGCCACACCAGGCGTGTAAAAGAGACAGGCAGGCGTCTATTATTTGAAGTTTTACGGTATAATAAAAGTATAACTCGATTTCAGACGCATTCTGAGTGACAGTGTCATTCGTTTTTATCCAAGGAATAAAAGTGCAAGGGGAAATGCATCTAGTTAAATGAAATCTTAAGTCCATGTTCAACTCTGAATTGTAAGGAACTTATATCTTTGATTTCATAGTAATCCTTTACAATAAGGTTCATTTGTTCATTACTCATGTATGAACTAACATGACCATGACCAACACATTTGTTACTGTATATCTTCTTAGTTAATAATACAACTGTTAATTGTTTATTCATGTTATGTCACAGTCAGTGAATTAAATAATGATAACAAATACAACTTTTGATTTTAATGTTTTAGTAAATGCTGAAATTAATATGAACTAAGATTAATAAATGATGTAGAAGTGCAGTTCATTATTAGCTAATGTTAACTAATGAAACCTTATTGTAAAGTGTTACTGATTCATGATAGCTAACACTGTCTTTCATACATATAATACATACATTAAATTTACAACATCAACAAAACTAAAAATTAATTTTCCATAATTACCTTCTTGATTATCACTGTTTAGTTTGGTAAAGTAAATAATATTTAGTATTATTATCATAATTTCCCTATTTTCATTTGATGTGTTATGCATTCTAATAATTGTATCAACATATTTTCTTAGAATGCCAAGGAAAGAAAGAATAAAAACAAAAAAAATCAAGGAACTCTCTGATGCAGCCAAAGGAAGCATCCCTCTCACAAGTTGGCTGAAAAGAGAGAATAAAAATGCAGGTACTGTTAAATTAAACTTGTATTACAATCATAAAAAAAAGTTTACACTTGAGGTTGAGGACAATAACAAGTGTTTATTAAAGGAATAATTTTCCCAATTTGATCATTTACTTACCCATATGCAGTTCCAAACCTTTCTTCTGTGGAATATTTTTAAAAATTGTTTTATCCATATATTGAAAGCCAGTGGGGAACAAAATGGAGTCCCGATTCCTGTTCATTATATGGACAAAAACACAATAATTATATAATCTAATTTTATTTTCCACAATAGAGACAATCTTAATTTTGGGGCGAACTATCCCTCTAAAATAAACTTTTCTTTTTTATAGAGAGTTGCAGTTCAGATAAGGAGAGTATTGAAGAGATTCAAGGGAAAGCAGATGAGACAAGAGAGAAAGATGAAGGAGAGGAAGAAAGTGAGATGAGTCAGGAAATGCAAGGAGACATTAGACAAAGTGAGGAGGAAGGAGGAGAGATAACAGAGGAAGGTGCTGCAGAAGCAGATACTGAATATCAGGTTCTGAGTTCAAAAGCACAAGAAGTTTACCCATCCTTGATGGCCTTACAGTTTCCAACAGACCCAGCTCATGTTGATCAGCATCAACTTAAAGTTGATAGCAACTATATACAGTTCTGCTGCTCTCTTGGACCATGTCAACCAGTATCTGACTTTCCAAAAAATCCTCACGGACGGTCTTTTCAGAGCCAGTGGTATGCTGGTAACAACTGGCTAGAGTACTCTGTGGCAAAAGATGCCATGCCCTGCTTTAGTTGTCGTCTCTTCTTGACAGAAGAAAATTTTAAAGCCAGAACAGCATGGAGAACAGCTGGAGTTGTTAACTGGAGGAAGGCTGTTGAAAAGATAAATGAGCATGCAGCCACTGAAGCCCATATGATCAGTATGGTGAGGTGGGCCAACTATAGAAAGAGACCTTTAGTTGAAGCTTTTAAAGCTCAGGCTGCAGAATGTGAGTTACAAAGTGAAAAGGAAAGACAGAAAAACAGAGAAATACTGTTTCGGTTGATAGACATCACAGTATATTTGGCAAGGCAAGGACTTGCATTTAGAGGCCATGATGAACGTAGCACCAGTTCAAACAGAGGGAACTTCCTTGAGCTTGTGCACCTCCTAGCTGAATATGACAGTGTCCTCAGAATGCATCTTGAGTGTATCCAGGTGATACAGTCCCACAAGAAGAAGCCACAGGTGACACTTTTATCCAACAGGACCCAAAATGATCTAATAAGATCTCTTGGAACACAAGTGAGGAATGTAATTCTAAAAGAGATTAATGAGGCCAAGATATTTTCCATTCTTTTGGATGAAACTACCGATGTGTCACACTCAGAGCAAGTATCCTTTGTGGTCCGGTTTGTCCGCTTCATCCAAGTGTGTCAGGTAAAATCAACATGTGGCAAAGACCTAGAGGAAGTGGTAATGACCCTTCTTTCAGAAAATGGATTGAACGCTGAAAGTATCCGGGGTCAAGGCTATGATGGTGCAGCTAACATGAGTGCTAGTTACAAGGGGCTGCAGGCCAGAATTCAGAGCCAAAATGAAAAAGCACGATATGTGCACTGCCACGCACACTGTTTAAACCTAGTGTTAGTGGAGACCGCTAAATCAAGCCCCCATTTGGTGCGTTTTTTTAATTTGGTCGAGAGGCTCTACACTTTCCTGTCTTCTTCTAGCAAGCGCCATGCTGCATTCATAGAAATGAGAAAACCTGGGAACTAAAACGGCTGACCGACACACGCTGGGCCTGTCGAGAAAATGCCTTAAAAGCACTTGCTTTTGCAGTTATGCAGCTGTTGAAAAAAATGTCAGACAGCAGTCCACCAGATCCAGCTGCAGGTGATGCTCTAATGTTGTTTCGCAGCATAAATTTTGAGTTTATGCTTTGTTTGGAGGTGGCCACCCCAGTGTTTCAGGAGACTGCTGTTGCTTTAGCTGCTCTTCAGCGTAAACATATGGATTTGGCAGTGTCATACACAGTGGTGGAAGGAGTGCTAAAAAGGCTTCGGGAACTGAGGTCAGAAAGTGAATTCAAAAATGTGTTTGAAAAAGCAAAGGAGAGGGCTGAGGTTGCTGGAATTGAGTTTGCTGACAAAATACCTGGTGAGACGAGACCCAGAAAAATACCTGCAAGGTATAAGTACAGTTCCAAGTCAACAGGGGAAGACCATCACCCTGACAGTTTGGAGGAGTTCTACCGAACAAGGGTATACTACACCTTTTTGGATACCATTACTCAAGAGATGGTCAGACGATTCAAAGGAAAGGATAATAGTTCAACTGGCATTATCCTCAAAGGCTTACACAGTCTGACAGTAGCATCCAAATGGTCAAAAGGAGTGCAACCTGGTGATGTTGAACTTGTCAGAACAGTTAGCGAGTTCTATGGGATTGAGGAAGAAAAGACCTTCACAGAACTTAGTGTTTCATGCATCCTACTCCTTCCCCAAAAGCAATGTGCAGGGAATGCTAAAGTGCCTAAAAGACAATGAGATTGAGTCTGTTTTCCCTTCTCTTTCTCAACTCCTTAAAATATATGCAACATTACCTGTCTCCACATCTACAGTTGAACATTAAATCAAATATTAATTTAATAATATTTATTAATTTTATGACATTAAATCATAAAATACATTTTCAAAGTTAAAGCTTGTGAAATCCAGTCTTCGAAGTCTTTGTAATGAAGAGAGGCTCTCTGACCTACTGATGCTCTCCATCGAGCGAGATATTCCAATTAATCGTGTCATTAATATATTTAAAACCACAACAGACAGACGGGTACTGCTTTAAATACAGGTGATTTATTGAATAAATAATTACATTTAAATTCTGTAAAAAAATACAATTGATTGTTATTTGAAGTAATAATTTTTTTTTTAGGTCCCTCCGCCCCTGCCCCTGAGGAGGTCTGTGCACGCCACTGCATATAAATATTTACAATACATCTGCACTCCCATTGAACTACAATCTACAATTTTCCTTTTCAGATAAATGTTATAGGAAATCTAAGACCATGCATACTTCTAGACCATATCTTTACAAGCAACTAATTCAATACAACAGTATCCCATGTACGGGACATGTGAATGTCTTTTATTTATTCCACAAGTTTTGACGCGTATCTTCTTGCCTTGTACTCACACTCGAAATCCATATAGTTCGTTTATCACTGTTTATTCTTTCAAATCAACAAAGAATCACGTTTCTTACATACAGCATAATCCTATTGTGCAGCGATGTCTTCTCAACAACTTGTTTGAAGAGATACTATATTTATAAGGCAATTTATGCTATAATAAACGGTCAAAAGCTTTGTGTTCTCCCAACGAGCATCTGCACTATCGCATGAGCTCCAAACTTTTCTACATGTGCTACAAAATGGACGTTACTGCACATGCGCGGAAAGAACAAATATAAAGCAAAGAAGTATATTCAACAGGAAATTACTAATTAACATAAATAATGATTTAATCAAATTTACATAATAAACCTATGAAAATATACATTTTGAATTATGAAATATGGCTCTTACATCCAACATACCAGAACACATTTAAATTAAATTTAAGCAAACTGCAATGAAATTGACCAACCAATATTTGCACAATGCATTTCGCCAACTACCACGCGAATATTTCCAACACACAGATAGCGTGCAATAATCAACATATGACACTCGCATCAAAGTATTATCTCCGTGGCGATCTTGCCGGCTGTCCGTTCAGTAGGGATGGCTGCCGCGAAACAGTCGTTCCGAAGCGCAGATGATTCGAAACACTGATCCGAAGCGTGATTCGAAACACCCACGTCACATGACTAC
Organism: Rhinichthys osculus; assembly: GCA_029959095.1. Taxonomy (NCBI): domain Eukaryota; kingdom Metazoa; phylum Chordata; class Actinopteri; order Cypriniformes; family Leuciscidae; genus Rhinichthys; species Rhinichthys osculus. The sequence goes on from JARWKJ010000025.1 coordinate 29,858,914, forward strand.
GGCTAAAGCCCCGTTCACACTACAAGCGACTTTGTCGCTGCATGTCGCCAGTGGCTGGCGATGAGGTCGCTAGTGGGAGTTCCCACTACTGGTTGCCTTTATGAATGACATCCAATGATGTGGAGAAGGATCATACGCGCTCCGCTCCTATTGGTTGTCGCTCCCGAAAGTCGCTCCTCATTTGCATAAAGTTAAACAGATCTCAACTTTGTCGCGTCACCAGACACGCCCCATCCGGTCGCCAACGGTCACTGTCGCCAGAAATCGCCAGCTCCCCATTGAAATGAATGGTATCGCGCCGCTTGGTCGCGTGTAGTGTGAACGGGGCTTCAATGAAGCTTCCTAGTGTTTCAACAGGTGGCATGGTCCGCCGAATCAGGGTTTGATTGATAGGTCGGTCGGGAACTGATCACACAATCACACAGTATAAAAGTGACGTCAACGCATTTTCACATCGTGGGTTTGTGAGCGGAATTTGGTTTTGAGATAGCAGATTTTTGGTGATATAGTGACATTTATAGTGCGATTTGTTTAGTTATATTTAGGCTTCCATTTAAATGTAGGCTACACATTGACTGAGAGACAGATAGAGCATAGTGACACATTAATAGATGCATAGATAGAAATATATATAGACATAGATTAATAGATAGATAGATAGATAGATAGATAGATAGATAGATAGATAGATAGATAGATAGATAGATAAAATGGAGGCTCCACAGAAGAGTGCCGTACATATGTGGTGTGGGAGCATTTCCATTTAGAAACCCCAAATAAAGTGAGATGTGTGTATTGTGATGGGCAGCTCGCCTACTGCAATAATACATCATCCATGATGCGCTATTTGAGTAGCACTCATCCTGCCATTCTGCAGAGGATAGCGTCCCCCCTAGGCCTGCTACTGACACTGCTGGGCCATCTAAGCAAGGTATGCATTGTTTGAAATATAGGCTAATTATAATTGAAATATAATAACAAACTGTTGGGACACTGTTTAGAAAGTCCATAGGCCAAGCCCTGCCTAACGTCCCAATCACAACTGCCAATCAAGTTAAAAACAGCTTTACTGTGAATATAATATATGTTGTCAATATAATATATTTTGTGAATATACATTTTATAGGTCTACATATGAGTACCCAATCTACAGCCAAGATATAATTTAGTTTTTTCTAATTGTAGTAGTTCTACAATCCACTTTATCTTTCTCTGCACACTGAGCATACATATTCATAACATAACTTTGTTTAGGAAGGTTTCCAAATTATGAACCAGTAGGCTACTTTCACAGTAGGCTACTATTTTTCCAATATATTTGTGCCGTCAGTTTAAGATTTGTTACTAATTAGTAAGTAAGTAAGTAAATTTTATTTATATAGCACATTTATAGCAGGGTTACCCAAAGTGCTCCACAAAGTAAAAACAAAACAAAAACAGAAAAAACAGCCAAACAGAAAAGACATAAAATAGCATACGGAGAAAATTAAAATGCCAGGGAAGAAAAATAAGTTTTCAATTTTGGTTTAAAAATAGAAGTTGAAGGTGCAAGATTAATTGCTGTTTTCATTTTCATTCAGAGCCACAAATGTCAACATCAGGCCCATCATCATCATCAACACCAGTTGAAACACATTACAGTTTATGGGAACATTTTCATAACTGTATCCGTGAAACCCAGATGATACACAATGCTACAGCTGATGCCACAGTGGAAGTGAAAAAATACCTCAACGATGCGTTTTTGCCCAGAACTCATGATCCTCTAACTTACTGGAAAGAGAGAGCTGTAATCTTTCCTCATTTGTATGTGCTTGCTAAAAAATATCTTTGCATGCCAGCAACAAGTGTCCCTTGTGAGAGGATTTTTTAAAAGGCTGGAGAAATTATCTGTAAAAAAAGAAGTAGGCTAAGTCTTTCGACAGCAGAGAAATTTATATTTTTGAATAAATATCTATAAGAAAGTGAGACATTGTGGCTTGATTTCTTTTATTAATATTCATTTTTCATGAACAAAATAACATTATACAATGTGAAGAGCCGACAGGTTACAAGCTTCACATATTAGAAAAATACAATAACTAAACAACACATTTTTTAATGGCTCATTGTAAAGGTTGTTTCAGATTAACACCTGCAAGTGACTACTAGGTGTCGCCGTGGAGACGGGTGTCGGATTGATTCGAAGCCTCGACACAATATGGACGTTTGCTTCAACTGTTTCATTGCTTCACGAAGCCTCGATCTGCCCATCACTACCGTTCAGTCTCTTGAATTGGTACCAGATTCCGCACAGCTTCAGGAAAGTTTGAGGAGAATGCCGCTTCCCTTCCTTACGCTGTATAGGCGTTATTGCCGGTGCTAGCGAACACGTTGAATCGGAAGTGCGCGAGTCCTTTTCTGCTAGAGTGCTCACAGGTGAGTGAAATCTCGATCCGCCTGACCGCTGACAAGAGAGAGGGACGGTCTCTCTCAAGGTCCCTTTGTCTGTGATTTTGCCATACTGTTGACCACTTTCTAATTCTTTTATCTTTCATTTTCTTTCATTGTTTGTTGCTTTAATCTGTGTATATACATGTAATCCGTGTAACTTTAGTTCAACGGTATACGTAGTTTTCCTTTATTAAATACATTATATTCATTTGATTGACTCCGTTTGCTGCTCACATTACGAGGTCCCTTCAATGTTCGATCAAGCTACGAGCTTTACAAATTTGTCAATACTTAAATAGTATTTTTATAGAACAAGAAAGTAAATTTTCATGGCCAGAGGAATAACTTCTCTTGAACGTCTATAATAACTTTCATGAGGTTTGATGAAGATCGGACGATCAGTTTTGCTGGACAAAGCAGATTATTCGATAATAAATTGACCCCATGCAAGATTATCTTGGAATCGATCTATCCTAGACAATTGACATATTAATATTTAATTATAATTCATTGTGATTGATTATTGATATATACAATTGATCTAATTTTGCCTGCCTACTGTATATGGAGAACTGATTATAATTCGTTGCATTCAGTTGTCCATACAGACTGCTGGCAACTTTTTCCCTTTACGCGTAATTTTAATCTATGTATGCGATTACTGGACATATTCATGACTAGTTATTAAAATCATATTCCCTTTATTTGAGCTAAGAATCGCTACAACTGGGCCAGGAGAGCACTTCTGAAAAAGGACCAATTATAGCGTGCCCAAGTCACACGGAGTTCCCCGATGAAAGCGATGCGCACACACAGCCGATATCGTTTACACTGCAGGTCTTGATGCCCAATTCTAATTGGAGAAAACAACCTCTACATATGCACGACTACGCCACCCTGTTAACCAGGGAAATATTAATACTAGTGAATTTAACCACCTACAAGGGACACACAGGAGCGTGGTTTTCGAATGGAGGGCCGGAGACGTGGATACAAAAATACAAAAGCTTTATTTTAGTCCATCTTAAAAGACAACATTAAACAACTGGGTCGACATTCGTCCTTCGACATTCACAACTCTTAAAGAAACCAAAAAGGAGGCCGAGGCTTAACAATGGCAGGTACACTATTTAATTGAGCACAAGGCTCCTATAATCACTCTTACCACCCTGTGCACAGGTATCAACACACACACTCCAATAAGGTCAAGCATGAACACACAGCACTCCGTCCCTAACCCTCCACCAGCGCACGTGAGGGCCTACTAGCGGCCTGCCCTGACGCCTCGGCTCCTGTAACAGAAGACAGAATTAACTAAACAAATGAACTAACAACAACGACACATGAAACTTAAAAGTTCCAAAGGAAAGAAACAAAATGACAAAACATTGAAATGATCAATCAGAGAATCATGAACCCAACTACGCTGAGGTTTAGAATTTGGGCACCTAAACTGGGTGGATATTCACCCCACTTTCATACTCAAAATAAATCACATTAAACAGAGCAAACAAAAGAGATAAAGCAAAAACACTGAAAACAAATTAAACGAAACAAACCAAATACAACAAACAAAAATGAATTTAAACAAACAATATTTATAAACAAATGCACAGAAAAACCAATAAAGTAAATGTACAGCAAACAAAACAAACAAAGAGACTGGTTAAAAAGAACCCAGCGATCGCAGAATCACATGAACGCTGGAGAGCAGGGCCTCATGTATCAACACTGCGTACGTCAGCTTTCACGTTCACGGCCAGATGTACTAACAGTGAAATTAACTTCAGAATGTGCGTTCCTCCAAGTAAACTTCATGTCTGGCGTACGTATATTTGACGACTCATAGAGGCAATAAAGTGAAGTGGCAAACATTACACTACGAATTGTTCTATCGCACCACCAGCTGTCAGATATCGCTTATAATTTGTAATTGATAAATTATTTGACATATTATTGTCACACGAGTCTTATTAAAATATTCTATTATGCAACTAAGTAAGAACATATATAAAGCATGTGCAAATTGATACAACCCGTCTAGCAATGGCAGTGTTGGCTTAACTAGGAATAAAAAATAAACTTCATTAATTCGGTCAGTAAAGATAAAAAAGAAAGTAATATTTTTATTCAGCAAGGACACATTGAATTTGTTTAAAAGTGAGAGTAAATGCATTTGTAATATTACAAAAGATTATACGATTTCTATATCTGTTTGATTTAAGTTTTTATTCATTAAAGAATCCTGAAAATACTATATCACGGTTTCCACGAAAATATGAAGCAGAAGCACACCTGTTTTCAACACTGATAATAATCATAAATGTTTCTTGATCATCAGATCCTCATATTAGAGTGATTTCTGAAGGATCATGTGACACTGAAGACTGGAGTAATGATGCTGAAAATTCAGCTTTGATCACAGGAATAAATTACACTTTCACACAGAAGACATTTTCAGTGAAATTTCGTTTCTTGCTTGCTTTAGCCATGTTCTTGCAGGTTTCTTTTGCCAAATTGGACTAATTACCATATTTAAAATAATTTAATTGGGGGAGGAGACTGGCTGGGGCGTTGTGCTCGTGCATGTGCGCTCAATTTTACGTTAATTGGGATGTACAAAGAGAATATGCGTGGGATCCTTCGTACGCAGAGATTCATGCATCTGCTTTTTTTTTGTGCGAACGCACATTTACATCTTTGTCCTTACGCAATGTTTTAGTATGAATTCAACGCAAGTCTTTGTACATGAGGCCCCAGGTGCCTCATTTATAACCGTTGCGTACGCACAAAACAGGCCCTGAAAGAGGCGTACGCCACTTCCGACGCATAAGTTGTGATTTATAAAAACAAACTTGACGGAAAAATGTGCGCACCTGCACGCAAACTCTGACCCATGCGTACGAACGTTTTGGAGATGGAGCAGTTTAACCGATGGTGAGCTGGAGTTAAATGTTTTTTTTGGTCACTTTTAGACAGAAAATCTAAAGAAAATTATACATATACAGAAAGATAATACAAATATAATTTCACTCACCAAGCATATCACTTGAGGCAAATATTCATCCCTTCTTAAATGTCCGCGCCAGCGAGCGCGTTGTGCCGTTTAGTGAAACTAACGCCTATCTAACGACAGAGTCCTAATCATAAAAACAGTGCATGTTCACAATAACAGTTTAAATAAATAAAATAATGATTTAAACTGTTTTACTTCTGATATAAACATTTAGATTAAATATGCCATTGTCATTGATGGAGTTAAACACTTAAACATGAAATCATTACTGAGAAGTTACAACATTTTTTACATTCAATAAATATAAATATTTGTTGTGGATGCAATGCTTTTGAACCCCTTTTATCTGACATGCTGTGTTTTAATATTTTAACTAAAGAGATAATTGCTTATAGCAGATTGTCTGAGAAAATAGTTTCGTGCAAATAATGCACAACAGTCTATCTGTTTCCATTAAAAATATAAATCAATAAAAAATACTATTTGGCCAGTGGAAAAGATTGTGAAAACTTTCTCTGAAATGTATTTTACACTATTTGATTTATTTATTCAAAAACAAGGCAAGGATAGGCTACTAAATTATTTTTATTAATGTAGGCTAATGTGACGGCACATCCGTATTAGGCTATTTCATATTTTCCTAATGTCTATACCGTTAAACATGTTATCACGTGGATGAATAATCATATGCAAATGATATGCAGATGAGGATATGCATAGTAAAACTAGGCGTTGTAAGCTCCATATATGGTTATTTCGGGGTGTTGACGCGTGTGCGCACAATCTTCCGCTGACTGAGATTTATCGGGATTTATAAAGGGAATTCTTCATAGTGGGTCGCAAGTCCAACTAACGCACACACACACACACACACACACACACACACACAGAGGAGAAGGCTATCGCCATGTCAACGGAGCACGGGAATGCGGGAGGGGCATGTGAATGGGAAATAGCAGCTGCCAACAACCCACAGCAACGAACTATCCGCCATAAAGCTATAAACCAAATGACTGTTACATAAAGTCAAAAATCTATGTGCTAACTAATTAGCCAAACACATACCTCAAAAGCGGAAGGGATGAACACAGACCAAAAGGGGCGGTCCCCGGCAATGACGCACAGGCGGTGACCACACACACACACACACACACACACAAGTGCGTCCCACCACAGTTGCCTATATCCGTTTTTTTGACCGTCTGTTTACACGTTCTTTAAATTGTGACCCATATCTGATTAATGTGTTTACACTTGACATCTGAAACATCGCGCATGTTTAAAGGGGGCTCTTGCACAGATGGACGAAGGTGAAATATGCTTGGTGCTAGCTCTGCGATATATGTGAAGTTCGCGAAACATCACCATGATTTTGAGGCGGAGGACGAAAAGTGTCATCATTGCAGGCTGTGCATACGCTTCAGTTACTCAGGATCTCAGGACCGGTGTGGTGGGAGGGCTTTAACGAGGAGCAATGGGTCAGAAATTTTACGGTGAGCAAGACGACCTTTGATATGTTGTCAACGTGTGTCCACATTCCTCTCCTACAACGACACAACGTTTCGTCGGGCCATCCGTCCCTTTGCAGAGGCGCGTCGGGTTGCTCTCTCGCGGAGACGCAGCCTAATGCCTCAGAAAATCCGATCTGCCTGTTTACATGACAGTCGCATTGGCACATATCTGATTATATCTGATTTATTTCCACATATGAATGAGACCTGAAACCGATCTCGAAATATCCGAATGCATGCGTGTTTTTCCTGTTTACATGGTCATAGAACACATCCGATTCCGAGGAGCAAAAAATCGGAATTGGGTCACATTTCACTGACAGTGTAAACGAGGCCAGGGCTGGGGCGGTGCATTAGTACGGAGCCCCTAAAGGGACGTGGTGGTGGAAAAATTTTAGGATTGGAGAATTTTAGCATAAAGGTTGTTTTGAGGAGAATAGGGTTGTTGCTCATTGTCTAGGTTACTGTGTAAAAAGGTGTCGTTTGTGTTTTAACAACGTTTAGCTCAAGAATATTGATCCGGGAAGTTCGAATAGATGTGAATATATTGCCAACTTCACTGAACACACCTTGAGTTAAGCACTGACCGCATTTCTTTATATTTGACTACAAGTTCAAACACTATGAAAGGCTCCGTTAACGTGCGGAGCTCTGAAACACTGCCAGCGGGACATTAGACAGGGACTGTCTGCCCGAGCTCAAAACAGGTTTTGCGAGGGAACGCAAAAGTTTTGCGAGGGAATGCAAAGTTTCTCGAGGGAACGCAAAGTTTCTCGGGGGAACGCAAAAGATTTGTAAAAAAAAAAAAATCTCCCATCCTAAAAAGTTTTACACCACCACATCCCTTTAGGGGCTCCGTACATTAGTGATGTTACATATGACACTGAAGCTTCAAAGCGCGTATAGAGTATGCAGCGCAATTCCTCATGAAGCTGTGTGCCGGAGCGGGTGCTGTCTTCAGAGGAACACGTGATCAGCGGAAAACTAATCCTCACTTTCTTTCCAGTCGCGTGAATGCTTCACTCTGGTGTCGGACTGTTTGAACCCAGATCACAACGCTACAGGTTTTTGGAAGTTTAAGTCCATTTACTAACATTTATATATATATATATATATATATATATATATATATATATACACTCACCTAAAGGATTATAAGGAACACCTGTTCAATTTCTCATTAATGCAATTATCTAATCAACCAATCACATGGCAGTTTCTTCAATGCATTTAGGGGTGTGGTCCTGGTCAAGACAATCTCCTGAACTCCAAACTGAATTTAAGAATGGGAAAGAAAGGTGATTTAAGCAATTTTGAGCGTGGCATGGTTGTTGGTGCCAGACGGGCCGGTCTGAGTATTTCACAATCTGCTCAGTTACTGGGATTTTCACGCGCAACCATTTGTAGGGTTTACAAAGAATGGTGTGAAAAGGGAAAAACATCCAGTATGCAGCAGTCCTGTGGGCGAAAATGCCTTGTTGATGCTAGAGGTCAGAGGAGAATGGGCCGACTGATTCAAGCTGATAGAAGAGCAACTTTGACTGAAATAACCACTCGTTACAACCGAGGTATTCAGCAAAGCATTTGTGAAGCCACAACACGCACAACCTTGAGGCGGATGGGCTACAACATCAGAAGACCCCACCGGGTACCACTCATCTCCACTACAAATAGGAAAAAGAGGCTACAATTTGCAAGAGCTCACCAAAATTGGACAGTTGAAGACTGGAAAAATGTTGCCTGGTCTGATGAGTCTCGATTTCTGTTGAGACATTCAGATGGTAGAGTCAGAATTTGGCGTAAACAGAATGAGAACATGGATCCATCATGCCTTGTTACCACTGTGCAGGCTGGTGGTGGTGGTGTAATGGTGTGGGGGATGTTTTCTTGGCACACTTTAGGCCCCTTAGTGCCAATTGGGCATCGTTTAAATGCCACGGCCTACCTGAGCATTGTTTCTGACCATGTCCATCCCTTTATGGCCACCATGTACCCATCCTCTGATGGCTACTTCCAGCAGGATAATGCACCATGTCACAAAGCTCGAATCATTTCAAATTGGTTTCTTGAACATGACAATGAGTTCACTGTACTAAAATGGCCCCCCCAGTCACCAGATCTCAACCCAATAGAGCACCTTTGGGATGTGGTGGAACGGGAGCTTCGTGCCCTGGATGTGCATCCCACAAATCTCCATCAACTGCAAGATGCTATCCTATCAATATGGGCCAATATTTCTAAAGAATGCTTTCAGCACCTTGTTGAATCAATGCCACGTAGAATTAAGGCAGTTCTAAAGGCGAAAGGGGGTCAAACACAGTATTAGTATGGTGTTCATAATAATCCTTTAGGTGAGTGTATCTAAGGCTATAGCATATGTTACATGATCATATATTCTGCAATAAACAGCATAGAAACCATAAAATAATTAGACCACCATTTACTTGCATCAAGCAACTCTGTTGGTATTTTTATAATTAGTATTAATATAATTTTTAGATTAAATTTATTGCCACACTTTAATATGTGAATTATATTATCAGAAAATGATAACATTTAGCGTTGTCAGGGTTTTATTTGTGCTTAATGGGTAAAACAACGGCGCTGCGCACTCGGGTGCTCATAAACACGGCTGCTATAATGGTTTCCCGAAACGTTCAGGGGAAACCCTCAGTGCTTCATGATGCTTCATTTGCTCATCCCTACGGTGCATCCAAGTCTCAACAGAACAGAGAACGCCTGGGCCGGGAGTCGAGGAAACCAGGCTTGGCAGGACGAGAGTGGAAGCAGGACAGCAATGAAAATGCAAACAAAAGGAGGATATATAGGACACCATCCCTCCTGTAGGTAAAATGATTTACGTGATGCAGAGGGAAGTTAGGGTTAGGTGTTGAAAAATACAACAGCTCCCCCCAAGGGTTAGGTGTTGAAAAATACAACAGCTCCCCCCAACCTAGCACCCGTCTAGGAAGGTTTGGAATAGGGAGACTGAGGAAAAGGCACGGGCCGACGCTTGTTAGACTATACCAGTTCTCCTGACTAAGAGATCCTCCCACCTGGGCTTCGGGACTTCTTATTTAAAATACTATACAATCCACAGGGTCTACTCTGGGTAAGTTTTAGGGAATGAGCAGGCATAGGCCTAGAACCAACCAGACTCGGTATAGGGTTAGAGTTAGGGGAAATCGATCCAAAATCCAGACCTGAGGTCTGAATCTGGTTGGGCACTGTCCTTCGTGCAACTGGCCGCTTCAAAATAAACACCAAAATGAACCCAAATACTGCTTAGAGAGATGTATAAAATTATAAAAAGGGCTAAATTGCCGCGGGTTACTCCAATCTGGGTTGAATAACAGCAGAAACGAAGGGTAGGTGTCAGATAAGATGTGGAAAGGGCATACCACGAGATCAAAACATTAAAACATTAAACAGACAAACTCAGAGCCTGTTTGGGCTGAGAGAAAAAATATTTGTGGCTCAGCAACATCACCTCACACAAATGATGGCGGCCATTTTATCCTTTTACAGTCTGTGTCATTCAGGAACTATCTCGCGACGCGTTTCGGCCATCCTACGGCACTCATCAGGCGAGTTCGAACGACTGTTATGTCTCCTTCCCTCCGTACTTTGTAGTAATACTGAGGGCGTGGCCCCTCCCACTCTCTCCAAGCACCATCAGCATAATATATGCTTCATAAATCGTTTTTCTGCTATCAACTTTGTTGTTTTTAATTTTAAAATTTATTTCTCATTTTTATAGCTCTATACATACACTCACAAACACTCCAGGAACATCCCAATGCCCAAAATGAAGTCCAGAGTACGAGGCACGGGCTGGATTAGGGGAAATCGATCCAAAATCCAGACCTGGTCTGAATCTGGTTGGGCACTGTCCTTCGTGCAACTGGCCGCTTCAAAATAAACACCAAAATGAACCCAAATACTGCTTAGAGAGATGTATAAAATTATAAAAAGGGCTAAATTGCCGCGGGTTACTCCAATCTGGGTTGAATAACAGCAGAAACGAAGGGTAGGTGTCAGATAAGATGTGGAAAGGGCATACCACGAGATAGGGTTAGGGGAAATAAAATCCAGAGCCTGGACCTAGGGTCCAGACACGGCTATGCACTGTCCTTCCGGCCGCTGGCCACTCCAGGCAGAAAACTACGCCAACACACAACCTGAGTGCACATGCTCTCTCCAACACCCGCAGAGTCTAAAACCCAAGGCTCCACTTACTAACCTGAACTCTTTAATAAATGTAAAAACTCATACCACTGAAAAACAGACATATAGCTTTTCAATAATGAACCAGAGAGGGCTGTAGGGCCCAGGGCCCCAGGAAAACAGGGCTGTGTGGCCCTGATATAACACATCCTAGGGCTAAATGAGTTTGGGCTATTTTGCCCAGGGTAGAGTATCTTAGGGGTGTGAGTGGTAGGTTTAGGCCCCAGGAGGGGGTCGTGTTCAGAGGGTTATTGTAAGGGAGGGCAGTGACGGGTAGGATTAGTGAAGATGTGAGTATGGACTTAGTAAATATGTTTGTTCTGATTTTGAGATAAAAAAGAGACGGGTAGCCATTAAGGCGAGAGGAAAATGAATGATCATGAGAATGAAGGTGCTTTATGTCTCATTGAGGCCTCTGGGGTAGCGAGCATCCAGACGCTTGATCCAGGCCCCCTCATGCCACAATCTTTCTTTTAGGGACCATCCCGGATCGCTCTGAAGGCCCGTAATCCGCAGGGCCTCAAGGCCATGCATAATGAAGTGTCTAACTAAGTGTCTGCGTTTCTCTATCTTGTGCATGATGTTGTGTGCATGCTGATACGCTCTGACTCGCAGTTCATTCTTAGTTTGACCGACATATTGCTTCTGGCACTTGAGACAAAAGACTAAATATACACAATTGGTACATTGGTGAGAGAGAGGATGAGAGAGTTTAAAAATCTGGCCGTTAAATTGGTTCTTAACCCACTTAAGTGACACAAAATATTTACATTTGCCAATTCGGCCTTTTGGTGAAGGTGTGGGCAGTTTGCTTTGCACCAGAAGGTCAAGAATGTTTTCATTCCTTCTGTATGCCGCGATTGGCTTATGATGTTGTAAATAGTTTGTGGAAGTGAGGAACTTGAAAAAATTAGATTTAACGGCCCGATTGAGTCGCTGACTCGCACCTGAAAAATGTGACACCAGAGGAATAATTTTGTGTCTGGAAATCATGTCCAGGGTAGGCAAAGGCTTGGGTTTATCGAACGTTTTCAGAACTTTTCTGAGAAACATACGGGAATAACCTCGTTCCCTAAGTGCTGTGAAGAGAGTTTTCGTGGCAGCAAAAAAGGAAGACTGTTCAGAGCAGATTCTTTTAAAACGAAGCAACTGTGACTTTACAATACCCCGGAAAGTGTGACTCGGGTGAAAACTGCGTTTATGTAGAAGTGCATGAGTATCAGTCTCCTTGAAGTAAACCCTAAAATCTAACTTCCCAGTGGGAAGGAACCTTGGCCCCTTATATGACACAACATCCAAAAAATTCACTTCGGTTTCGTGAACTGTGAATTTAATGGTGATCGACTCTTGGTGTGTGTTCAGGTGGTCAGTGAAAATTGTGAAATCCTCGAGAGAGTGAGTCCAGACACCCCAGATGTCGTCGAGAAACCTATAGTATGCGAAGGGTTTTTTAACGGCCGAGAGTAATGCCGACTCCTCCCAATCGGCCATAAAGATGTTTGCGTAGGAGGGCGCAAACTTTTTGCCCATGGCCGTTCCCTTCACTTGCAGATAAAATTTGGAGTCAAATTCAAAATCATTTTTTGTTAAATTAATCTCTAATAGTTTCAAAATATACTCGTCTGGTCTTCTTGAGTCTGGATACTTTTCCATGAATTTTTTGACTGCTTCCAAGCCCACTTTGGTCTCAATGTTAGTATACAAGCTATCAACGTCAATTGTGAAGAGAAGGGCATTGGAAGGAATTTGGAGTCTACCAATTTTCTCGATAAAATCATAAGTATCTTTTAGATAGCTGGGGTGTCTCGTGGAAAGAGGATTTAAAAAGTGCTCGATGTACTCTGCTGTATAGTAGGTTTCACTATTACAATCTGACACGATTGGTCTTCCTGGAGGAATCTGAAACGGTAAGCTCCAACTTTTCGGTTCTTTGTGTATCTTGGGTAACAAATAAAACCTTCTTGGTCTTGGTGAATGATCTCCTTCCAAGTACTTTTTCTGAGCACCATTAATGATTCTTTTTGAGCACATTTCCTCTAAAATATCCTGGACTTCACTAGCTGTTTGAGGAAAAATCGGTTCCTCTAAAGGTCTATAATGTTCACTGACTGCGAGCTGTCTCTCTCCTTCCCAAATGTACTGGTCTCTATCAAGGATAACTGCTGCATTACCCTTATCCGCAGGCTTGATGACAATCTCTCTATTTTTTCGTAACTCTTTTAAGGCTTTTAATTCACCTGCTGTCAGGTTTTCTTTCTCTTTAATTCCCCAGTGCAAATGTTTGTATGCATAACTATCTGCTCCGATTAATTTGGAGATCTCTTTAGGTAGACTGGATAGAGCCGGTGTCCAGTCTGAGGAATGAGTAAATGGAAGTTTTTTCTTTGAATTTTTCTTCCCTTCAAAAAAAGTTTCTAGTTTAACTCTGCGATGGTACGCTTGTAAATCTGCTAATAATTCAATTTTTTGAGTTTTGCTCTGCGGAGTAGGTATGAATGAGAGACCCTTAAGCAGCACTGAGGTCTGGTCTACATTGAGGACGAGTGATCGCGAAAGGTTAACTATGAGCTTGTGAGAGCCTTCTATTTGGTTATTGTTGGCAGGCAGTTTAACGCCTTCATCCAGTGTTCTAAAACTGCTCTCGCTGTCACTGGTCTCCAATGGATCCCATCCTCACCGACGTGAAAATGCTCTGTGGGCAGCGCCGGGATAAAGCTCAAGTGGTGCATGATATGTGTATTAATGTGTTCTAACATGCCCTGTTCCCCAAGTGGAAGTATTCTCGAGAAGTTAATTATGGGGAAGAGAACCTCGGTCTCAGGCAGTCTCTTTTTTGCTACTCTGAACACTTTTTGAAGCTCTGTGATGGCTGTCATTCGGTATCTCTGCTGTCTGTTGTTCAAGCCAAAGGCTAACACTAGTTTCTCAGGAATTGTCTCAATAATGGCCTTTTCGATCAAGTTCCCAGCGTGCTGGAATTTGGCCCCTGGGTAGCTCTCTATTTGTAAATCCTCACAATTAGAAGCTGGAAACCTTGAGACATTCGAGTCCCCTATGATGACATATCTTCGGTTCAAAGTGAGACTCCAATCACACATTTTCTTTTTTGTAGTCATATGTCTGTGGGGAAGACCCAGGGAAACTCGTGCTCGTGAAGGAGTGATCTCTCCCGTCGCTTTTGTGAGCGGCGGGGGTGGTGAGTTTGTGGTCACCGAAAAGGGCACGAGTCTGGGTCTCTCAAAGACAGGAGATAATGGCTCTACTATGACAGCTACATGTTCATCCTTCCCTCTAACTTTCATTGGTATTTCAGCTAACAGATCTCTTTCGTTTAAAAACTCAGACAATGGAGAGGGTGTTCTAGGATGTGGTTCAGAGTGGTCAGAAAAGAGAAGCTCACTGCTCTGAGGTGAGGCTGCTGTTTGATAAGGGCACGGATATGAGTCTTCGCTCACTGGGGCCATCAGGTCCCCTTGAGACCCCTCTGCTCGCCGTGGAAGGTCCGGCTCTACTCTTTGTTCCACGACAGCAGAGGGTTGGGTCTCAATGGGTCTGACTGGTGAAGGGGTGCAGTGCAACACTTTTTCCGTCCTTTTGTGGGGACGTTGTTGGAGAGGAGTGAGCTCTGTAGCCTGTATGGGCTGAAGAGTCTTCTGGAGACCAATTGGAGGGACCTCCTCCTCGAAAGACCAGTCTCCTCTTTTTGGAGAAGAAGTGGTCGTGGTCTCATGGCCTCTAAAAAGGTGTGGTGAGGTTTGCACCTCCATGTGTTGCTGCAAGGTACTACCAGGCCCAGTGGGGAGAGCCGACGCACTAGCCACTAATAGTGGTGGTGAAGGAGCGCGTGCCATTGGGGCGGTAACAGTAGTGGTCTGGGTACGGGATGTATGTCCCCCCTGAATCACTGCCTCCGCATATGTTGACGCGCGTGCAGTCGCCACAGGTGGTGTGGTGGAAGTGCTTGGCATTTCAGCTCTAATCAAAGTCTCCGCCTGTTCGATAGACTCATTACTAACGCGGGACTGATAATTTTTACCTGCCCAGCCAGCCGCTGTTTCAAACGCTTTTGGCCAATCTGTGTGGTTATCAAATTTACGAATTCTCTTCAAAATGTCCTCAATAAGTGACTCATAGTGTTCCTCTAGAATCTGCTGTGCATTGAACGCCCAATTCCTAGCGTTGCCCTCTAGCATGAGGCTAACTGTCTGTGTCGGAAATGCTGGCTTGATCGTTCCAATGAGCAGCTGGGAAAGTCTGCGAAAGGTGATGGGCTGATTGTCGTTCACCTTCGTTGTCACATTATTGAAATGATGCGTTACTTTTATCAGATCAAAAAAAGCTTTGATAGTTTGTTTGAGGGCTGGCTGTGCAGGTATGTAATCAGTTCTTTCTCTGTGTGTGTACTGATTTTTCTGTGTAAATTCACGTGTGTTGAGCCTTTCCCCAAACCTACTCTTTTCCTGGGGAAAGTAGCGTGGAATGCTATCCCTTCTTGCTCTTTTCACTTGTGGCTCTCTATCTATTGAAATATCAATATCTCTAAATCTGCCCCCATGATTGACGAAAGAGACTTTTTTATTTCCTTTTTGGGAAATAGAATGTGAGGGTACATTGTACCAGGAGTTCCTTCTCTGGAAATTCGGTTGAGGGAATGATCTGGAGTCAGTAAAGCGTCTCTGTTGCTGATGGGGAACCCAATCCCCACCAGTAACATCTTCAAAAAATTCACGCTCTGCGTGTTCATTAATATATGGATCATTCCAGGGAACTCTATTTGTGTTTGTGTTTTTCTTCCCTCGTCTCTTTCTGTTTTTATTCTTTCTAAAATTTCCTGTCTGTGTGGGAGGTCTGTATGGACCTACAACCACAGTGGGGCGCTCTGACCTACCGGGAGTTCTTTTTGGATCTCTGACCGGTCTAAATGAATCATGGGAAACCGTTCTAGGTCTCTGAGAGGGCCCAGGCCTGGACCCTCTGAAATTCTGTGATGGCCCACGCAGGTTATGGCCAGAGCCCTGGCCAAACCTGTGTGCGGATCTACCTCTTTCTCTAAATCTTTCTCCTTTATTAAAACTGAAATTTTCTTCTTCTGCATCAAAGTGTGCATTGGGATTGAGAGGTAAATAATTGTTTCTTCGTGAAACTGGAGAAACACTAGATAACCTGAGTCTTAAACGTGGAGTGCTACGTTGTCTCACACGGCCTCTAAAGTTATTCATAGTGGAATGAGTTTAAAATAAAATAAAATCAAAATAATAATCAAAATAATAGTTGGAGAAAAAACACAGCTGTAAAAACAGTGCAAGCTTTGTGCAACGTTTCGGTATGTTTAATACCTTCCTCAGGCAAGCTTGCAACAAACAACAAAAAACAAATAAAACAATACACTATATAGATATATATAATAATATACTATGTTGTATGATTAAATATAAATATCTATATATGTATATATGTAGCTATAATCAATGTGCAATATAGGTTTTTGAGTTTGAAATCGCAGAGCAGTTTTTCCGTGTCGATCGTTCTCAAGAGAGAGGAGAGTGAAATGGTGGGGGCGCGCGTGCGCGTTCCCCTTTTATAGGCTATTTTTGAAAAAAAGCCCAACTCGAAAATAGTGCTAAATAAGCTTATTTTACCCCAATTTATGGATCTAAGACGGCGAATTGTTGGTAAATAAGGTCCTTGTTGCCTTTGAAAAAGAGTTTTAGTGATAACTATTATAGTTTTTGAGTAAAAAATTAATTTCGTGAAACTCGGTCTCTCTCTCCTCCTGCACATGGTGAAGCTACATTGAGACAATGTAATGCACGACGAAAAACAGTGATATAAAATCGAAACAGAGTAACAATAAGACAAAACTCACATGTATGTGAAGCTAAGACCACTGTGAACAATATTACTGTGATAGAAGTTGCATTTTTCTTTTGTAAGAGTGTTAAATAATTTTATTTATGCAAACCTCGTGGCGACGATCAGGGACGATCAGGGACGCCATCGGATGACGTCATGAGCACATGTTTCTCTATTGAAACACCTCATGAAGGAAAACATTGTTTTAAAAATATAATCCTTGATGTAATAAGAAAAACAATGGCATATATATGTAGTTTAGACCTTAAGGAAGAGATGTGTGACCATAGATTATAATATAAATGTTCAGAAAGTGGTATAAAAAATTATTGAAACTCTGACTCGTGCTCTATTGTCTCAATATATCCAAATGTAATCTATAAGCATCCTTCAAGGTAATGCTTATTTATATAATAATAATACTTCCAAAGATAGTGAATATGCTGATGATTATGGCATTCTCATGATTTTGATGAAAAAGTGAGTTTTGATGTATAAATGATTTTTGAAAGTATGTGTGTGTGGGAGAGAAAATGGCCAACTGGATGAATCTGTATTGTTTTCATTACAATCCATGTTTATAAATCCTGAATGAGTATATTTAATAATAGATGGATCATCAATTAAATCTGTACAAAGAGGAAAATGTTTATAATAGTGAATTTGTATTCCTTGAGTTAATGGTTCTAATATAACTATATCTACATGTATATATGTACGTATATACCCCATAAATATAACAGATTGTACATGATGATCCATCAAGATAAACAATATAACAGTAAATATGTTCATGTTATATATATGTGTTTTATTTAACCTCTATTTATATTGTTATATATGATTTTAGTTGAATCCCTATGAGCTTTTTTTGATTTTTGTTTGCACCATTCTGTTGAATTTATGTACTTACTCAACAAAATGATTTTCATTTTTGTTATTGGAGTCATTCATAAAATTTTCCAACACACACATATGTACATTTATACATAAAAGATACATCATACATTACCTAATACATCCACAAAATTTGTTTGTGAGTATCTATGTAATGTTCTGATGATAGATATTTATTTCCTCTCTGCCAATATATGCAAGATTTATACTTTTTTCATGCCAGATTTTTATTATATTAATCATGTTTACAATATTTAGACCTCCATCAATCATGTTGTAGATTATATATCAATCAATCATGTTTGTTAATTTTTATATATCTATTAGTCCTGTTTATAGCTCATGTTCCATATGTATGTATCTATCGTATCTATATTAGTTTATTTACTATGGAAATCATGTATCATGTTTGTGACTTATGTTTCTTATGTATGTACCTCTTGTATCTATATTTATATATTTTTTATTATGAAAATCATGTATCTTGCAAGATAGGCTATGCTCTTATATAGAGTGAGATTGGTTTGTATTTAATATATCAATTTTTTGAGGTGTATTAATGCAAAGGTGAGTGAGTAACATGCGCACAACAGGTCAAGGTCAACACAGCGTCCACCCAGAGCCCAGAGACGGAGGCACGGGCTGGTAAGGGGAAATAAAATCCAGAGCCTGGACCTAGGGTCCAGACACGGCTATGCACTGTCCTTCCGGCCGCTGGCCACTCCAGGCAGAAAACTACGCCAACACACAACCTGAGTGCACATGCTCTCTCCAACACCCTCAGAGTCTAAAACCCAAGGCTCCACTTACTAATCTGAACTCATTAATAAATGTAAAAACTCATACCACTGAAAAACAGACATATAGCTTTTCAATAATAAACCAGGGAGGGCTGTAGGGCCCAGGGCCCCAGGAAAACAGGGCTGTGTGGCCCTGATATAACACATCCTAGGGCTAAATGAGTTTGGGCTATTTTGCCCAGGGTAGAGTATCTTAGGGGTGTGAGTGGTAGGTTTAGGCCCCAGGAGGGGGTCGTGTTCAGAGGGTTATTGTAAGGGAGGGGTTAGGGTTAGGGTTAGGGTTAGGGTTAGGGTTAGGGTTAGGGTTAGGGTTAGGGTTAGGTTAGGTTAGGGTTATAGGGATAAAAACGAAAAGTGCACCCCCCTGAAGTGCACCCCCTGAACTGGATTTCCCTATATCTCGAGTTCTATAGGACCCAGAGAGCTGAAACTCCGCCCATATACTAATTGGGGGGCGGGGCGTCGATTGCACTTGGTTTGGGACCTCTAGCGCCACCAGGCGCCGAGATATGGAAGTGCACCCCCCTGATTTTTGTACCTAGAGAGCTGAAACTCCGCCCATATACTAATTAGAGGGCGGGGAGTCGAATGCACTTGGTTTGGGAGCTCTAGCGCCACCAGGCGCCGAGATATGGAAGTGCACCTAGTGTTTTTTTTGTGGGTGGGATTTGTGTTTTTTGGGGTGGGACTTGTGTTTTTTTTTTTTTTTTTTTGGGGGGGTGGGACTTGTGTTTTTTTTTTTTTTTGGGGTGGGACTTGTGTTTTTTTGGGGTGGGACTTGTGTTTTTTTTGGGTGGGACTTGTGTTTTTTTGGGGAGGGACTTGTGTTTTTTTTTTTTTTTTTTTTTTTGGGGTGGGACTTGTGTTTTTTTTTTTTTTGGGTGGGACTTGTGTTTTTTTGGGGTGGGACTTGTGTTTTTTTTGGGTGGGACTTGTGTTTTTTTGGGGAGGGACTTGTGTTTTTTTTAATCTTTCCAAAAACTCACCCAAATCTTTCCCAAAACTTACCCAGATCTTGGGGGTGGGACTTGTGTTTTTTTTGGGTGGGACTTGTGTTGGAGTTGGGTGGGACTTGTGTTTTTTGGGGTGGGACTTGTGTTTTTTTTTTTTTTTTTGGGGGGTGTGACTTGTGTTGGAGTTGGGTGTGACTTGTGTTTTTTTGGAGGTGGGACTTGTGTTTTTTGGAGGTGGGACTTGTGTTTTTTTGGAGGTGGGACTTGTGTTTTTTGGTGGGAATTGTGTTTTTTTTGTGAACATATAGTTCCGCCCAGGAAGCAGTGAGCGCCAAAAGCTAGGTATCATTCGAAAGGTCTTGGCGAGGCCTTTAAAATGACACCCTACTTGTATCGTTAGGACCTTTGGGGGCGGAGCTATGGGACCAAATACAATCATGTATCCAAAAATTATCTCGGTCTAGGAAAGTCGAAACGACTCGTGATTGGTGTCATTGGAAAGGTCTCTGCGAGTGCTTTCCAATGACACCTTGTTTGTGTCGCTGCGACCTTCCTAGGCCGAGATACAGTTTTGATACATGAATATATTTTGTCCCATAGCTCCGCCCAGGAAGCAGTCAGCGACATGATCTAGGTATCATTCGAAAGGGCTTTCTGAGACCTTTCCAACGAGACTACTCTGATGTCTCTGTGATGTTGGAGTCATGAGATATTGGCACTCGAAATTTAACAGGAAGTGACCCTATAGCTCCGCCCAGAAAGCTTATCTTTCCCAAAACTCACCCCAGATTTTGGGGGCGTGACTTTGGGGGTGTGTCTTGTGTTTTTTGGGGGTGGGACTTGTGTTTTTGGGGGTGGGACTTGTGTTTTTTGGGGGTGGGACTTGTGTTTTAATAATTATGAGGGGTAGGGTTAGGGGTGGGTTAGGATATAGGGTCCAATACTATGGATCGGTCATGACCGATCCTAGGGGTAGGAGTTTAGTTTTAGGGTTAGGGTTAGGGTTAGGGTTAGGTTAGGATATAGGGTCCAATACTATGGATCGGTCATGACCGATCCTAGGGGTAGGTTAGGGGAAATAAAATCCAGAGCCTGGACCTAAGGTCCAGACACGGCTATGCACTGTCCTTCCGGCCGCTGGCCACTCCAGGCAGAAAACTACGCCAACACAAAACCTGAGTGCACATGCTCTCTCCAACACCCTCAGAGTCTAAAACCCAAGGCTCCACTTACTAACCTGAACTCTTTAATAAATGTAAAAACTCATACCACTGAAAAACAGACATATAGCTTTTCAATAATAAACCAGGGAGGGCTGTAGGGCCCAGGGCCCCAGGAAAACAGGGCTGTGTGGCCCTGATATAACACATCCTAGGGCTAAATGAGTTTGGGCTATTTTGCCCAGGGTAGAGTATCTTAGGGGTGTGAGTGGTAGGTTTAGGCCCCAGGAGGGGGTCGTGTTCAGAGGGTTATTGTAAGGGAGGGCAGTGACGGTTAGGGTTAGGGTTAGGGTTAGGGTTAGGGTTAGGGGAAATCGATCCAAGATCCAAACCTGAGGTCTGAATCTGGTTGTGCACTGTCCATCGTGCTTCTGGCCGCTTCAAATACAGACACCAAAATGAACCCAAATATTGTCTAGAGAGATGTATAAAATTATAAAAGGGCTAAATTGCCACGGGGTACTCCAATAAGGGCTGAATCACAGAAAACACGAAGGGTAGGTGTTAGAAAAGAGATGGAAAGGGCATTCCATGAGCTCAAAACATTAAACAGACTAACTCAACGCCTGTTTGGGCGATGAGAAAAATATCTGTGGCTCAACAACATCACCACACCACTAGTGATGGTGGCCATTCTATTTTTCTGAAGTCTGCATCATTCAGAAACATTATCCAGACCAACTCTTAGCCTGTTTGGGCTGCGAGAAAAATTATTTTTTGGTTCAGCAACATCATCCCACACATATGATGGCGACCATTACAGATTTTACGGTCTGTGTCATTCAGGAACTGTCTCGCGACGCGTTTCGGCCATCCTACGGCTCTCATCAGGCGAGTTCGAATGACTAGGGTGTCTCATTCCCTCTGTACTTTATAGTAATACCGAGGGCGGGGCCCCTCCCACTTTCTCTAAACACCATCAGCATGTATATGCTTCATAAATCGTTTTTCTGCTATCAACTTTGTTGTTTTTAATTTTAAAATTCATCTCTAATTTTTATAACTCTATACATACACCCACAAACACTCCAGGAACATCCCAATGCCCAAAATGAAGTCCAGAGTCCGAGGCACGGGCTGGATTAGGGGAAATCGATCCAAGATCCAAACCTGAGGTCTGAATCTGGTTGTGCACTGTCCATCGTGCTTCTGGCCGCTTCAAATACAGACACCAAAATGAACCCAAATATTGTCTAGAGAGATGTATAAAATTATAAAAGGGCTAAATTGCCACGGGGTACTCCAATAAGGGCTGAATCACAGAAAACACGAAGGGTAGGTGTTAGAAAAGAGATGGAAAGGGCATTCCATGAGCTCAAAACATTAAACAGACTAACTCAACGCCTGTTTGGGCGATGAGAAAAATATCTGTGGCTCAACAACATCACCACACCACTAGTGATGGTGGCCATTCTATTTTTCTGAAGTCTGCATCATTCAGAAACATTATCCAGACCAACTCTTAGCCTGTTTGGGCTGCGAGAAAAATTATTTTTTGGTTCAGCAAGGGTTAGGGTTAGGGTTAGGGTTAGGGTTAGGGGAAATAGATCCAAGATCCAGACCTGAGGTCTGAAACTGGTTGGGCATTGTCCATCGTGCAAATGGCCGCTTCAAATATGAACACCAAAATGAACCCAAATACTGTTTAGAGAGCTGTATAAAATTATAAACAGGGCTAAATTGCCAAGGGTTTCTCCAATGAGGGTTGAATCACAGCAAACACAAAGGGTAGGTGTTAGAAATGATGTGGAAAGGGCATACCACGAGAACAATACATTAAAACATTAAACAGACAAACTCGCAGCCTGTTTGGGCTGGGAGAAAAAATATTTTTGGCTCAACAACATCACCCTACACAAATGATGGTGGCCATTTTATTGTTTTACAGTCTGTGTCACTCAGGAACTGTCTCGCGACGCGTTTCGGCCATCCTACGGCTCTCATCAGGCGAGTTCGAATGACTGTAATGTCTCCTTCCCTCCGTACTTTATGGTGATACAGAGGGCGTGGCCCCTCCCACTCTCTCCAAACACCATCAGCATAATATATGCGTCATGAATTGTGTTTTTGCTATCAACTTTGTTGTTTTTTAATTTTAAAATTTATTTCTCATTTTTATAATTCCATACAAACACTCACAAACACTCCAGGAACATCCCAATGTCAAACCGAAGTCCAAAGTACGAGGCACGAGCTGAGTTAGGGGAAATAGATCCAAGATCCAGACCTGAGGTCTGAAACTGGTTGGGCATTGTCCATCGTGCAAATGGCCGCTTCAAATATGAACACCAAAATGAACCCAAATACTGTTTAGAGAGCTGTATAAAATTATAAACAGGGCTAAATTGCCAAGGGTTTCTCCAATGAGGGTTGAATCACAGCAAACACAAAGGGTAGGTGTTAGAAATGATGTGGAAAGGGCATACCACGAGAACAATACATTAAAACATTAAACAGACAAACTCGCAGCCTGTTTGGGCTGGGAGAAAAAATATTTTTGGCTCAACAACATCACCCTACACAAATGATGGTGGCCATTTTATTGTTTTACAGTCTGTGTCACTCAGGAACTGTCTCGCGACGCGTTTCGGCCATCCTACGGCTCTCATCAGGCGAGTTCGAATGACTGTAATGTCTCCTTCCCTCCGTACTTTATGGTGATACAGAGGGCGTGGCCCCTCCCACTCTCTCCAAACACCATCAGCATAATATATGCGTCATGAATTGTGTTTTTGCTATCAACTTTGTTGTTTTTTAATTTTAAAATTTATTTCTCATTTTTATAATTCCATACAAACACTCACAAACACTCCAGGAACATCCCAATGTCAAACCGAAGTCCAAAGTACGAGGCACGAGCTGAGTTAGGGGAAATAGATCCAAGATCCAGACCTGAGGTCTGAAACTGGTTGGGCATTGTCCATCGTGCAAATGGCCGCTTCAAATATGAACACCAAAATGAACCCAAATACTGTTTAGAGAGCTGTATAAAATTATAAACAGGGCTAAATTGCCAAGGGTTTCTCCAATGAGGGTTGAATCACAGCAAACACAAAGGGTAGGTGTTAGAAATGATGTGGAAAGGGCATACCACGAGAACAATACATTAAAACATTAAACAGACAAACTCGCAGCCTGTTTGGGCTGGGAGAAAAAATATTTTTGGCTCAACAACATCACCCTACACAAATGATGGTGGCCATTTTATTGTTTTACAGTCTGTGTCACTCAGGAACTGTCTCGCGACGCGTTTCGGCCATCCTACGGCTCTCATCAGGCGAGTTCGAATGACTGTAATGTCTCCTTCCCTCCGTACTTTATGGTGATACAGAGGGCGTGGCCCCTCCCACTCTCTCCAAACACCATCAGCATAATATATGCGTCATGAATTGTGTTTTTGCTATCAACTTTGTTGTTTTTTAATTTTAAAATTTATTTCTCATTTTTATAATTCCATACAAACACTCACAAACACTCCAGGAACATCCCAATGTCAAACCGAAGTCCAAAGTACGAGGCACGAGCTGAGTTAGGGGAAATAGATCCAAGATCCAGACCTGAGGTCTGAAACTGGTTGGGCATTGTCCATCGTGCAAATGGCCGCTTCAAATATGAACACCAAAATGAACCCAAATACTGTTTAGAGAGCTGTATAAAATTATAAACAGGGCTAAATTGCCAAGGGTTTCTCCAATGAGGGTTGAATCACAGCAAACACAAAGGGTAGGTGTTAGAAATGATGTGGAAAGGGCATACCACGAGAACAATACATTAAAACATTAAACAGACAAACTCGCAGCCTGTTTGGGCTGGGAGAAAAAATATTTTTGGCTCAACAACATCACCCTACACAAATGATGGTGGCCATTTTATGATGGTGGCCATTTTATTGTTTTACAGTCTGTGTCACTCAGGAACTGTCTCGCGACGCGTTTCGGCCATCCTACGGCTCTCATCAGGCGAGTTCGAATGACTGTAATGTCTCCTTCCCTCCGTACTTTATGGTGATACAGAGGGCGTGGCCCCTCCCACTCTCTCCAAACACCATCAGCATAATATATGCGTCATGAATTGTGTTTTTGCTATCAACTTTGTTGTTTTTTAATTTTAAAATTTATTTCTCATTTTTATAATTCCATACAAACACTCACAAACACTCCAGGAACATCCCAATGTCAAACCGAAGTCCAAAGTACGAGGCACGAGCTGAGTTAGGGGAAATAGATCCAAGATCCAGACCTGAGGTCTGAAACTGGTTGGGCATTGTCCATCGTGCAAATGGCCGCTTCAAATATGAACACCAAAATGAACCCAAATACTGTTTAGAGAGCTGTATAAAATTATAAACAGGGCTAAATTGCCAAGGGTTTCTCCAATGAGGGTTGAATCACAGCAAACACAAAGGGTAGGTGTTAGAAATGATGTGGAAAGGGCATACCACGAGAACAATACATTAAAACATTAAACAGACAAACTCGCAGCCTGTTTGGGCTGGGAGAAAAAATATTTTTGGCTCAACAACATCACCCTACACAAATGATGGTGGCCATTTTATTGTTTTACAGTCTGTGTCACTCAGGAACTGTCTCGCGACGCGTTTCGGCCATCCTACGGCTCTCATCAGGCGAGTTCGAATGACTGTAATGTCTCCTTCCCTCCGTACTTTATGGTGATACAGAGGGCGTGGCCCCTCCCACTCTCTCCAAACACCATCAGCATAATATATGCGTCATGAATTGTGTTTTTGCTATCAACTTTGTTGTTTTTTAATTTTAAAATTTATTTCTCATTTTTATAATTCCATACAAACACTCACAAACACTCCAGGAACATCCCAATGTCAAACCGAAGTCCAAAGTACGAGGCACGAGCTGAGTTAGGGGAAATAGATCCAAGATCCAGACCTGAGGTCTGAAACTGGTTGGGCATTGTCCATCGTGCAAATGGCCGCTTCAAATATGAACACCAAAATGAACCCAAATACTGTTTAGAGAGCTGTATAAAATTATAAACAGGGCTAAATTGCCAAGGGTTTCTCCAATGAGGGTTGAATCACAGCAAACACAAAGGGTAGGTGTTAGAAATGATGTGGAAAGGGCATACCACGAGAACAATACATTAAAACATTAAACAGACAAACTCGCAGCCTGTTTGGGCTGGGAGAAAAAATATTTTTGGCTCAACAACATCACCCTACACAAATGATGGTGGCCATTTTATTGTTTTACAGTCTGTGTCACTCAGGAACTGTCTCGCGACGCGTTTCGGCCATCCTACGGCTCTCATCAGGCGAGTTCGAATGACTGTAATGTCTCCTTCCCTCCGTACTTTATGGTGATACAGAGGGCGTGGCCCCTCCCACTCTCTCCAAACACCATCAGCATAATATATGCGTCATGAATTGTGTTTTTGCTATCAACTTTGTTGTTTTTTAATTTTAAAATTTATTTCTCATTTTTATAATTCCATACAAACACTCACAAACACTCCAGGAACATCCCAATGTCAAACCGAAGTCCAAAGTACGAGGCACGAGCTGAGTTAGGGGAAATAGATCCAAGATCCAGACCTGAGGTCTGAAACTGGTTGGGCATTGTCCATCGTGCAAATGGCCGCTTCAAATATGAACACCAAAATGAACCCAAATACTGTTTAGAGAGCTGTATAAAATTATAAACAGGGCTAAATTGCCAAGGGTTTCTCCAATGAGGGTTGAATCACAGCAAACACAAAGGGTAGGTGTTAGAAATGATGTGGAAAGGGCATACCACGAGAACAATACATTAAAACATTAAACAGACAAACTCGCAGCCTGTTTGGGCTGGGAGAAAAAATATTTTTGGCTCAACAACATCACCCTACACAAATGATGGTGGCCATTTTATTGTTTTACAGTCTGTGTCACTCAGGAACTGTCTCGCGACGCGTTTCGGCCATCCTACGGCTCTCATCAGGCGAGTTCGAATGACTGTAATGTCTCCTTCCCTCCGTACTTTATGGTGATACAGAGGGCGTGGCCCCTCCCACTCTCTCCAAACACCATCAGCATAATATATGCGTCATGAATTGTGTTTTTGCTATCAACTTTGTTGTTTTTTAATTTTAAAATTTATTTCTCATTTTTATAATTCCATACAAACACTCACAAACACTCCAGGAACATCCCAATGTCAAACCGAAGTCCAAAG
Organism: Rhinichthys osculus; assembly: GCA_029959095.1. NCBI lineage: Eukaryota > Metazoa > Chordata > Actinopteri > Cypriniformes > Leuciscidae > Rhinichthys > Rhinichthys osculus. The sequence continues at coordinate 29,886,012 of JARWKJ010000025.1, forward strand.
TACGAGGCACGAGCTGAGTTAGGGGAAATAGATCCAAGATCCAGACCTGAGGTCTGAAACTGGTTGGGCATTGTCCATCGTGCAAATGGCCGCTTCAAATATGAACACCAAAATGAACCCAAATACTGTTTAGAGAGCTGTATAAAATTATAAACAGGGCTAAATTGCCAAGGGTTTCTCCAATGAGGGTTGAATCACAGCAAACACAAAGGGTAGGTGTTAGAAATGATGTGGAAAGGGCATACCACGAGAACAATACATTAAAACATTAAACAGACAAACTCGCAGCCTGTTTGGGCTGGGAGAAAAAATATTTTTGGCTCAACAACATCACCCTACACAAATGATGGTGGCCATTTTATTGTTTTACAGTCTGTGTCACTCAGGAACTGTCTCGCGACGCGTTTCGGCCATCCTACGGCTCTCATCAGGCGAGTTCGAATGACTGTAATGTCTCCTTCCCTCCGTACTTTATGGTGATACAGAGGGCGTGGCCCCTCCCACTCTCTCCAAACACCATCAGCATAATATATGCGTCATGAATTGTGTTTTTGCTATCAACTTTGTTGTTTTTTAATTTTAAAATTTATTTCTCATTTTTATAATTCCATACAAACACTCACAAACACTCCAGGAACATCCCAATGTCAAACCGAAGTCCAAAGTACGAGGCACGAGCTGAGTTAGGGGAAATAGATCCAAGATCCAGACCTGAGGTCTGAAACTGGTTGGGCATTGTCCATCGTGCAAATGGCCGCTTCAAATATGAACACCAAAATGAACCCAAATACTGTTTAGAGAGCTGTATAAAATTATAAACAGGGCTAAATTGCCAAGGGTTTCTCCAATGAGGGTTGAATCACAGCAAACACAAAGGGTAGGTGTTAGAAATGATGTGGAAAGGGCATACCACGAGAACAATACATTAAAACATTAAACAGACAAACTCGCAGCCTGTTTGGGCTGGGAGAAAAAATATTTTTGGCTCAACAACATCACCCTACACAAATGATGGTGGCCATTTTATTGTTTTACAGTCTGTGTCACTCAGGAACTGTCTCGCGACGCGTTTCGGCCATCCTACGGCTCTCATCAGGCGAGTTCGAATGACTGTAATGTCTCCTTCCCTCCGTACTTTATGGTGATACAGAGGGCGTGGCCCCTCCCACTCTCTCCAAACACCATCAGCATAATATATGCGTCATGAATTGTGTTTTTGCTATCAACTTTGTTGTTTTTTAATTTTAAAATTTATTTCTCATTTTTATAATTCCATACAAACACTCACAAACACTCCAGGAACATCCCAATGTCAAACCGAAGTCCAAAGTACGAGGCACGAGCTGAGTTAGGGGAAATAGATCCAAGATCCAGACCTGAGGTCTGAAACTGGTTGGGCATTGTCCATCGTGCAAATGGCCGCTTCAAATATGAACACCAAAATGAACCCAAATACTGTTTAGAGAGCTGTATAAAATTATAAACAGGGCTAAATTGCCAAGGGTTTCTCCAATGAGGGTTGAATCACAGCAAACACAAAGGGTAGGTGTTAGAAATGATGTGGAAAGGGCATACCACGAGAACAATACATTAAAACATTAAACAGACAAACTCGCAGCCTGTTTGGGCTGGGAGAAAAAATATTTTTGGCTCAACAACATCACCCTACACAAATGATGGTGGCCATTTTATTGTTTTACAGTCTGTGTCACTCAGGAACTGTCTCGCGACGCGTTTCGGCCATCCTACGGCTCTCATCAGGCGAGTTCGAATGACTGTAATGTCTCCTTCCCTCCGTACTTTATGGTGATACAGAGGGCGTGGCCCCTCCCACTCTCTCCAAACACCATCAGCATAATATATGCGTCATGAATTGTGTTTTTGCTATCAACTTTGTTGTTTTTTAATTTTAAAATTTATTTCTCATTTTTATAATTCCATACAAACACTCACAAACACTCCAGGAACATCCCAATGTCAAACCGAAGTCCAAAGTACGAGGCACGAGCTGAGTTAGGGGAAATAGATCCAAGATCCAGACCTGAGGTCTGAAACTGGTTGGGCATTGTCCATCGTGCAAATGGCCGCTTCAAATATGAACACCAAAATGAACCCAAATACTGTTTAGAGAGCTGTATAAAATTATAAACAGGGCTAAATTGCCAAGGGTTTCTCCAATGAGGGTTGAATCACAGCAAACACAAAGGGTAGGTGTTAGAAATGATGTGGAAAGGGCATACCACGAGAACAATACATTAA